>CM042838.1:13861485-14438985 GCA_023653725.1 Bungarus multicinctus
TGCTATTTTTAAAGAAAACTTTCCAATCCCGTTGAGTTGCAATCAGGTTTCATTGATGTTTAAGGCAAATAATGTAAGACTTTCTTCTTCCTTTAGGATTATTCTCTGGGAGAGAGGCTGAAGCATGGCCAGAATAACATCAGACACCCCAGTTAATGTGGGCTAATTTTGTTTTAAATAAATATATTTTTTTTAAATGGGGACCAAACATGCACAATGCCTCTTCTCTTCTTTGTGCAGTCCCATCCCTCAACTCAAAGGATTGGAGCCTGGGAACAAAAAGTTTACCCATTGTACAACACGACAAGGTGGTTTATACTTGTGTATAATCCCCTACAGAGACACACGCAGAAAAAGTAAGCTGGTAGATCAAGGCTAGAGATACAAGAAGCTTTTCTCTATGATGTGCAGACTTTCTTTATATGGCTGTAGCTGCTAAAGAATGCTTAATACAGTGGTACCTCTACTTACGAAATTAATTCGTTCCGGAAGCCGTTTCGTAACCTGAAAATTTCGTAAGTAGAGGCACATTTTACCTGTAAATGTCCTAATCCGTTCCAAGCCCCCGAAATCCAGACTGTAATTCTTCGTTATTACTTCCTGCTTTGCTGGATTGCTAGCGCGAGACTGAGAACGCGGCGCGGTGCGTACACACATATCCCTCCTAGCCAATGGGATGCCAGGAAGATAACCAATGGCAGTGCAGCTCAGACGCGCCATTTTCCAACAAAGCCTTTCGTATCTTGAAACATATTCGTAGGTAGAGACAATATTTTCTCGAAGACGCGTTTCGTAACCTGAAACTTTCGTAAGTAGAGCCTTTCATAAGTAGAGGTACCATTGTAGCTGCCTCTACTAAACCCAGTCCCAAGCGTATGGATCCCCTTCATTTCTATAGGACTATGAAACCAGTGATGGGAAGTATTGTGGAATTATAATTCTTCCCCATAGGAAGTCCTCGTCTGGCAATCACACTTGGGACCGGCAACTCGGTCATTAAGTGAGGCAGTTGCTAAGTGAAACGATGTGCACACAATCTTCCCTCAGCTTACTTTTGCTTTACAACAGACTGCAAATGCAAAGATTGGTTGCAAGGTTACTTTTTTTTAAATGAAGACTGCCTTAAAGAACTGTAACTTTGTAACCCCTTTGTCACCCCTGCCGCAGAAAATCGAATATTCTGAAATAATTGTTAGCAGTCTTAGCAGAGCTCCACCTTTTTAGTTTTTTGGGAAAGCCATCAAACCCTGCTTTTTACCAAGGTTCTGCAAGAGTGTAGTACAGAGATCCACAGTATGGAATGAGGGCAACTGGACTTGCTGTGAGGCGACGATTAAGGCTCAGAGTTTTAGTTTTATTTTTTTTCCTTTTTTTTAACAGTTGCTATATGGACATTGGTTACATTGCTGTTATGAGTTGCCCAGAGTGGCTTAAGAAGTGTGACTGTTTAGATCATCTGAACAAGCAAATAAATAAATGATCCACGTTTTGCCACATGGCCAGAATGAAACAAAACATCTGACTTTGCCAATAAAGAAGCTCACTCCATTTTAATTTTTCTAACTCAAGGATAATGGCTCCTTGCCGTGTAGTTAAGATCCCACCAGTTGCAAACATCAGGCTGTGCTTTGGCCGACTGTGGGCCCTGAGGTTGTGTGGGTGCCAAAAATTATGAGTGGTAGTTTAATGCGCATAGTTATAGTCACCCATCAGCCAAAGTGAATAATAGCCAGACTGTAAAATAATTGCAGCAATGTCTTGAAGTGAAGCCAGGAATGGAGATCAGAGCCATCCGTCTCTGTTAATTTGTATACAGTTCTTACAACAGCACAGAAACATTTAGAAAACACTTGCAGGGGTTTGCTCTGAAACAGCTGGACAACTTTTATTTTGAAGAAAGGGGAGGATTTTTTTTTAAAAAAAAGGAAAGAAAGAAAAAGGGAAGCCTCCCAATGGACTAGTCTAGTTTCACAAAGCAAGGCAGCCTTCAAGTTGAAGACTTTGACCAGTGCATTTTTAGAAGAATTCTCATGCCTGGAGTAATCTAGCAGAAGTTTTATTTTTTTTTCTTTTAAGAGTCGGTAAAAGTTCTTCGTTTTCTTCAGGCAGCTGAAACCCTTCCAGGAGACTCTCCTCTGCTTTGCTCAACTTGTCTTCTGTCTCTGTGTAACAGCCTGCATGTTTTGGTGCTGCTCAGACTCTATGTGGTCTCTATGGCCTCATTTTACGGGACTGTCACACGGAGGGAGGTTTTCCCCAGCACCAGAAAAAAACCTTGGTGTGGTCTCTTCAGCACAGTAGCTAAGAACAAGTTTCCCGATTGCTCCCAGGTTCTCCCGGGAACTCTTTTCAGGAAGTGGCTGTTCCTCCCCCACACTTAAATGGATGATTATGTTACAATTAGGAAAAAGCATCTTCAGAGACCTATCTTTAGGTAAGTGGCATTGTCGTTCCTCTGGATGCGAAGTTATTTTGAAGGGAACATTTCACAACTCTTTCTTGCTTTCAAATATGAAAGCAAATAAGAGGCTTTCAGGAGCAGGAATCTGAAGTTAAACTTGCTCTGCCTGCTTGTTTGTGTGAGTGTGTGTGTGTGTGTGTGTGTCTGCCAGCAGAGTTTCGAGATGAACATTTTCATGCAAGTTGTAGTAAACTTTGGGAGGCTTCTGATACAAGATTGGAATTGAAACAGCAGCAACCTTCCGCCTCCCCAAACATCATTAACTTTTTTCTCAGACTGAGCTGGGATTTTGATGTTTGTGAAAATTCCCTGGAAATGAATTTATTCTTTTTAAAGCTGGCCAATTGCTCAGATACATTCCCTGTGCCTTACTTTGTTCAGACTCAGTTTAACTGAATGGGCCAGATATGTAATCTCTATTCATATTTTCTTGGGCTTTGTAAAATGCAAAATTTTTAAACAGACTTCTATGAAATATCCTTCGATTAGAGCCTTAATAGAATGCTTGATTTGGAAACTAAATGCAACTGTTTTGTTTTAAAAAAAAGAATCAGCTACTCAATAGCATGGTTCTATTAACATGTATTTAGTTGTACATACTACTTATCCTAACAGATTTTAGACACTAGCAACTATTTTCAGATTTCAATCCAAATCATGATGATGTTCCCTTTTGCAAAGACTTCATGGCTGTGATTTTTAACATGGTTGTGTTTCTTCTCTCCCCTTCCTTTCCCTTCCCTTCCCTTCAAGTCAAACTTGACTCCTGGCAATTATTTGCCATTGCCTTCTTCCTTGGTCTCAGAGGCAGTGACCGGTCCAAGGTCACTCAGCTGGCTTTTGGGCATAAAGCAGAACCAGAATACAAGTTTCCCTACTCCTATATCCACACCTTAATCATTAGACCAAACTCACTCTGTAGATTAGTTAGATTCCAATTAGAATATGCTTAAAATCCCATCTTAGAAAGTAAATAAGGTTTACTTCTATGTAGACATGTGTAGAATTGTGTCATTATGCAGCATAGCGTCGTGCTGTATTATATCCTAGAAAGTGATCATCACTTCAACCAAACATCAGGACCAATCTAAGGATTTTCTATAAATCCAGTCTAAATATCAGTAAATACTCTGAATATATTTGATCTTTAAAACAATTAAGAAAAGGCTTCTAAAAGCCATTATGTTTGTATTATATGTGTATCATCTACTATATTTGATGATAAATGCCATTATATCTATACTCACCCACGCCATTTAGTTTACTCTCCTGTGATCATTTTTGGACCAAATGGTTTTCCAAAGTAATTACACCTCAGCCTTGCTGTTGTACTATGATAGTTATATCATATATCTTAGAGCTGTATAACACATCTCAGAATAATTGCAGCTACTTCTATTGATGTTTTTAAAATTCTTCTGGAACGGATGAGGTCGCAGCTAAGAAATCTTGATCCTGAAGTGCTGATCAACAATGATCAACAAATATCAGACTACCTTAGTCCCTGGAAGAGTATGTTGGGTTGCATCTAGAAAGGACAAGAGTTAAAGTTAAATTCCAAAGGTAAATGTGATTCTATTCTTGTTGGAACGTCTTGGATCTTGTTGACTCACCGTTGAAGAAAATGTTCAGGATAGGATAAAATTTAACCTTGGCGTTACCATCAAATATATTAGATGATACACATATAATACAAACGTAACAGCTTTCCAAAGTTTGTGTGTGTGTGTGTGTGTGTATTCATTTTCAGCATAAAAAGTTCTATATGTTTCACACTGATTATCACATGTGGGGGTTTTTTCTTTTTTTTAGACCTGTAGTATTTAGAGGAAGAAATAATGTAATTTGTTTGATGATGCCCTAAAATTTATAATTTAGAAATATTTTCATCAAAGTAAATGACTATACATTTTAGTAGACTTTCCTTTCAACTCTTTCTTTTAGATCTGAAACTCTTTTTATTGGATTGAATGAAATGTCTTCTGTTCCTAGAGGAGACAACTTCTAGAATATCCATTCCCCCCCACCTCGCCCCCCAGGAATTCAGCAAAGTTTCAGATTAGCTGTCATTTACATACATTTCCCTTAAGAGAATTGAGCAAAAATAAAATATCTGCATTGATATCCAAAACATGGAAACATCATTTTTTGCAAATGTCTACTCTATTGAGCATTCTAAGGAGCATTCACTTAGAGGTTAGTCCATTAACTTGTATTTTGAGTTTCATTCCATTTTTAAAAGAAAAAATTGTAGAGCAAACAACAGGGATGAGTACATGGAAGGAATGGCATATAATGTCATATTTCAACTTCATATCCCAAAGGTGTGATTCTGGGGTTGTGGTGCAGTTGTCAAAAATCAATTGTGGAAAAGAACTTATTTTTCCCTTGAAAGAATTGCAACAGAAAGTAATAATGCTCCTGAAAATGAACAAAGAGTTTAGAAGTGCATTGGCCTATATTATTTTATTAATTAAAACTACAGATAATAGAATTTTATATTTTAAACCAATTTGACAATTTAATTCAAAGATGATTTGTTTACATTTTTATTTGATTATTCAAATAAATGGTAGAGTAGAGAAGAGTAGAATAGAATAGAATAGAATAGAATAGAATAGAATAGAATAGAATAGAATATTGGCTAAGTGTGATTGTACATACAAGATTGTCTTTGGTGCATAAGCTTCTAGTGTACAAACAACAAGGTAATATTATCAGTGTACATATAAATATAAGAACAACATGTACATACAAACATATGCACAGAATAAGGAAATATAATCATAAGATACCAATAGGAGTAGGTAGTAGAAAATATGAGAAGGATAATAGTAATACAGCCATGTTACATGGGTAAATATCCTTCGACATAAGACATTGGCTAAAGTTGACTAAACTCAGCTATTTGAATTGAATTATAAATGTAAGTCAAATTGGCAATTCAAATCAAGCAGAAGCATAGATTTAAATATGATCTTGACTGATTTATTCAATTAACTGATGATGTAAGCCACCCGATAGTAAGATGGGCAGCGTATGAATTTAATAAATAAATTATTCTCTTTGTTTTTGCTGTGGTCCTTGCTAATTTTAGGGTATCATAGAATATCATATTCAGTCCAGCTTCATGCTCCAGGTAAAATCCTCAGATCTTCAGCTGTGATACCGGTTGATCTCACTGTTGAACCATTGTACCATTTTAGAATTTAATATTTTGCCAAATTGTTAATTCTTACAAACAAAGAAGTGATAGAGGGAATTGAACCTGCAGGAACCTTGGGTGAGAGTGACCATGTCATACTAGAATTCAACATAACACAAACACAAGCAACAGAACATAATGACACCAGAGTCTTGGATTTTAAAAAAGCTGATTTCAATAAACTCAGAGAGAACTTGGGAAAGATTCCATGGATGAAAATCCTAAAGGGGAAAACAAGTCAAAAATCTTGGGAAACTCTAAAAAGTATGATCATAGAAGCCCAGACCAGCACAATACCACTGAGAAAGAAAAACAAGAAATCCAAGAAGAAACCAGCATGGCTACACAAAGATCTCTCTGGCAAATTGAAAGAAAAAAAGGACAAGTACAAAAAAATGGAAAGAAGGACATACAACTAAGGCAGAATATCAGCAGATAGCTAGAATCTGCAAAGACAAAATTAGGATAGCAAAGGCTCAGAATGAACAAAGACTTGCAACAAAAATAAAAGATAATAAAAAAAGTTTCTTCCAACATATAAATAACAAGAAAGAAATCAAGGATTTACATAACTGTAAAAGACAGACTAAATAAAAGTTAAAATAAGCAAAAAAATAGTAAGAGAACATCTGTCTGATCTTGATGAAAACAAATCACTGGGGCCTGATGGATTACATCCCAGAGTTTTAAAGGAGTTGGCACAGGTCATCTCAGAACCACTGCACCATATCTTTCAAAAATCCTGGAGCACCGGGAAACTACCAGAGGACTGGAAAAGAGCTGATATGGTTCCCATCTTCAAAAAAGGAAAAAAAAACAGACCCAGGAAACTATAGACCAATCAGCCTAACATCAATACCCGGGAAGATACTGGAAAAGATAATAAAAAAATAGATCTGCCAACATCTAGAAACAAGCAAAGTAATAACTAGCAGTCAGCATGGGTTTGTTAAGAACAGATCATGCCAAACCAATCTTATTTCATTTTTCAACACAATGACTAAATTAGTAGACCAGCAAAATACTGTGGACATAATATATTTAGATTTCAACAAGGCATTCAACAAAGTAGACCACATCCTACTTCTTAGTAAGCTAGAAAAAAGTGGAATAGATAGCACCACCACTAGATGGACTCGCAACTGGCTGGCAAACCGTACTCAACGAGTAGTCCTTAATGGGTCTAAGTCTACATGGAAGGAAGGAAGCAGTGGGGTGCCACAAGGTTCTATCTTAGGCCCAGTACTCTTCAATATCTTCATTAACGACTTAGATGAGGGAATAGAAGGGGAACTTACCAAATTTGCAGATGATACTAAGCTGGCAGGAATAGCTAACACCCAAGAAGATAGGCTCAAGATCCAGACGGATCTTGACAGACTAGAACACTGGGCCATATCTAACAAAATGAAATTCAATGTAGAGAAAAGTAAAGTCCTGCACTTAGACAAGAAAAATCAAAAGTACACATATAGACTGGGTGAAACCAGGTTCAATAGCAGTAACTGTGAGAGGGATCTTGGAGTCTTAGTGGACAACCAGCTAAATATGAGCCAGCAGTGTGCAGCAGCAGCCAAAAAAGCTAATGCAATCCTAAATTGTATTAAGAGAGGGATACAATCAAGATCAAGGGAAGTACTAATACCATTCTATAAAGCCTTAGTAAGACCACACCTAGAGTACTGCATCCAGTTTTGTTCACCACATTATAAAAAAGATGTTAAGACTCTAGAAAAAGTACAAAGAAGAACAACCAGGATGATTAGGGGACTGGAGGCTAAAACATACAATGAACGGTTGCAGGAACTGAGCTTGGCTAGTTTAGTAAAGAGAAGGACCAGGGGAGACATGATAGCGATCTTCCAATATTTGAGGGGCTGCCTCAGGGACGAAGGGATCAAACTATTTTCTAAAGCACCTGTAGGCCAGACAAGGAATAATGGATGGAAACTGAACAAGGAGACCTGGAAATAAGGAGAAACTTTCTGACAGTGAGAACAATCAACCAATGGAACAGCTTGCCCTCGGAGGTTGTGAGAGCGCCATCACTTGAGTCTTTCAAGAAGAGATTGGACTGCCATTTGTCAGAAATGGTGTAGGGTTTCCCGCTTGGGCAGGGGGTTGGACTAGATGACCTATAAGGTCCCTTCCAACTCTGATTATCTGTTACATTATCTGTTATCTGTTATCTGTTATGTTATGTTTCCCAAAATGTCTGGAATGCCATATGGAGCCACAGTGAACAGATCTCCATGGTAAGGCTTGTCCTTCAAATGAGGCAATGATTATTTATGTCATTAAACTCCCCCTGCATGAAATATTTCATTGTTTCAGTTTATCATTTCTTAATATGCTGTAGCTTATAGCATCCTTTTTAAAATGCGACATCTGGAACTGGAGACCATTTTCCAATACAACAGGATTACTCTTTTGAACCAGAGGATAGTGCTTCTTTTAATACAACCTAAATCACATTTGTTTCTATTACAATCCTGACAATTTCCTGGACTGCTCTGAGAACTACAGTTTTAAAGAATATCTTATCAAAGAAAAAAGGAAAGGAAAAGAAAGGAAAGACATAGAAAGTGATTTTTTTTAAAAAAAAGTTATGTATATTTTATTCAATCTTTCTATGTTTTTTATTTTCTCTGACAATATATTTGTATTGCAATTATCTCTGTGTTTTGTTCTTTTTTCTTCCCTTTTTTGTTATTATTTTAAAAACAATAATTTCTTTTTAAAAAAACCAAACCTACGCAGCAAACACCGAATCACACTAATTAGAAACCAGTGCTTACATCATCCCTGCAAAACAGTTGATTGTTGCAATTATTGCTCTGGGGTCTTTTTTTTCAGGCTCAGATAAAGAGCCAACTATGCTCCAACTTTGCTCCACTTTTTGGAAAATACTTGAAATAGAAATTTTCATCCTAGACACTGGAACAAAATCCATAAAATTTATGATCTGTCAAATCCTGCTGATTATCTAATTCCAGGAAACTGCATTTTATCTGATGTTCAAGGCATCATCACATATAAAATAATGCAAAACACTTTGCTAATTTTATTCTATTTTAATTTTAAAATTTGTTTTGAGATAGACAGACATCTTGTACAATATTCTGGATTGTATTTTCATGCACATACAAACAATCCCAAAGCAAAAAGCAAGTCACCATTATAACATAATACTCTTTTTTTAATACAAACAAAAACACAATGCCCTTACATGGACTTTACTTCTTGTCTGAAAGGTCAGTTTAAAAAAGAGTTTACAATTACAAATTAGCCAAGAATTGTACCAATGCCCATATGTTTTCAGTTATGTCTTAACTTGATTGGTTTTTCTTATATGCAAGACATGTAACTAAAGTTATTTAGCTGAAATTAGCTTTGTTTAATTCTTGTTGGTCTTTATTGCAAAGACCTTAACTGCAGCATTGTTTTAAATACGTACCTATAAGGATATTACTAACTGATTCCTATTATGTTGTGTCCATTGATAAGA
Source organism: Bungarus multicinctus (assembly GCA_023653725.1). NCBI lineage: Eukaryota > Metazoa > Chordata > Lepidosauria > Squamata > Elapidae > Bungarus > Bungarus multicinctus. The sequence goes on from CM042838.1 coordinate 13,870,660, forward strand.
GGACATGCTGTGCTTTAACAAAGAGCTCAAGACAATTGTTTAGAACAGGGATGTCAAACTCACGTCATGGCGGCATCACGTGTCGTATCAGGACTTCCCTCCCCTTCGCTAAACTGGGCATGGGCATGGCCAGCGTGTGATGCATCCGTTTGATAGCTCTGATTTAGAAGATGCTTTCTCAGTGGCTTCAGTTATCTAGAGGTTAATAGCTCATGGGATGACTGACATGCTTGGATAGGTGTTGGATTTTGGAAGGAAGCAATTTAGACATTGAAACACAGGCAGGGAAGAAAATTGGCATGTATGTTCTGTGGAAGGTAGGAAAAAGTTATATTTGAGAAGAATTGAATTCTACTTTGTTGGTTTTAGTTGAATTGCTACCACTTTGGAGGTGACAAACACATATCTGCACTATTTTGTCTCTAGCACTCTGCATTTTGGAAAATCAACCTAGCTTGGTTAATGTCAGCATTTTCTCCTTAGAATGTGTAAAAATCTGTCCTCCTTCAAAAACAAAATGAGCTATCTATTGCTCCATTTTGTTTAAGGGAAGGCAGACTTAAACAAAATTATCAATATCTTTCTTAAGGGAGATATTGATAATTTTTCATCTAAAAGAACTCTCTGGCCACTCTTATATGTAATGAATACTCCAAGGACCATGAAATATAAAGCTGGCACCTTGTTTTTAAAGAGCAGAATACTATAAATTAGCAAGAGTGATTTGGTCAGTTCCAGTGGTGGGATTCAAATTTTTTTACTACCAGTTCTGTGGGCATGGCTTGTTGGGCGTGATAGGAGAAGGATACTGTAAAATCTCCAGTCAGAGGTGGGATTTGCTGGTTCTCCAAGCTACTCAAAATTTCCGCTACTGGTTCTCTAGAACTGGTCAGAACCTGCTGAATACCAACTCTGGTCAGTTCCTACATTAAGGTGAAGCTTCTAAGAGGGCTGCAACAATCTCTCCCTTTCCCAATTTCATTGCTTTGCCCAAGAAGCCACCAATTACACCTTGCTAGGAGCTTGCCAAATAAGGAAACAGGAAGCAAAAGCAGGTACGAGCCAGATTACTGTTCCACCTAACTCTGTATTGTCTCTAGACTGTCCAGAGGCTTGCAAAATTTTCAGAGTGGATATTTCTGAAACTTGTCCTTATGCCAGAGATGGAACCTGAGGTCTTCTGCACAAGAAACATATGCTTCGTCCGTCAGTTATGTCCCTTTCCTTAAATCGGGGGGGGGGGAGGGACATCTGGAGACCCCAGGGTAACATGAATCCCCCTTTTGCAAGCCATGGAATTGTCCCAACCATTGCCACTGATAACCAGAGGGCAGTTTTCTGCAATTCCAAAAGAGAAATGCATTAAAACACAAATGAATGCCTGAACTAGATTTAAGTTTAAAAAGAAAGAAAGAAAGAAAGAAAGAAAGAAAGAAAGAAAGAAAGAAAGAAAGAAAGAAAGAAAGAAAGAAAGAAAGAAAGAAAGAAAGAAAGAAAGAAAGAAAGCAACCCAAACAGCTGACTCTACTTCCAGGTGTGCCAAGTTTGACTCCATGGAAGATTTGACTTTCTTTAACATCTACGACCACCAAAAAACGTGCTCACCGTCATCTTAAGGAAATAATGAAACCCTAATGCCATTTCTCTGCATTTGTAGTTGCGTGTGTTGCAGAATTACATGACAACACGATAAATTGTCCTGTGAAACAGATATTGTGACCCCACCCCCCAAAAAGACTGTATGTAGTGGGGCCTTTTAAGATCCACAAAGGAAGGAAAGAATAATAATCAATCAACGGGTAGCATAATAATGTGATGATCTCCTGCTAAGGGCTTGGTAAATAAAACGAAGGAAGGTACAATATAAATATTTGAACTGAATCCATCTGCAGGCTATTTGGTGTGGAAGGGATTGCAAAATCCAATTGAACTATACTGTCGACTGATCTAAGACAGAGATAACAGCAGTTTTTAAAGGAAAAGAAGCCGTGTAAGGGAATGTCCTTCATTTGTTTTGGCATCTTCCAACTCTTCAGATGTATTTAAACAGCTGCCCAAATATTTGCATCCAGGCTTTTCATTGTTCTTCATGAAGATGAATGGCAGAACAATCTCCACTGACATGCAAAGCAAAATAATAGCTTCAAATAGAATAGGACTTTATGCAAATGGGCAAAATAGTAAAGCAAAATAGAGGCTGTACCTATTTTTGAAATGGCAACATTAACAACTATGGAGCACAAGATTTGGTAAGCACCAGGTGTTCCCTTGGGCTTGTTTAAGAAATGAATGCTTGCAATGACATTTATTACCTCAAACATTGTTATATGCCAATATGGATAAATTTTGGAACTAGTAGATGTTACTGTTTTTTTTTTTAAGATATTTAAGCCAGTTGTTGAGCTTGGCTAGTGATGACATACTTAACTGGATTGAGAATTAAGAAAAAGGAATACACAGATTTATTATATTTAGACTGTGCAATAAATCAATTCAACAGCTGGAATAGAGTTTGCTTAAAAACTAGCGCTTTGGTGACAAAAGCCCAGTTTTTTTCAAAATTATGAAATGTGTATTGTGATGTCACAGTACAAACTCTGCTCTTTGTGTACACACACACACACACACACACACACAGAGCTCATTGACACTTGTGTATCTGTTATTCTTTCATTCCAAAACTCTACAGGTCTTTGATATGGTACAGGCCTCTTCCATTCCAAAAAGTGGACGAGTATCATCAGTAACTAATGACACTACTATATAAAGCAGGGGTGTCAAACTTGATTTCATTTAGGGCTGCATCAGAGTTGTGTTTAGCCCATGACAGCCTACTGCAGCCCTCTGCCAGCAAAAATGGAACTCTTTTTTTCTCTAGCAGAAGCACCACAGGCCGGTCTTTCACTGTTTCCAGGGCAGCTCCATGGGCCAGATTGGAGTGGGATGCGGCCTGTGGGCCTTGAGTTTGACACCCCTGGAATAAAGGTTCCTTATTCAGAATCAAAATGGCACTGAAGATCAGTTGCTAGGAAGCAAGAGAGTAAAGCTGTTGCTCTCTGCTCAAGCTCTGGATTTCTCAAAGGATGTAACTGAGCACTATGGGAAACAGATAGCATCTTATGTTCACTTCATTCTCTCATTCCTTCCATATCAGAAGATCTTATGGTTCTCTTCCATAACAGGAGATGGTTTTCTTCTGCTAAAGTGAACAGGAAACTCTTGTTCTATCAGTATTTTACAGCCCCTGCTCACAACTAACGTGGGGACATTACATATTAATCAGGATTCATTGGATGTCTTTAAGCCTAACCTTTAAAGTGATTGATGAATCCATGTCTCATCCAAGTATGAGTCATTAAAGAGAAAATAATATACCATGGGAAAAATGAAATCTCAAAGGGTTAGGTTACAATACTCTAAGGGCTATGGAAACGACAATAAAACTTCTAAAATGGTACCCATGGGTGTGTGCTTGTGTGTACGCACAGACATACATGCACATTCATATATAAAAATGTTGAATCAGCTAGAACTCTGGCATACTTTAAATCTCACGGTTTTCTCCTTTTATGTCCATTTTTAAAAGTTAATCATGGAAAAAATGACACATGCTGTCTGGTCACCTAAGAATGGTTCTGTTAAATGAACCATTTTAAAAGCCTGGAAAGTTATATATAGCACAGCACAGGGCATGAAAGAAACCCACAAAAAACTACCAATTGCTGCCCTCTGAGGATGCAAACAATCACTACCAAGATTTTGTAGTGAAGGGCCTAGAAAATCATTAGCAGGGAATATAATGCTATTAAAACTGGGGGGAGGGGGGGAGAGGAATTCATCCATTCTGTTTATTTCTATAGAGTTCAGAGTTCTCCCTCAGACTCCCAAATCCCAAGCATTTAGTCTGGAGTGGACAGGCTGTTGCTTATGCGAAGGCTGACATTTAATAGTGGAGAAGACCGTGTTTGACCTTTCAGAAGTTGAGCGTAATGCATATTAAATATGCCTTCTTTGTTGTGACTGGAAAGAGATGTGTGACTTTAAACTGGACAGCTTTCCTTGCAAGCGTTGAAGAAGGAATGAAGGACTCCGAACTTTTGAGGCAGTTGGGAAACAATTTAAGTAATAAACATTTCTTTCATCCCTTCCAGGTTAATAATATATATATTTTTAATGCAGATTATTTTTCCTCTTTTTTTCTTTTTAAAAAAGCAGCAATAGATTGTACTGTGAGCCATGTATTTTTCCCTGAGTCTTCTCCCATATCACGGACCAGTAGATTGTCATTCATCTGTTATTATAACTTTGGCTAAAGTTTCAGTCACTCTGGAATATCATGAATTGTGGTAGCTCCCAGATTGTTCTTGGGATCCCAGGGGTTGAGGTTCACATGACTAATAGGTGCTCATGTTAGTGCAAGCTGATATACAGGTCAGAGTTGATTTATACTTAATTTTAATTCATACTTAATCTTGATTCTAATCTACAGTACATTCAGTGGTAAAGCGATTCCTTTGGGAGTGAATTAAACGGCATCAAAGGAATCCTCGGTGAATTGAGAAGTTTTGATCTTAGGGATTCCATTAAGAGAAATAACCAGGGAAATAACAATGTTTTTCTTTTACACCTCTTTCCTATTTCTTTAGAATTCTTTTTAACAGTCTTCCATACTCGTTTGTAAAATTTCTTCAAATTTTGAGGAAAGGGGGAAGGGCTAGGTGCAGTAGGAATGGTGGCAGTGCAGAAATGCCCTTCTCATTCTTTGACTTTGTCAATAAATAAAAGAGAGCCTTTGGACCCAGTCTCTTGAACAAAATAGCTGTCTTAGAGTGATGTGAAAAAATACAGTGTTGTGGTAAACTTAAATTAGTACAGTCCACAGGACCATGTGCTTCCCCCATTATATTTCATAATTGGATTGTAAGTATTGTTTAAAAGTAAACAGTACAGCTATCACATTGATATTCTGTGGAAAGAGTTCACAATGTTTAGACTATCAGTTTGGAGTGGAATCAGAATGTCCTATGACCCTCCCTCCCTCCTTCCCTCCCTTCCTCCCTCCCTTCCTTTTTTGACAAGAACTGTGTATGAAAGGCCTAGAGAGTTACAATATTCTACTATTATATGTCTATATGCACACACACATCACCTATGTAATTTTTTTAATTCCTTGATAGAATTGGATCAACTGTTTCTTATTAAGGGATCTGGACCAATACAGGCATACAGGTTTGTTGCATTCATAATGGAGATGACTCTAGTAATAATTCCACACCATTTCATAATTAAGTGATTTATGATAAATTAAAAGTGTTAGGCTATGTGTTTTCTCTTCAGCTGACAGCACTAGAATTTTGCAAATATTCATCCTTGCTGAGCTAGATTAAAAAAACAACAGTGAATACGTGCATCAAGAGAATCAATAGCTATGGTACAGAAAGCAATATTTTCTAGTCTAGTTCCCATGTTATGCTTCAATTGAAATTAGACCAGCTCATTATTTGATCCTATATTAAGTTCAAGAGTGGAAGTGTTTGTTTCACCTCCTTGTTCAGCAAATGTCGATACCATTTTCATTGTTACAAACTCACCAGGTGCTTTGAAATCAATAAATAAAATGCAAAATGAAAACCATAGATCAACCACTATAAAAATAATTTATTTAAAAATGCAGAAAAGAAAGAAACCCATCAGTAAAACCATACATACTGCATCCAGGCAGGAAGGCATGAGTGAAGATGTTCTTCAAGAGGCACCTAAAAGATGTCGCCATAGTTGCCTCATGAATTTCAGAACAGAGTTACTACTAAGAAGGCACACAGTCAAACCTCTCATTGTAACACCTTCAAAATCTCAATGTTCCAAGCAAATAAAGTTCTTCAAATGTTTTTTTGCGGGCTCTTCACACACTATGCCAAAGCAAAATTCAGCTAAGACACATTGTATTTTAAGATGACAGGCAAACCAGAATTTCAGACTGAAAAAGAAGCAGTCTGGAAATTGCCCAATGAGGTTTTGTCCGTCCTGGCTAGGTTTTGTTCCTAGAGCTTCTTTACCAAGAGATTAACAGCTATTCTCCCTGTCTCCCATATTCTAGGGGAGTTTGAAACAAATGGTGTGTGTCACAATTAGTTGAATTTGTTCATGATCTTAACTGGGTTGTATTTTCATGTTACACTGAGCCCTAAACTATCCACAGATTAGCTTCGTGGGGCACACTGAGCTAAATTATGCTTGGCTAGCTATATATATTGTTGGGCTGTACCATTGTGGCTGTGCTTACATATTGCATTAAGCTATAGCAAAAGCACTTAGATTTCTATACTGATTCACAGTGCTTTATAGCCCTCTCTAAGCAGTTTACAGAATCAGCATATTGCCACCAATAATCTGGGTCCTTATTTTATATATTATTTTATAATATGATTTCAGGGCTGGGATTCTACCAGTTCGCACCTATTTGCTAGAACCGGTTGTTAACATTCTAAGCAGTCCAGAGAACCGGTTGTTAGAAGAAATTACTGGCCTAATCCTGTAAGGAAGGCAGGAAGGAAACATTCTGGTGTTGCTTACAGAAACTGCCTCTCCGTTAATCTTTATTACATTCTTGGAAGAACTAGACTTCCTGTCTCAGGAACATCTCTGGAGTTTTTTTCCCCTCCTTTGCTGGTACTTTGCTTGTGGGGAGTGACCATTCAAAGTTACAATGGCACTGAAAAAAGTGACTTATGACCATTTTTCACATTTACGACTGTTGCAACATCCCCACAGTCATGAGAGGCCAGGCGAGGAGATGCATGCCTCGATGTGAATGATATTGAGTTGGCCACACCCAGCCAATAACATGACTACCAAGCCATGTCCACCTAGTCACATGATCACCAAGCCATGTCCACCACCTAAGCCATGCCCACAGAACTGGTTGTTAAAAATTTGAATCCCACCCCTGTATGATTTATTTTATTTTTATTTGGTTTGTCAATTGCTTACAAGATAATAGGTATAAGTAAAAACATAGTTATGAATACATGGATACATATAAGAAAAATAAAAGAAACAATAGGACAGGGACGGTAGAGACGTTGGTGTACTTATGCACACCCCTACAGACCTCTTAGGAAAGGGGTGAAGTCAATAGTAGAAAGTCTAAGGTTAAAGTTTTTGGGGTTTGGGGAAGAAACTACAGAGTCAGGTAGAGTATTCAGACATTGACCACTCTGTTGCTGAAATCGTATTTCTTGCAATCAAATTTGATGTGATTAACCTTGAGTTTGTATCTATTGTGTGCTCTTGTGTTGTTATGGTTGAAGCTGAAGTATTCATTGACAGGTAGGACATTGCAATGTATGATTTTATATACTATACTTAGATCAGACCGAAGATGGCATAATACAAGGTTTTCTAGGTCTAGAATTTCAAAACTGGTGGCATAAGGTATTCTGCAACGAGTAGAGGAGTGGAGAACTCTTCTTGTGAAATATTTCTGGACTTTCTCAACTGTGTTAATATCAGATACTTAATGTGGGTTCCAGACTGATGAGGTGTATTTGAGTATTGGTCTAGCAAATGTTTTTTATGCTCTAGTTAGTAGTGTAATATTACTAGAGAAAAAGCTACTTAAGATTAGGTTAACAAAATGCCTTTTTGGCTATGTAGTTACAGCGGGCTCTAGCACTTAGATCATTGGAAATGAGTACTCAAAGATCCTTGACAGAGTTTGGATCATCAACAAGGTTTTGACTATTCAGCCTGTATTTTATTTTCTGATTTTTTTTTGCCAATATGTGAGACAGAGCATTTATTTGTTGAGATTTGAAATTGCCATTTGTTTGATCATTCTGATACATAGTCGAGATCTTTTTGAAAGGTAGCAGTATTGTCTGTGGTGTTGAATAGCTTTACATCATCAGCGAAGAGAACGCAGTTGCTCTTGATATGATCACAGAGGTCATTTATGTAGAATATGAAGAGAGTTGGTCCTAAAACTCTGCCTTGGGGGACACCACTGTTGACAGGTACAGAATTTGATAGGACACTCTCAATTTTGACCATTTGTTGTCTGTTTGACAGGAATGCTTCTATCCAGTTATGCAGGTGTCCAGAGATACCATAAGATTTTAGTTTTAGGAATAGTTTGTCGTGTACCACTGAATCAAAGGCTTTACAGAAGTCTATGTAGATTACATTTATTGCTTTGCCCTGATCAAGTTGTGTAGCCCATATGTTTTTGCAGTGTAAGAGTTGCAGATTGCAGGATAGTTTTTTTCTGAAACCAAATTGTAGGTTGTTTGTCTCTAAGTGGAGGATGATGGATTGGTTAATAATTGATTCCATGACTTTCCAGGTGACGCAGCATAAAGAGATTGGTCTGTAATTTTCAACTAGTCTGGAGTCTCCCTTTTTGAAGATGGGGATGACTGTGGCTTGTGACCATAGTTTTGGCAAGTAGCTGGTCCTGAAAGATTTTTCAAAGATTATGCTTAGAGGTTCTGCTATGGCAGTGGATAGCTTTTTTAAGAAGTAGGCACATATTCCGTCCAGTCCAATACTTGGTTTTAGATTGTGTAGTGCTTTTTCAACATTCTCTAATGTAAAATCACTATGTATTAAATCATTGTAGTTGTCTACGGTTCGACTAGGAAATACCAAGCATGATCCATTGCTGTTTACAAATACTGAGCCAAAGAATGTGTTAAAGAGGTTGGCTTTAATAGTGTCGTCATTGCAGTCTTTACCATTAGGTCCTTTCAGGGGTGAGATGGACCTTGAGTCTTTTAGTTTGTTGTTTACAAAATTATAGAAAGTGCGGGTGGAATTGATGCATAGAAGGTTTTCCTCTTGCTTAATGTGATAATTGTTGCATTCTTTATCTGGTGGCATAAATTTTTGTATCGGCTTTTGAAGTTGGCAACGTGACCAGATTTATTTTTCCGCCAAAGTGATTTCTTTTTGGACTGAAGTTTCCTTATTGTTATGGGTAATCTTTCTTTTTTGGTTTCTGGAGTTGTTATTGGTACATATAGATTGATGACTCTATTGACTTCAAGTAAAAATATGTTGTAATGGTCTTCAACAGTATTGCATCCAGTGAATAGAAATTGCCAATCAAGGGATGAGAGATCGTTGTCTTATAAGATCATAGTTGCCTTTTTTGAAGTTATAATTGGGGATCATATCGTTGTGTTGATTTTTGTGTGGATGTATGTTGAGACAAAAGTCAATCATGCTGTGGTCACTGTTGGAAAAGAATTGTTTAATTTGTATTCCATAAATTGAATTCAAAGTATTGCAGAAGATGAGATCGAGGCAGTTGTTAAGTCTAGTATTGTTGGTTACTAATTGTTCCAGTCCTAGGTTTGTTACAGCATTGTAGAAGGTTGCATGTATGGGTTCAGTTTTACATTCGTTTAGGGTCCAGTTAATGTGAGGTAGATTGAAGTCACCAAGAAAGATAAAAGTGTGCGGGCAAGATGTTGCCCATGTTAGTAGTGAATTTAGCTTATTTACATGTTCGATGTCATTATCAGGGGCTCTGTAACATAGTAAGAACCGAAGTGTGATATTTAAGGAGAGTTCACAGACGATGGTCTCAGGAAGAACAAGCTCTTGGGTAACTTGGATGTTTTTTAGATGTAGGGACTTTTTATAGAAGATAGCAACATCACCTCCTCTACGGATTTCACGATTTGATTGGTAAACATGAAAGTCTCTTACTGTGGTAATGGAGTCAGGGAGAGATGCGTTGAGCCATGTTTCACAGGGAAATATGATGTCGAATTTAGCCATATTTAGTAAGAGGAGAAATTCAAGTATTTTATTCACAAGGCTTCTTGCATTGAGTAGCTTGCATTTAAGGCCAGTTGTAATTGGAATTGAGTTAGTTAGGGGCGTGCGTGCCTAGTTTTTGATTTGATTAGTTTTGATGGAATGTGTGTGAGGGGCTGATGTCAGGAGACAGAGGAGAGAAACAGAAAATTGGTTTCTGAAGAACTATCCATTCTAATCCAGAAAGTCCAAGCAGTTGTTGGTAAAGACTACGCAGAGCCATAATGCTGTTACCAGACTCACAGACCCAAACTGAAAACCCAAGAGCAGCACTGGATGGAAACATGTACAAAGGTTATTTCTTTATTTTATTATTTTTATTTATTTATTAATTACATTTATATACCGCCCTTCTCCCTAGGGACTCAGGGCGGTGAACAGCTCGTCTAAAAACCCCACAAATACAAAAGTTAAAAAGTAATTAAATATTTGAATCAGCTGCAGACTAAAATTAGGAAACCCCCCCCCCTACCCTTAAAACCCAATTTAAAGTTAAAAATGGAGATCAAATTTAAAATCATTATCTCAGCCCAGGCCGGCCTGCTCAAAGAGCCAAGTCTTTAACGCGCGCCTGAAGGCCCTCAGGTCCGTGCCGGTACGAAGTTCCGGTGGCAGAGTATTCCAGAGGGCGGGGGCACCCACAGAGAAGGCCCTACCCCTTGGCGCCGCCAGACGACACATAGCTTCACCCTCTCCATAAATGGGGTCCCTGTGGAAAATTCAGGGAGGGGGAAACAGATTTTGGCAGATCTCTCTGTCTCTTTCTCTCTCATTTCAAATTTCTGAATTGGTCCCAAAGCTGTGATAGAGTTCAGATTCAAAACACACACATCTACTTACTTTGGAGCAAAAATGACAGGGTTTATTTCCCCCCCAAATTTTGTAACCTCTTTAATTTATATTATTTCCCTTCTAAAAAAAATAAGAGATTTTAAAGCATATTGTAAAAAAACAGTTAAAAATGGTTTAACGTGCAAAGTGCAATAACAAGCACACACAGTTAAGCTGAACTCTTTGTGAAAATATAGACACCACTATATAATTTTATTGGGAACAATGTGGAAGCCACTGTCTTCTCCTGGGAGGTTTTTTTCCTCCCCCTAACTTCTTTCAGTAGCCAACAACTTTGTTAGTTTGTAAGTCTTGCTTACAAGTATTAACTAGGCCCAACACTGCTAATTTTCTTTGCTCAGGTAAAGTAAACTAAATATTTGTACTTGCTGAGCCCCTATGTACGGAACAAACTATTAATCCATAAAATGAATTGTTTGATGCAACAATTGAATGAATCAAATACTTTAAAGTTTTCATTTGCCAACAGAATACTGATAAGAAGGGTGATAGTCTAACCCAGACCTGAGCATGTTATACACACATAGACACACACGCACACGGGCCACGCCTGACCCTTTGTCCCTATCTGGCTTTTATTTTAAAGGCAACTGCTATTTTTATTTTCAATTTACATATCATATGTGCGTGCATGCGTGCCTATGCATCTTGACAGCACTCTTGGTCCAGCCTTCCACAGCAATCCCCTTTTCTTTTATAAGGCTTCCAACCTTCCACAATAACTTAGCTTGAAAGACTATAACTTTCCTGATAAGATTTGTGGTGCACAGGGTGGATAGATTTCAGAGTAGATAGATTCGTGGTGAACAGAGTAGACATAGATTTCTATTCTGCTCACCATAAATCTTATGTAGGGAAAGCTACGGTGGTTCAACCTAATCTAATTTCTGCCTGTAGCTTTCACATATAACACTTAGTTTCACTCTTTAGCTCAGAGATGCAAGTGAGAACTGCATAAATTAGGAGGTTGCGCAATTATGTTTATGGTAGACTGATATCTATACAACAATTAGTGAAGTTGCAATTCCAATCTTTTAATTTTTTTCCAAATTTAGAATTGAGTTTAAAAGAACCCTCCTATTTTTCTCCTTAAAGAAGTGAGATTTAATCTGCCTTTGGATCCAACATTTTCTAATACGCCGTATGTACCAGCCCTACTGTATAAGGTAGACTAGACTAAGAAACCAAAGCTATGCATATCTGGATTGCTTTTATCATAACAACCACAGTAATACAATATTGCAAGTTCCTCACTTTATCTTTGTGTAAGCAAAGGGGAATGGCTTGTCTGAGATGTTTTCTCAAAGTAGTTTCTTGGCCTGGGCTCAACCCCTGCTTATCTGGCCGTTGCCTTGGTAGTGACTCTTCCTCCTGTCCTCCCAGACCCTCGGCATCATGTTTGTGTTAGAGAGAGAACATTTGTTCCCAGATCTGCCCCCATGCTTTGCTGTCCCACATTCAAACGAATGCTGACAATAGCTGGTGGTTCAAGCAAATAATTGTGTGCAGATTCAAAAGTGTATGTGGGCTCTCTGACTCAAATTCTGTTTACGCTATTAGCTTTGAAAGACTTACTGCATCATTTGGCTGAACTCATCGGTACTGCAAAAGCAGATTACATTGGCACTTTTCAGTCTCACTATTTTGTTAAGTGAGAAATTGAAGTGAAGCATCTGTACGCTTCATAAAACACATGGTCTGAATTAGGTCCGCGCAACACCATTTCTAGAAGGGTAGGCAAAGCTTTAAAATGGAAAATTAGATTTTTAGGGCTCTTGTGCATTCTAAGGATGACAGGCTACAATTATGTTGTTGAATCCATCCCAAATCATATCAAATCATATCAAAAATATTTTGTTAAAAAGAAGAGCATGAAAAACTTTGCCACTGATGTCACTTCCTAATATTTTTATTCATGAAACTAGACTTGATCTTTGCCAAGAGGCAGAGAAGTTAAGTTTGCAATCCTGCACACAGTTATGATAAATATAAATCCACAGTGTGATGCATCCTTGAGGAGAAATGCATAGGATCACCCAGGAATTCATAATTAAGACAGGGATGATCTTATAGCAAAATTCAAAACCAAGTGCAACTCTCTCCTCAATCCTTCAGTCTCTCCATTACTGGAATATGTTAATTTTCAGTGCAAGAGGAACAAAGAATTATTAAATACATGAGAAGAAGTCAGTTTAATTGTATTTTAGAAATTTAGCCATACCGTATTTATATCTGTTGCCATAAAAGAAGACTTTGTTTAAGAAGATAGAGTGTGGAACTTAATGTAACTTGTTTAATCTGAGGTATTTCTCTCTAAATTAGTTGGAATGCCTTTTGGCAATATATCACATGAACTTTATTTAAATCAGGGATTGTTATTATATTCATATATCACAAACTCATATATACATGCCCACATTTATGCTTCACTTCTCAGTACAGATTAGCTTTCTAACTAGGTTAGCATTTAAAATTCATTTAATAGAAGCATGCTCTACACAGTTTTTGGCACAAAATACTGGGGAAGCACTTACCCATACAATATTACAAATTCATCTAATCCTTGCTTCTAATGCCAAGCTTGAAAACAACAGCTAAAGCAAGGCATGAGTGAATGGATTTTTTTTTATTTTTAGTGTAGCAGTAATTTTAGCAAATTTATATAGCTGCCCATCTCATAAAATGTGATCCTGGGTCATTAAAAACTATAAACACAGAAACGTAAATGTAAAAAACTAACATGGCGGGAGAACAACAATCACTTGACATCATATAGCAGACTCACCATGGGATCCTCAAGACTGAGGGAAGAATCCTATTACAGGAAGGCTATTAGAAGATGGGGGCAATCTCACCTTGGGGGACATGATGTCCCAGAGGTCAGAGGCCACAACAGAAAAGACAGGCCATTTGGGTCCTGCCAGATGGAACCCACAGATAGATGGGACCCACAGGATGCCTCTTCTGCCTGACCTAATGTGGCAGCTAGATGTAACCAGGAAGAGACAATGCCTCAAATAATCGCCTTGTGATCACCAAAAATTCAGCCTGAGTCGAGGGAGACATTTTTATATTTTATTAATTATAATAATGAAAGCCTGAAATATGGAAAGAGGCAGAAGAATGTTATTAGGAATGTATCAAACCCAATGTATGAAGGGAATTATATGGGGGGGAGAAAAGCTGGAATCATTCAGGGTTTTTTTTTTTTTTTTCAAAAACAAAACCATTTTTATACATGGTTCCTATTGTTCTATAAATTTCATTTTCTTCCCATCTCCAGCACCCATATAGAGATCGATAGAGATCTTTAATTCTGTGCCAGCTACAGAGGAAAGTATATATATAATTTATATATATATAAATTATATATATATAAATCTTTATAAATTATATATATATAAATTATATATATATAAATCTCCGAAAACAAATATATATATATATATATATAGTTATATATAGTTATATATAGTGAAGTGAAGAATAGGTGCTTGTGTGGGTGTGTGGGTGTGTGTACACGTGCGCGCATGCACACATACAAAGCCCAATCTAGCTTTATTTTACCCCCATCTTTTCAGGATGCAGTGTTCCATCTGAACTTTCTCAGATGAGAAGAAAGTTTTATAGTATGCAGAGAACAAGAACTGCATGGGAAAATGCCTTCAGTAACCTTTTTCCCATTCCTTTACTTAACTGTGAAAAATGTGTCTGCCTTGGCCTACGATTATTAATTACTTAGCTGCTATCTTTGACATGCAGTAGAGAATGGCTTCACAAAGTGACATCACAAAGTTTCCAATTTAAAAAAAAAACTATAGGAAAACGTTTTTTTTTAAAAAGAACCCAACAAACATCCCATTCCCAATAATAGAAAAGGGAACGAGTCATTGCCATTTCAGTCCTACAATCTGGGAACTTGCTGAGATTTAACTTGCTCTGCCTGGCATTGTGTATCCAGCAGACTCCTTGGTTTACTTAAGGCTCCCTGCTGCAGTTAATTCTTTTAAAATATGTTTCCCAGTAAATCGTAACAGTTTTAAGAGTTACATATTAAGCTGATTCCTGAAAGTTCAGACTTTTTTTTTTTAGACTGACTAAAAATGGAGACATGAATAGATTTAAGGTACCATATCACACAACTCATAAATTGTTCCCAGTGCATCTTTTCTTTTCTATAATGGCGATTTGGATGTATCCCTGAGCTGTATTAAACCCACAACTCCTCTGTGCATACAAATTACAAGTTAATGCCATGAAGATACTAAAATTTGGAGTACACTTACACTCAGGGCAGAAATCCAAATTCAGTTTACATAAAGGAATATCTTTTCACATGTGCTCCTTCTGGAATTATAGGGTTTTATATCATTCATTTGCTCACACCATTTGTATACTGCTGAATCAGTAAAGACTAAAGTAAATAGAACCAAATAAAAAGTCCACATTAGGTACTGTTAAATCCAAATTGCAGCCAGTATATCTCTCATTTATTCATTCCTTGTAAAATGAGAGTCCCCTCTCTTAACAGCTGCTGCTCATAAAGGCATAATGAGCCATCGCTGGAGCGACTTCCTTTTCCTGTGGAACGTCTTTCCCAGGGAGATCCACCTGGCATATGTTTAAATGCCGCATCAAGATTTACCTCTTCTGTCAGACATTAATTTTTAAAAGTTTAATTAATTTTTCTAGCTGGCTTTTAAATTTTCTTTTGATTTTTATTGTCGGTTTTTCTTTTCTTTTAAATTTATATTTTTAACTTTTATTTTATTTATTTATTTTTATTTATCAAACATTTATATACCGCCCTTCTCCCGAAGGACTCAGGGCGGTGCACAGCCAATTCTACTCCAACACAAGAATACAAAAATTAAAATGGAATTAAATAATTTGGGCTGTTAAATTAAAAGTCAACCCTCCCCATTAATATTTAAAAACCCCAAATTAAAATCCAAATTAAAACAGGAGATGGTTAAAATCTCATATCAGCCCAGGCCAGCCTGCTCGAAGAGCCAGGTTTTTAACACACGTCTGAAGGTTCTCAGGTCCGTGCTGGTACGTATCTCTGGTGGCAGACTATTCCAGAGGGCAGGGGCCCCCACAGAGAAGGCCCTATTCCTGGGGGCCGCCAGACAACACATAGAGGCCGATGGCACCCGGAGAAGACCCTCCCTGGGGGAACGCACAGGTCTGTTGGAGATCACCGGCAGAACGCGGTCCTGCAGGTAGCCTGGCCCAATGCCAAGGATCGCTTTAAAGGTCAAAACTAGAACCTTAAAGCGAACCCGGAAAGCCACCGGCAACCAATGCAGCTCGCGCAGGAGAGGCGTCACATGGGAGCTTCGCGACGCCCCCATAATCACCCGCGTGGCCGCATTTTGCACCAGTTGGAGTCTCCGGGTGCTCCCCACAGGGAACCCCATGTAGAGAGCATTACAGTAATCCAGGCGAGAGGTGACAAGGGCATGAGTGACCGTGCGCAGGGCGTCCCGATCCAGGAATTTATTAACTTTGCACATTATTTGAAGACACCCATCAGCTGGAAGGAATACACGCTACATGCACGAATGAAGTCAAATATATGTGTCCCAGGATACTATTGCAGCATCCAATGTGGGTTGGTCACTGGGATCAGAAATTTAGTCTTCTGATCTTTCAGATTCGTGTTGGAGCCCATCCTCAGGGTACTTCTCTGTATCAGAATGCGTCACAGTACCCACCTCCAGCTTGAGTCTGAAACCCCAGAAGATTAAACCTCTGGTCTTGTTGACTTACCCAGACTGGATCCTGTAATGCTACATGCAATTCCATATGGATGGATAAACCCATAGCCACAAATAATTATGGGTTTCCCAGTAGCTGTGCCCAGCTTTTCTGGTTAGCAATGCTTATCTATGGAACTCTTTACCGCAATACCTCATTCAGATGTATAATAACGTATTACAGTACAATCCATCTCTTGTGTATTACACTCAGCAAAGCATCATAGTCAGCGTTGGATGTATATTTTGTGTATATTCATAGATACTCTACTCTCAAATTGCAAATGGAGACGTGGGTACTCTATTTTTCTTATTTTTATCTTTAAGTGCTTTGTTTTTATTGTATGGCAAACAGTTGCTGGGGTGCATCCACAGTTTCGTTGTACTTGTACAATGACAATAAAGTTTTTCTTCTTTTTCTTCCTCTCTTCTTCTTCTTCAAACCATCCCCAAGGAGTCTTGGCACAGGCTTTTCTCAGTTGTGGGCCCTTTATTTTTCAATATATCTCCCAGATGGGCTGAGGTGATAGTAAGACTATTATCCTTTTGGAATTAGTCTCCTTCTACACATACGCGCGCACACACACACACACACACACACATCTTGCGTATGGCTTGTGATCTCTCCTCCTTTTTATATTTTGGAATGAGGTTATGCGCTTGTTTTCTTCATCTCAAAAAAATAATTTCCCTTGTTTTTTTAAAAAAACGAACAGACATTAAATCTCTCAGAGACAATTCTGCTTCAGCCATAGTTAAATAAATCTGCTAAGGGCAATAAGAAGCAGAACTAGACTCAGTAAAAGCAGTAGGTTTGCCTTACGGGAATGATGAAAAGGACTTTGTCTGAAGCCAGTAAGACATTGACATAAGTGTCAAATTAGTCTCTCTGCTGTAGCCATTTGCTTGTATCTGATGAAGATGTTCCTACAGGAAAGCATCTCAGAAAGTCCTCTTTCTGCTGGTTGAAATTGAGGAAGAACCTTCTTCTGGTCCCCAATTATGGAATTGAGTGTTAACTGTCTCTGTACTGCACTTTCAGTCAGTATCACAAGGGAATATTTCTATGTAATAGGGTCAGACAAGTCTGTCTGAGGTAGATCAAATGCATGCCTGATGGGGAGAAACATCTGGCCTCCATAAAATGGAAAGTTATTACAAAGATAGTCTCATGTCTTTATGGGATTTGAGCTAGAGGAGCAATTCAACGAGTAACTCATCTTAAGTGTAAGGACTGCATGAGGAATGGCATTTTCTGTTTTGTGAGGGATGAAACATATGTGCTGTATTCCAATTAAAATTCTTAGGGTATGCAAGAATTTTGAATGCTGGGAGGTTTTTTTTTTAATTGACTTTTCTGTCATAAAGAGCAATGCTGGATGACTTATAACTTGCATTCTTTGTCTTAAATTTTCTGCATCCTGAATGAGAACAGGCTCCAAGTCATCAATTGATAGTGAACCGAGAGATACTGATAGATCACAAGTTGGATATGGCCTCTGAGAAGCCAAATTTTTTACCTTCCCTATTGTCTGTAATTTTTAAAAAATTGTTTGTTTGGAATGATGGACCTAACCTCAGGTCATTCTTGCCTCTTGACCAGCATCATCTTGACTCCAGTTTTATTAATGTGGAGCTGACACTGGCTTTTAAAAATGACATTTGCTTTGAAATTTCATAATTGCATTACCTTGTTCCAAAAACTGTGGCAGATTCTTTATGGGTGCCTCCAGCTTCCTTAAACAAACCCTGAGAACTGTTTATACAGCATGAACCTAGGTGCAGCCATGATAAAATCTCTTAGGTGAGAAGAATTTAAAAAGGAAGGCTTTTACCATGTTCCCCCCAGTAAGAAGCTTTTAGAAAAACCAGTTGGAGGTAGATCAAATAAACAGATAGACATATGGAAATCATGTAGCAAGACTGTAGAATAGTGCCTTCAAAAATCCATAGCTTTTTATGATGCAACCAGTCACTTATTTTATATTAAAGAAAAAGACTGCTTCATGTGAAGGAAATAAATCAATCTCCAACTTGGATTCATTCAACACTGAGAAATGTAAGCAATTCAATTTTATATGCTGTTGATTTTATGAGAAAGCTATACAAATATGTTTTATTGTTCTATGGAGTACTTCAAATATATTTCACAAACATAACTAAATTGTTCATTTTAAATTCATACCAAGTTTAACCAAAGAAATTTAAGCCCATGCCTAACTTTCTTAGCATTGATATGTAGATACCAATTTTTTCATCATTTGGAGTTGCCTTGGCTCTTACACTTTCACTAATTTTAAATATCTTTTTGAGAGCCTTATCTCATTTGCTTCATACATTTTCCTATGTCATGCAAAAAACAGATATATTTTTACATGCTTCTTGGCTTAGGATTCAAAGATGCTTTGTTCTAATAGCCTGTTATGGTCACTCTTGGAATTTTGGACAGATAAAATAGCTTTTGTTTTTAAACACTTCTTTTTTAATTATTCCAATTTTTAAATTTTAGATTACAAGCTATCCTCTGCTGGCTAGCATATTAAAAGCTGGGTCAGAAAAAATGAACTCCATATATTGAAAATAAAGGATTAGAATGCTTTTTCTTGTCTTCTTCGTTCCTCCTGGAACTTTGACCATCAATGCTATTTGTTCGTTCGATGTTGATGTGCAAAACAAGGACACTGGATTTTTGGCAAACCATGGATGTTAAATTTTCAGCTGGGATATGCGTCATATGCCAGCTCTGTGTTTCCCTTGAATTAATCATCTCCTGTATAATTAATTAAAGAAGATGTTATTTCTCATTGCTTCCTTCATATTTAAGTTTCCTTTTCTTGATTGCATTCACAATTTCCCTGACTTTATCCATTTTGGGGGAGAAGCTTCATTTCATTACTTTTCAGTAATGGTATTTTAAACCATCTTCTATGGTATTTTAAACCATCTTCTATAAAGTTGCATTTCAGAGGCTTCTATTTTCTTGATTATGATTTCGTTAATTGTTTATACTCCATGCGAAAGAATCAGCAAGACATTATTTATTTTATTTATTTATTTGATTTGTCAATCGCTTACAAAATAATAGGTATAAGTATAAACATGAGTAAGAATACAGAAAATAGGTACAATTAAATGGGGACAATAGGACAGGGACAGTAGGCACGATTGTGCACTTATGCACGCCCCTTACAGACCTCTTAGGAATGGGATGAGGTCAATAGTGTATAGTTTGAGGTTAAAGGAGTGGGGGTTTGAGGATGTTACAACTGAGTCAGATAGTGCATTCCAGGAATTGACCACTCCGTTGCTGAAGTCGTACTTTCTGCAATTGAGTTTGAAGCGGTTTATATTGAGCTTGTACCTGTTGTGTGCTCTTGTATTGTTGCGATTGAAGCTGAAATAGTCACTGACTGGTAGGACATTGTAGCAGATAATTTTGTGTACTACACTTAAGTCCAACCATAGGCGGCGGTATTCAAGATTGTCCAAGCCCAAAATTTCAAGTCTGGTGATATAGGGTATTCTATTGCGAGTAGAGGAGTGTAGTACTCTTCTCGTGAAATATTTCTGGACTCGTTCAATTGTATTAATGTCTGATATACAGTGCAGATTCCAGACCGATGAGCTGTATTCGAGTATTGGTCTAGCAAAGGTTTTGTATGCCCTAGTTAGCAATTCAATATTTCCAGAGGAGAACTTCGTAAGATTAGATTCACAACTCTTAATGCCTTTTTGGCAATGCTGTTACAGTGAGCTCTGGTGCTTAGGTCATTAGATATGAGTACTCCTAGGTCCTTGACAGAGTGAGGGTCATCAATGAGGTCATATCCACCTAGTTTGTATTTGATGTACTGATTTTTTTTAACCAATGTGTAGGACAGAGCATTTGTTGGTTGAGATTTGGGGTTGCCAATTGTTTGACCATTCAGACACATAATCAAGGTCGCTTTGAAGGACAGTAGCATTGTCGGTGGTGTTGAATAGTTTTACATCATCCGCAAAGAGGCCGCAGTTGCTTATAAGGTGATCGCAAAGGTCATTTATATAGAGTAATAATAATAGCATGCAGTTTCTCAACAAAGTTTCCATCTTAATTTTCTACTGCAAATATTTATTTTTTTCAAAGTGCTACTATCATCTGCTCAATCTTTGTTTTTTTTTTTTAATTTCCAAAGTATGATCTGATTGTGATTCAGATAAAGTCCAATTATTTATATTGTGTAGCCTCTGCATTTGTTTTACTGTCAGCATAATATTTGGTTTAGATATTTTATTTTTTACTAATGACCATTTGTTTATTCCTCTCTGATTTATATGTATTTCATATTATTATTTTTTATCAACTGTATATTTCAATAAGTAAGGTTGGTAAACTTTGCCACTGAGTGTATCAGCTGCCTATAATTAGTTGTTAGTTATTACACCATTAATCTTTATGCCTTCTTTATATTTTTCTAAAAAAGATTTAAGTCTGAGTAGATATTAAATAGCAAAAGTGATAATATACACTATTGTCACTATGTAATGTGTATGTATGTATTTTATATGCCACCCATCTGGCTAATACGCACCACTGGGAGGCTTATATATAACATTAAAACTTTAAAAGTTAAAGATAAAACTAGAAAAAGCAAAGAACCAGAACACATATTTGAATTGGTTTTGTTGCTTTTCCGACTACTTTATCAACTGCTGTGTGCATCCACTGTAAATGCATTTATCTCTATCATTCATCCTCTACTACCATTCTAACTAAGCAACGTGTTACATTCTAGTCAGTTTTCATAGTTAATCATATTCTCATGCACATATGTACAATGTTTTTCTAAAAACAGTAATTTTTCTAAAAAGAGATTGGTTAGTACATAATGCATTCTTCTGGTGCTTTCCAAAGCACCAAAATGCAAGACAAGAAACAATGAATGGAAACTAATCAAAGAGAGAAGCAACCTAGAATTAAAGAGAAATTTCCTAACAGTGAGAACAATCAATTAAGGGAATAGCTTGCCTTCAGAAGTTGTGGCTACTCTATCACTGGAGGCTTTGAAAAAAAGATTGAACAGCCACTGGGTTACAGGTTAGCCTTCAATTTACAACAGTTCATTTAGTGACCAAAGTTACAATGGCATTGAAAAAAGTGATTTATGACCATTTTTCACACAACCATTGAGGCATCCCCATGGTCACGTGATTAAAATTCAAGTGCTTGGCAACTGGTTCATATTTATGAGGTTGCAGTGTTCTGGGGTCACAGGATCAGCTTCTGAGACCTTCTGACAAGCAAAATCGATGGGGGAGCCAGGTTTATTTAACAACCCTGTCACTATAACTCAACAAATGCAATGATTCGCTTAATAACCGTGGCAAGAAAAGCCTCAAAATGGGGCAAATTCATTTAACAAATGCTTCATTTAGCAACATAAATTTAGGACTTGATTGTGGTCGTAACTCAAGGAGAACTACCTGTATAGGCAATTCCAAGCAGGGTTGTTTATTGTGAAATCCCAGCTGCCAGTATTGGCCCTCATTTGCTCTGAATTCTTCCCAATAAACTAGAGTGTCCTAATGCATTGGTGTCGTATATGTGCAGATCCAAGCAGCATGGTCTTTTGCAATTAATAGATAGAAATTTTTGTCAATGTACAGATTTTCTAAGTACCGTCCAAGATTTTTTGTTATGGTACCCACTGGGACTACAACAGCTGGCTTATGCCATAATTGTTCCATTTCAGTTTTTCAGATCTTGATATTTTGTGATCTTCTCCAACATTTTATCTTCTATTCTACAGTCTCCTGTTATTGCCACATAAGCTATCCACAATTTCTTCTTTTCAACTACAGTTAAATCTGGTGTGTGATGAGCCAATACTTTATCCGTTTGAATTTGGAAATCCCACAATATTTTAACCTGCTCATTTTCTCTTATTTTTTAAAAAAATGTTCTCACCAATTTTTCAGTACTGGCATATGATAGTTTTCACAGTGAATCATTTTGGTGACTTGGTTATGTCACTGTTTATAATCAGTTTGTGTGATTTTGTTGTGCAATTATTATTTCCAGAATAGTATGTTCTACCATCACTACCATTCATCATATCTATTTGCTCCCATCCTCTCAAATATGTTTCACTTGTTCCTAGGATAACTGTTTGCAATTTGGCCATCTCTTTCCATATTCTGTTTGCAATTTGGCCATCTCTTTCCATATTCATGCCTTCCATATAATGTTTTAACATTTCAGGTTGCAATCTTCAGGTCTCACAGAAGATTTTCTGCATTTTCTTGATAATCTACAGTCTGCCATGGATTGAAAATAATTGGATCCTTATTTTCAGCCATTGATGAGTTGCCTGGGAAAATGTAGTATAGTGGTTTTCTCTTGCCTTCTGCATTTTATTTTATTCTATTTTATTTTATTAAATTTGTTTGCCACCCAACTCACTGCGAGATACAATTCAACATTGGGCAATGGTATTTCATCCCCACCATTTTATATGCCATTACTACTCTTGCGGATGTTACACTTCTACTTGTAAGATGCTATTAATAGAATAACATTACTTGCATGGTCAGAAATTGTCCTTGGAGATATATACCTTTTGATCAGTCTGTGACATTCCTCACACCTTACTGTGCTTTACTGTGTGTTATTCTACTAACACTTTGTATTAATATGCTACATCCTGCTCAAGTTGTGACTCATTGCTCACAAGCTTATACTGCAGCTTATCGCTTTATCTGAAGCTATCACAACATCTTCAAACTACTAAGCGTAATAATTTAGCCTAAAGCTCAGCTATAAAAGTAGAGTGATTTTCTTTTTCTTTAGTCTCATTCCTAAAGGCATGAGGCAGTAACACATTAACTCGAACCATTTCCTTGACTTGACTGCTGGCTGGATTATCTTCTCAGTTCATACAGAGCATTGGGCAGATATCTCAGCCTGTTTCCTTGTGTGAGTTGAAATCATGCCAGGTGTCTGCAAATCACCAAATATTTTGTTTTAAATTTTCTCATTTGTGGCAAAACACCTTCAATGAAATTCCCCCATGGAATTTAACATAAAATTATATATTGTAGATTTTATTAATATAAAATTTTCTATAAAATAAAAAAAAGTTTCTATTCACAACAGTTTATAATGTATCCAGACTTTGTGAGCATATTTCTCCAATTTATTGTATGTAATATTAATATAAGAGTTAATAGAATCAAATAAATAAAGTTACATATAAGAAAAATAAAAAGAAACAATAGGACAGGGACAATAGGCACGTTGGTGCACTTATGCACGCCCCCTACAGACAGCTTAGGAAAGGGGTGAGGTCAATAGTAGACAGTCTAAGGTTAAAGTTTTTGGGGTTTGGGGAAGAAACCACAGAGTCAGGTAGA
This sequence comes from Bungarus multicinctus, assembly GCA_023653725.1. Classification (NCBI taxonomy): domain Eukaryota; kingdom Metazoa; phylum Chordata; class Lepidosauria; order Squamata; family Elapidae; genus Bungarus; species Bungarus multicinctus. Next base: position 13,894,491 of record CM042838.1, read on the forward strand.
ATATTCCAGACATTGACCACTCTGTTGCTGAAGTTGTATTTCCCGCAATTAAGTTTGGTGCGGTTTACCTTGAGTTTATATCTATTGTGTGCTCTTGTATTGTTATGGTTGAAGCTGAAGTATTCATTGACAGGTAGGACATTACAATATATAATTTTACGTACTATACTTAGATCGGACCAAAGGCAGCATAGTTTTAGGTTTTCTAAGTCTAGAATTTCAAGTCTGGTGGCATAAGGTATTCTGCAATGAGTAAAATAAATAAACAGTGCTTGCAAAATAGAATGAATACCAAGAAATATAGTCTTGGTAAGAAAGAAGCATTGTTTTAAGGGATTTAATAGGTCAATAATGACCCAGTTTAGTGTAGTGGTTAAGGCACCAGGCTAGAAATTGGGAGACTATGATTTCGTGCCTTAGGCATAAAGCCAGTTACTTGACAATGGGCCAGTCACACTCTCTCTGTTCTAGGAAGCTGGCAAGGGTAAACCATCTCTGAAATCTCAAAGGTGCTTCTTCAAGAGGCAACTGGACTTTGTTCTTCCTTGAAGATGTTTTGTTTCTCATTCAAGAAGCTTCGTCAGTTCTGGATGACTGAGAATCTCCATAGACATCTCTGAAGCATTGACAAGAAAATTATAGGACCTGGTCCAGGCAGTTTCCGGGAGTGAAGACTGACTTGAAAGCACAAGTATTAATTAAATAGTGTCAATAAGTGTCAATAACAATAACGATCATATAAATTACCTTTCAGACCTGCTATTTAAGTACAGATTATGCTTTTTAAACAATATTTAAAGAATATTGGGAATTCATTGAAAAGTTTTACAAAATATATGATATTAGCAGAAAATAAAAGAAATGGTAAAGTCATACTGACTGAGCAATGGGAGTCCAGCACATCTGGAGGATGCCAATTTAAGGAAGATGGCAATAGAATTTGTTTCCTTCCTTCCTTCCTTCCTTCCTTCCTTCCTTCCTTCCTTCCTTCCTTCCTTCCTTCCTTCCTTCCTTCCTTCCTTCCTTCCTTCCATCTTTCCTCCTTTGTGAATATTTTGGTTGTAGTCTTTCCCAGTAGATGTAGGTATTCCCAGAAAACTTGCCTTATGAATATATCTGCCCAGTTTTCACATTGCTGTATATACTGTACAAGTGAGATAGGTTAGGCTGAGTGAATGAGGGACTAAATCAAGATTGGATGATAAACTTTGTTACTGATTTGGTATTTAAAACATCTCTGTGATCTAAACATAATATTTTGGAAACAATACTACGTTGTGCTTTTTTTTCTTTCAGAGCAAGTAGCTTATATTTTCATATTAATATTAACTGTAAAGAATTTCAGATATTTGTCACTCCTAAGGACACTGTGATGAGCTGGGACGTGGCACAAAGGCAACACAGTCAAATAAGCAAGAAGAATCCCTTTATTATCTCCAACTTTGCCCCCAATGTCCAGGTTACCTTCAGCTGGAGAAAAACTCTCCCAGGAACAGCCTTTAAGTGGAGGAAATTCAGTCCGAAAACAAAGTACATACAAACTGTAACAAAAAAATCCAAACAAACCACACTGCAGTAACTAATTTGACAGGGCAGGAGAAAGAATTGCAGACTTGAAAGCAAACACAGTTGGGAAGACGCCAGGAACACAGATAAGCCTCAACAATACCAGATAATTCACGATTTGCTCCCAACAAGTTGCTATGCTCAATTTGCCTTTTTAAATACTGTGTTCCCAGCTGCAGTTAATGAAGGGAATCAGGGTCCTTTCCTCCCTGTAAGCCCCACAAGTCACCTTGCTCCCTTCTCGGTTCCTCTCTGTGTGCCCTAAGATGAAGAGTGGGTGGGCCTGGGTCTTCCTCCAAATTCCCTCTCCCTTGCTCTACCTCTCCCCTGCTCTGCCTAGCCAGACCATGCCCTTCCCCAGTTTCTTCCCCAGCCAATGGAGTCACACTCCCACTCCCTGTCAGCTGTTCAGCATCCCCCTTCGAATCAGATTCTGACAGGGGCATGACAGACACTATATTAAGAAATATGGCTGTTTTGTAAGACTCAGGTTCAAAGAAACCCCACTGAAGCTAATTAGTAAACTCACTAAGATGAAATTTAGCTGGCCGCATCTTCCCCTTAAGGGAATGTACAATGTTATTTAATATTTTATTTATTCATGTTTGCTTTGAGTATTTCAAATCAGATGCTGCCCTGAAAATTTTAACAGATAGTAAACAACAAATGGCCAAACTGAGACCAGAGAATCATTGTTCACAATTCATGTCTTACGGAACTTTGCGTGAAAACTATATATCAGCAGGAGAGACATTTTTTCCCCCACTTTAATTTTCCCTCCTAATTCCTGGAAGGTTAATTACTGTTTAACTATAACTTTTACTCTTGAGTTTGCACACCATTAGGTAAGCTAACCCAAATCACTTCATAGATAGAAGTAGAAATCTTGCTGTCACAGAGCTGTACTTGGCTTATTCCAGTAACCACCCACCGGAGAAATCAAAGTTTTAACAAGAAATCTGGGGCTGACTTAAGATATTTTATTGCACCATCGAACAATTACAGACCAACAATTACGGAAATGGCCAAGGGCCATTTCTAACAAAAAAAGTTTGGAATCATATAGCATTTCTAGGCAGGCCTTCAAAGCTTTTGATCACTTTGCCTGGTATATGAGTTTAAAAAAAGGATAAAAGAAATATGGGTTTGTCCATCCTTGGCATATTTACTATATTAAAGGATTTCGTGTTTGGAATAAGAACTTTTGGCAAGGGATTCTCCAAGTTGGAATTTAAAGTCTTGGTCATGGGACTTTGTAGATGGTAGAAGCAGCTCCACATCATGGGTACTATTTCAACTTCAGTTTCCTGAGGGCTCAGGTGAACTTAGCCTCATATACAATGATGCCGATAAGAGGCCTTCAGTTGTAAGGTTTTAAAAACCATTGGGATTTGATTATTTTTTGTGTGTCACTTTAATACAACCTTGTTTGAGAGGCAGGCTGAAAGAAAAAAAGGATCAAGAAAGCATATTATGGTATTACATTTAACCCAGTTAATCATTTAATCAACCCTTGCTAATAAAACCAGCTTCTTCTCCTTTTAAAAAAAGCCTTCTAGAAAATGTTAAATACTTGAATTAACATGCGCAGCTGTGCTGGTAAATCATTTCCATATCAGGGTGCATGTGCATCCATGTGTGTGCATCCGTGTGTGTGTGTGTGTGTGTGTGTGTGTGTTGTGTTGTGTTGTATACGTGTCATATTTTGAGCAATTCTCTTGCCTCCAGGAAAAAAACAACTACTTTTGTTTAATACTGGCCAGCATTTGGGTTAATAATTGGAATCTGACTAAGGGTGTGACGTTACTGTGCTATTATTTTTTGGTGGCCCAGGAAGTGAGAAGAAAGAATACAAGGGTTCATTATTCATAAATATACATCTTCATAAATATACGGATAAAATATTAAGGGAAGTGGATTTAAAGAACAGAAAGCATAGATGTGTTTAATCTTTTCTTACTTAATCATTTTTACATGATTTCAAGAAAAGAGCAGAGAGAGCAGGAACTGATAGAGGCTCTCCATCTTATTCACATTTACCCAGGGGTGTGGTGGGGAGACACTATTTAGATTTCAGCAAAGCTTACTATTGAATAAGCATCCAATAGGTTGCAGCTTTAGATAAGTATGACCAAGCTCAAAGAATGAGGCTTGGAATAGTATTCTGGTACGGTGATGTATTAAATGCTGGAATGAGGATCTGTTTTGTGGCAATCTTCACACAGACTACTCGGAGATAAAAATGCCAGTACTGAAAATGTCAAGCTAAAAGCGTGGAACTAAAGGTGAGATATTTCTTATGCTAAAATTCAAAAGCTGGTCAAGTTTGTGGCTCAAAAATCTCATGGTTGAAGCAAACTGAGATACTAAGGTGGAGGCCCAAACAGTGTGCGATACCACCCATGCAATTTGCTCTCACTTTGGTAATTTCTTAAAAAGTAGAAAATTGTATGGGGATCACAATCAAAATGCTGTTGAAGGGTAGAATTCCCCATTCCTGGAGAGTATCTTGGCTACCTTGCTGGGACCTTCCCCCCGCCCCCATCTATCATCTGCACACACACACACACACACACACACACACACACACACATATAATAGAAGGTTAAATGCTCATAAAACATACAAGAGAATGCATACAGGCACACATACAAACATTTAGAAACCTATTACTAAGGATATCCATTGGGAAAGTCAGTGATAGGTGTGGAAACTCTTTAAGTATAGGCCCCTTGAGTATCAGTTAAAGAACAACCTTACATATTTTGAAATAAAACATCCATGCCATTACTTCTCTTTGGGAAGGTTTATTGTGCATGTACTTTCCTTGTGCTTTAATAGCCTGATACACAGATAGGGAAAGCTTTTTCTGTCCGTTTGTCTGCATGCCAGGAATAGCTTCCTTTGCTAAAACTTTTTGCAATGGGCTGCTTTTCAAGGTACAGGAGCAATGCCAATTTAAAAAAAAAGGAAAAAAAGAAAAAAAAGTTGGAAACTGACATTCTCCAGATGTATTAATGGAAAAATGCCTAAATACATACTGACACGCTGGCCCTTTTTGAAAAGGCCTTGGGATCTTTTCTTCCTTTTTTTAAAATTTTCTTTCATGGCTTGGTAAACATTCAATGCAAATTTTCAGTTTGAAGAGAAATACCTCCATTTTTTGAGTGTAAACATTGTTCCAGAATGGTGTTCATTTCAGTTGATGAGAAGTCCCAGAATTAAAATAAGCAGATAAAAATCCCATATGTCTTGTTTTAAAATACTATTTATTATTTACTATTTAATTGATCTCAAAGCAATAAGAATAATGGGATAACAGATGAATTATCCCTTTCTTTCTTCCTTTCTCCCTTTATTTCTCTCATAATGACAAAATGCAAACATGGCTAATTTCCCAGACTCTTTCAAAATAATTTTATGTCTACTCAACAGTGATAGTGCTTGTGAAATAGGAATTTGAGCTTTAGCCCAGGAAACATATCTAAACAAAGTTTCCTAAAATACGAAAAAAGTATTTATGAGCATAAACAAACGTACATATAGACTGAATGAACAACATTCTGAAAAACCAATTTAATAGAATGGAGTGATGACTAGACAACTAAACAAAAATGATAAAGATCTCCAGTTTAATGAAAAGAAGGACTAGCGTGACATGATAGCAATGTTCTAATATCTAAGGAGTTGCCATAAAGAAGAGGGAGACAACTGGTTCTCTAAAGCACCTGATGGGAGGAGAAGAAGCAACAAATAGAAACTAATCAAGGAGACAAGCAACCAAGAACTAAGGAGAAATTTCCTGACAGAACAATTAATCAGTGGAACAACTTGCCTCCAGACATTCTAAATGCTTCAGTACTGGAAGTTTTTAAGAAGAGATTAGACAACCATTTGTCTGAAGTGGTATAGTTTTTCCTGTGGAGCAGGGAGTTGGACTAGAAGACCTCCAAGGTCCCTTCCAATGCTGTTATTCTCTATTCTAAAAAAGACATAGTCATGGGGGCAATGTTAGGGCAATCATGCTATCTTTGAGTATGGGTGAAGGTTGGAAATGGTGATTTCTTTAATTTGGTAATTATGTTTTCAGAAGAAAAGAATTTATTAGATTTTGTGGCTCAGATATGGACTGCTTGATTGTTTTCCAGTATTACGTTCCTTGACAGGGGTATGGAAAATGTAGGGGAAGGGCATTTGCTGCTCCACCAATAATTCTGATTCTGAAAATAATGTTGGTCTACAGTTGTGTAACGTTTTTCATTCTTAAGAAGCTTTTAAAATTAAATCTTTTCATTATCCTTAACCCTACTTTTGCTTTGGGATTCCTATCCAAAAATACTGGTAAGGATATTGTGGATTATTTTAAAAGCACCGCAAATTCCTTGTGCTCTCAGATAATGCAGGAGAGAGAAAAAGGAGATTGCAGCAAAGTAGAGGGCTTTCTTTCATTCAGGGCCTAATTATTGATACATTGCAATAATTACAACTTATTAGTCCCTCTTCAGAAGTTAATTGTTAGCATTTGGTTTAGAGAACTGAATATAGTAGGTGTCTAGTTGCTGGGTGGGTGTGGCCTACCGGAACTTCCCAAGGGTCCAGAGGCTTCCCTCAGGCCTCTGGAAGGACGAAATGGCCTCCCCCTGGCTCTGGAGCCCCTCCAGAAGATGGAAACAGGCCCATTTCTGGACTTCCGGAAGGCCCATTTTTCCCCTTCCCAGAGCTTCCGAGTGTACCTGGCACTTATCTGTATCGAAAATGGGGCACGTGGAGACCTCTGGGAGGGGAGGGGCAGGGTGGGTGGGACCAGCTGGTCAGTTCAAATACTGGTTTAGTAAACCAGATCCAAATTTAACATCCAGTTCACCTGAACCAGTCCAAATCAGTAGAATCCCACCCCTGGGTGGTGCCTCTAATTCAATCTTGCAGGATATCTCCAGTCACTAACAAATACCTGAAAGAAAAATGTGGACAAAATCTGGTTCAACCACTCCTCTTCCATTCTCCTGCCACATTTCCTGTTCTCTCTGTCTTATGAGGGTAGGTCCTCATGCAAATTTATTTTTATTTTTTATTTATTTTATTTATTTATTTACTTTTATTTGTCAATTGCTTGCAAGATAATAGATATAAGTAAAGAACATAGTTATGAATACATGGATACATATACGAAAAATAAAAAATATATATAAAAGAAACAATAGGACAGGGATGGTAGGCACTTGTTGAGCTTATGCATGCCCCCTACAGACCTCTTAGGAAAGGGGTGAGGTCAATAGTAGACAGTAAATGCATCATCCTCTTCAGTAAAGCCACTCCTCTTTTATCAACCACCTCAGTTAGCAATCATTCACGAACACATCGGTAGTAAATTGTACTATGCAGGTAGAATTTGACTTATTTACTGTATTTATTTATTGAATTTATATTGCTGCCATGGCAATTCAAGGCGGCTTACAGAATATAAAACCACATTTAAAACAATAAAAACTAACAAAAAGAACCGAGTACATTAATAAAGTACAATATTACAAAATCACCATGTTATGACCATGGTTGAGTCCAAAATTTCTGTTGGTAAGCAAGATCATTGTTGAGTGAGTTTTGCCCCATTTTATGACCTTTCTTGCCCCAGTTATTAAGAGAACCATTGCAGTTGTGAGGTTAGTAAGATGGTTGTTAAGTGAATCTGGCTTCCCCATTGACTTTGCTTGTCAGAAGGTCACAAAAGAAGATCACGTGACCTCAGGGCACTGCAGCTGTCATAAAGTAATGCCAGTAGCCAAGCACTCAAATTTTGATCACGGGGATGCTACAACAATTTTAAATGTGAAAAAATGATGATAGGTCACTTTTTGCAGTGCCTTTGAAACTTCAAATTGTTATTGAATGAATGCTTGTAAGTTGAAGATTGCTTGTAATAATTAAAAACAAACCATCTTCCCCTGACACACTACAGGAAGTCAGGCTCAATTGTGGTTGTAGCTGGAAGACTAACTTTCTATACAAAAAACAAGAGTTTCTTGTATAGAAAGGACTTGTTTCTAATACAGGAAACTCTTCGATGTGAAACTGCTTAAAGTTTAGTCAGTTTCAGGTAGAAACCTGAGGGTCTAGAGGGTCTTGGTCAACTAATTAAGGTCACAGAGTTGAACTTCTTAATTTGCAAGTAGTGCTTTCCAGGGGAGCACAGTGCTTTGGAGAAAAGCAGTTCGGGAAGAAATAGCTTATTTAAGCAATCTTTTCACTCTGAGAGGAAGGAAAAAAGCAGGGGGGAAAAAGGTCAGGCACAGGACACTTTAAAGAGAACTATACCTGCATGAGACAGCAAGAATCAGCAGTCCCCTCCCTCCCTCCCCCCCTCTCTCAAACACACATACACACACACATACATGTTTTTCTTAGCAATTATTTTGCTTAATGACAAAGTTGCTGGAATGGAACTGATTTGCTAAATGAGGGTAGGGAGTAGATATATAGCTATCATTAACTTTGAGACCTACCGTAGTCACACAGAAAGATCAGGATGAAGAGGTAGGTTTAGCACATCCACAAATATGTCCCCTCTCTGTGTATTTTCACAGCAGAAAATTATTATTGTTGTAATAATTACATAGGTAATGTAAATAAATATGTAAAATATTATAATAAATGTATAATAATTAAATAATTAAAATACACCTACAAAATATATTAAATGAGTTTGGAAAACTTTGAAATCAAAGCTTAATGAACCATGATGGCACAGTGGTTAGAGTGTAGTACTGCAGGTTACTTTGCTGATTGCCGGAGGCCTGCAATTTGGCAGTTCAAATCTCACCAGGCTCAGAGTTGATCCATCCTTTTGAGGTCAGTAAAATGAAGACCTAAATTGTTGGGGACAATAGGAGGGTTTTTTTTCTTTGCTGGTACTTTCTTAAAGAGGAAGGGTTGTTTTAAGCTTTTTACACTGCTGTTGGGAGGAAATACTCCCCTGTTGGAGTTAGCACTTTGAAGAAATAATTGAATAATGAAGCAGAGCTGCCAGAACGAAGCTTTTAATGACAAGGAACCAAGATGAGTGGCATTCAGCAAGGCTTCTTGGCTAGCTAGAAAGATTGACATTCAAACGTGAGTTTACATACCCTTTTTGAGTTTTGGTTTAAAACTGGTGACCATTCAAATGGCACTGAAAAAAGTGACTTATGACCATTTTTCACACTTACGACCGTTGCAGCATCCCCATTGTCATGAGAGGCCAAGCAAGGAGAAGCGCCCCTTGATATGAGTGACGTCGAGTTGGCCACACTCACCCAGTCACACGACCAGCAAGCCACACCCACCAACTAAGCCATGCCCACAGAACCAGTTGTTAAAAAAATTGAATCCCACTCCTGCCTTTAATATTGAAAAACAACAACTCCCTCCCTATCCCAGGTCCTTTATAAAGACTCAGTAGCAAGACAGAAATGCCAAATCTAGTGTAAACATCTGGCTTGAATCCAACCATAGTATTTTTTAAACTTGTATGCCACCTGACTCTCAATGAAGCTCACAACAGTCCAACAAAGAAATTACAAAAAATTACATTAAAAATAAAGGGGAAAAAAAGGATGGCAAGCGGGTTGGAATGAGGGCTGTCACTCTTGGGCAAAAAGCCAGATCTTCATATTTTCTAAATACAGCCGAGTGGGGGCCATCTCAAGGAGAATCTCATTGCACAGAGCAGATGTAGTTACAGAGAAGACATGCTTTTAGGACGGGGGTAGATTACATTGTTTAATCAAAGGAACCTGGAGCGTAGCAATACTGCAGGATCAAATCAGCCAGGCAGATGTTATGGGAGGCAAATGGACCTTGAAGTCCTGTGTCATATACCCGTGATGGTGAACCTATGGCATGCGTGCCGGAAGTGGCACACAGAGCCACTTCTGCCAGCATGTGAGAGGTCGCTCGGAAGAGGCTCACTGTATGTACATGTGCGCCGTGCGCCGAACAGCTGATTGTTGGGTATCTGGTGCGCATGCATGGGGTGCAGGGCTGCGTGGGAGATGCATGCACACACACAGAGACGTGCAAATTGCGGGGCGTCTCACGCACATGCACAGAGGTTCATGGTACATGGAGGGGTCACATGCGCATGCGTAGAGATGCATGGTGCACACGGGGAGAGGAGCCCGCAGGCATTGCCTTCTGGGTGCTGGCATGTGTGCAATTTTCAGCATGGAAGCCCCAAAAGGTTAGCCACCACTGTCATACATATGCCATATACAGTTCAAACCTATATAACAAATGAGCAATAGAATCTGAGAGAACAAGAGAAAATTATAACAAATGATACTCACTGTTTCTTCTATGCTCTATTCCAAGGATTCTCTTGTTGCAAATTATACTAAGGGAGTTAGCTTTATAGTTGTTCATAGGACCCAAAATTCCACTATATATGGGAGTTTGGAAATTGGAAAAGTAAAATAAATTAGTTTTTTTCCTTTCCTTTTAGTTTACTTTAGTTTACTTAAAACTAAGCGTCTTTAAAAACATAATGCCCAAAGCTTCCTTTGTCCAGCATTACATACAACCAGGGCCAGAGGTGGTATTCAGCAGGTTATGACCAGTTCTGAAGAATCAGTAGTAAATTTTGAGTAATTCTGAAAACTGGCAAATACTACCTCTGACTGGCCCCGTCCCTATCTATTCTCTGGCTCCCGAGTCCCAGCTGATTGGCTGGGTCTTCTTTTGTTGCCCTGCACAGGAGAACAAAGCTGGAAATAAGGTTAGTGGGGTGGGGAAGGAATAGGGTTTTGCAGTAACCTTTCCCCAGGAGTAGGGTGGGAATGGAGATTTTGCAGTCTCCTTCCCCTGCCATGCCCACCAAGCCACACCTACCAAACCATACCATGCCCACCAAGCCACAACCACAGAACTGGTAGTAAAAAAAATTGAATCTCACACTGACCAGGGCCAACCTACTGATTGGTGTTCAGTCACCTGGATTTATTTCAAAAGAGAAAGGTCCTCAGTATTATGCCAATGTACTCCTTTACAACTTGTGAATAATGCTAACTTGAAGGGTTGTAGGAAGAGCTATCCTAATGATGAACAATTCCAAGATATTTGCGAGTAATTTGTTTTTTAAAATGTTTTGAAAGATTATTTTAGCCAGCTTTTCCAATGGTGCAGAGATAATAGATTAGGGAAAGATAAAAAACAGGGTTCTATGCGCTATTCATTCACGAAGCTTTTGCTGTAACAAAATGGAGCTGGAGTACAGATCCTATCACATTCGCACAAGAGTGCTATTTTTGGTCCAAGACTTTTAAGTTGAAGGTCAAGCTCATTGTTACGCTGGACTAATCTGCAAAGTTCAGAGAGTGTTAGTAAACCCTGTCAGTATTAATAAACTGTCTGTAAAGTTAACAGTTTGTTAATACTTTGAAGTAAAAACAAAATGGAAACTGATATCTCAGACTTGTACTAACTATATACTCATTTTATATATAAGAAAGTTAATTTGTCTAATATATCAACTGTTTTTAAATTAAAGGGTTTAAATTAGTTTCTAGATGCCCGTGAATAGATGCTGCTATAGCAGTTATCAACCCTGGATTGCTTTTGATGAATTTTCTGTATGGTGAAGGCTGCCTGATGTTTTCTATTGTACCTGAAAACGCTTGATAGAACTTCAGCTAACCTTGTTATGATGGTCAATTAACCTTGCAGTTAACATATGCTAAGCCATGCATTTCCCCTCAGCTAAATTAATCCACTACAGAAGGAAGACCTCTTCACTGAAGGTTGTAGGCCATAATCAACCATGCTGATCTAGTGAGAGTGGGCAGCTAGTGTATTTCAATTTCCAATCTAGAGCTAAGAGAGAGTGATTAGTCCATGCCACCCAGCTAGCTTCTATGACTAAGAGAGGGCTAGAAACCAGTACTCCTAGCTTCTATTTCAGTTCCTTTAACCATTACACCAAACAGACACCTGTGAATGTGTGTATCCTCAGATAGTCACATCTTCAAATATTGTTTTTTCTTCCTTCTCTCTGGGGAGGGGAGATGCTGGATTTTGAAAGAAAAAAAAAGCACTCTTGAGAGTGTGTGATACAGCAGAAAACTGCAGCTCTTTCAAAAATTCTGCATTTCTGCAAGTCTAATCAGGGGGATCTGGAAAGGAGAATCCATAGTGTCAACATGGTGGTGCCTCCAGGGCAACTGAATCCCTACCCTTTTTGACGTGCACATGGGAAATGCAACCCTGGTTAAACAGGAACAAGGCTTCAACCGTCCATTTGCATCGTTATTTTGAACGTGTTGACTTTCCTGAAGAAAATCACCTCAAAATGTGAACATTATGGTCCAAGAAAAGTGTCTCCTTTTTCTTTTAAGGGAAAGGTATTCTACTGATTCTGGTCCTGTGGTGTTCCTTGCTCCTATGATGGGCCATCCTCTTGTGTAAAGGCTGCTGAGTTTTTTCAGTGTAGAGCTCTGAAACCCCTCACTGCAGTGGACTGCATACACTACTCTTCTTATGTTATGTTATGATCTTTAGGGTAGACAAGCCTCGGTCTTAGTGTGTTGGTGGATTTGAAGAACACAGGTATATGGGTGTTTTCCAAATATCTGTTTTAACTTCTCTGATAACACCAGCCATGTACAGAATGACCAGGTTCTTCCATTGACTCTGAGTTGCAAGTCTGTCTGCCTTTCTTTTATTGGATATATCAGGAGAGGAATGGCTTCTTCTCTCTTTGTTTAGTGCAATGCATTCACTTTTGATCTTCTGATGAGAAAAAACCAGAGTAGCAGGATTTTCTGGGCATTTCCCCAGAGGCATCAAATTCGTCCTACCTAGCCTTTGCCCCATTTTCATGTCAGTGTGTGAGTGTCTCACAACTGCATTCCTCATTGTGTAATACTCCCCCATAGAGCTGGAACATGCTTCTATTGCTGGTCAATGCAGAAGACTGAAAACTTTTGTTAGCTGATGCTTGTTCTCCCCTTGTGCAGTTGGGATTTGCAGCAAGGAGGAGGAAAATATCAGGAGGGGAACAAAGGTGCCTTTCCCACTAACTGGGAAAGGTGGGCAAAGTGTCATTGTTGATTTGGCTTCAGGTGACTCTGAGGAGCAAAGGAGCAAGCAGAGGTAGATGATGCTGCTATTGGGAGACATTCCACCTCACAGCGGTGAGAACATACTATAAACCTGCCTTTGCAGCATTTCCACATAAGCACAGAGACAGCTTGTGTGAGATCCCTGCAAGCATAAACAGTGTTGTGTGGACACAGCAACAAAGTTCAGTCTTGAATAGGGAAGTGGTTGTGATCAGATAAGCGGGGCTTGACCCATTCCAAGAAACTAGTTTGACAAAATGTCTCAGATAAGCCCCTCCGAAGTTCACACAAAGATAAACTAAGGAGGAAGGAAACATATTCAGACTTCCCAGGAAACTTATTGACAGACTAGACCACTGGGCCATATCTAACAAAATGAAATTCAATGTAGAGAAAAATAAAGTCCTACACTTAGGCAAGAAAAACCAAAAGTAACATATAGACTGGGTGAAACCAGGCTCAATAGCAGTAACTGTGAGAGGGATCTTGGACAATCTTAGTGGATAACTAGCTAAATATGAGCCAGCAGTGTGCAGCAGCAGCCAAAAAAGGTAACGCAATCCTAAATTGCATTAACAGAGGGATACAATCGAAACCAAGGGAGGTACTAATACCACTCTATAAAGCCTTAGTAAGACCACATCTAGAATACTGCATCAAGTACAGAGAAGAACAACCAGGATGATTAGGGGACTGGAGACTAAAACATACAAAGAAGGGGTTACAGGAACAGGGCACGGCTAGTCTAGTGAAGAGAAGGACCAGGAGAGACATGATAGCAGTCTTCCAATATTTGAGGGGCTGCCATAGATAGGAAGGGGTCAAGCTATTTTCTAAAGCACCTGTAGGCCAGACACAGAATAATGGATGGAAACTGAACAAGGAGAGATTCAACCTGGAAATAAGGAGAAACTTTCTGACAGTGAGAACAATCAACCAATGGAACACCTTGCCCTCAGAAGTTATGGAAGCGCCATCACTTGAGACTTTCAAGAAGAGATTGGACTGCCATTTGTCAGAAATAGTGTAGGGTTTCCCACTTGGGCAGGGGGTTGGACTAGATGACGTATAAGATCCCTTCCAACTCTGATTATCTGTTATCTGTTATTCTTACTATAAATGTTACACTAAAGTTAGGCCTGACTCAGAGTAGATGGCATTAGTTTCTTGGTCTGCCTGCCTTATAGGGCTAACATGGAAATAAGAATAGAGCTTGCAGGGGGGTTTTCATTTTCCCATAAGGATGCACAAATTTATTTGCAATGCACTCTCATTTAGTGAATCAATTGATTTTGTACTCTGGCTTTACAGCTAAAACTAGCCAAAAATTGTTCAGTTAGTTCCACTGCCTAAATGAATGAAAGATAATATGTTGAGAGTATTACACAAAAATGGAAACTGCTATGGGACAATAACACAATATTCTCTTTTGGTGTCATATTAGCCATCTATAAAAGCAACATCCTAGAGGAGCAATTAATACTGTAAAACAGTTTCTTCTAACCTTTATGACTTCTATTCTTTCACACATGTGTACACCAGACCCCTTGAGGTTTTCTCATTGTTGTAGGTTGAAGATATGAAATACATTTAATAATGCAGATACTTTGCTAGAATAAATTGAACTAATTCCATGACTGAATGGGTCTTTGCCTCGTTACATAACACATGGGAGTAAAATATGGAATTATTAGTTACTTCTTTATCTAGTGAAAGCATTCAGAAAGGTCACATTTTTTTTCCTAGCACAATTCTAATATCCATTACATCTTGGTTCTACATGAACAATCACTGTTCTACATGAAAAATTGCAAGCTTATGTAGCAAAGTGGACTGAACAGTTTTGATCATAGAGAATTTCGAGAACTAAATTATCTATTTTTTCACCTGGTAAAAGATTGCTTACTGTATACAGTTCAGTGAGAATATTCCATGCTGTTATTGTTAAACCAGTGTTATTATATAGTTCTGTTGGAAAACAGTTTGGGGATCTCAAAGACCAGAGTGCAAACATTTTCTGGCCCAGTAAATGTTCTCAGACTAGCTAGACAAATTCTAGCTAGTTGAAATCCAACAATGCTTAAAACCCCACAGGTTTCCTGCCAGTTATCATTGACCTTTGGCCTTTTCCCATTTGCTCTGGAACATCTTGTGTTCTGCTACATCTTCATAATGTTGCATTCATCTTGTCATCAACCAATAGGTGAGGCAGACTTAGGTTACCCTTAGCTGCACTGATGTTAAAAGTAATCTTTTCCCTCTTACTCAGACACCAATCAAGGACAAGCTCATGATATATAAAAGCTTTATCACTCATTATCTTGGAGGAAAGTCAAGTGACTGGCAGTGACTTGAAAGAAGCAGTAGAGCCAGAACTGGCATCAGCAATGGAGACAGCTAGTTTCATGCCAGCCTAAATTTCTGCCAATTCAGGAATGGGCGGAGAACACGTCAACTCAGCACTGACAACCTGCCTTATATAGTAAAGAAGGGTAGGATACCGATGAAGAAACCTCTTTCTACACATTTAGGAGGTTTTTTACTTGTTTGCTTTTCCTAATCCAGTAGTAGAAGTAACTGCTTTGCCTAGTCCAATATTCCTTGCATTCATTGGCAAAATTTTGCTCCATAAAATACCACTATTTTGTGGATGCACGTTCACAACTTTTTTATACTAGTTGAATGCAGCATAAATACCCTTTGTTGACTACTATAATGTTCAACATGAATGTCATTTGAACTAAAGTTCCCGGGAGTTTTAGAAAATACTTTCCCAAGACCTTTTAACTTGAGGGATAGATAGATAGATAGATAGATAGATAGATAGATAGATAGATAGATAGATAGATAGATAGATAGATAGATAGATAGATAGATAGATAGATAGATAGATATGGATGATAGAGATTGGATAGATTGTGATTGGAGAGAGAGAGTGGGGGGAGGGGGGGTTCAACCATTCATAGAGTTATTCATTTGTACTTCAAAGTTGATTCATTTATTTCTTGTTAGTAATGGGCTCTTCATAACTCTGGCAATGTGCTTTTAAACTGTCTTTGAGACAGGAAAACTGCAGTCTCTAAAGTGTTATGTTGCCACAGCAAAGCTGTTACCCTCATACTAAGGTAGAGGCAGTGGGTTTTTGTTGATACTGTTGTGGGGAAAGCAAGGATCAAGGATAGGGACCCTTTTCTTTGCTGCCTCCATCGCCTGCACACTTTTTTCTGGTATGAATTCCTGACTGCCTCTCACTGTGTTGATCTCTACTTTTGCTGCTCTTGATATTAGTGGGAAGGACAACAATTGTCATATTCAGGGGTAATAGACAAAGAGTATTAACACTGTGGAACATTTTTCACAGAGATTCCTCCTGGAATGAAATACAATCAAATCAGGGTAAATGGTTTGTTTAGTTGATATCAAAATAGAAAGGGAATTCCATAAGCAGTCTTCGTTTAGACTGCTTCATTGGGAGTCCTCACAAATGTGACATTATCAAAACAGCACCACCCCTTTTAATAACTGGTCACAGGCATGATAGTATGTACTTTATCAGAAGTCATCTCTGCACTCTTATTTTATCATAATGTGTTGATAGTTGTCACCCTTCTCATTATTCTATTTGCTAAAGAATAGGGGTTAGTTTTACATGATTCAATAAATAGATATTCTACAAATGTGCGCATGTTAATTTTTAATATGGAACCTTATAATACGGAATACTTATAACCTATGCAAATAAAAACTATTTTGGGATCCTCCATCATTTTTTAAAAGTGGAAAGGCATCCCAGGAGCAAGGAGTTTAAGTGTTCTAAGGATTCCAGCTGAATTTGTGGAAATCCTGCGCTGTCTTGGAAAGTGGATTTCATTCTCTCAATCCCTTACTCCAGAAGGCAATGAGCTAAGACTTTGGAAATACAGAGTTGTTTCCTCTCTATAGCCTTAAAAAATAGAATAGCCGGGTCAGCCAGATGAGACAGAATTGGCAGTTCTGGATACATGTTGCCTAGCAACCAAATAACACTACAGAAATGTGTACTGAAGCTGGTTATGAAAGAAAAGATGTAGGTTTTTTTTCTATCTTCTATAATTTAGGCATAAAGTGCTTTCGCTCCATTTATGTACCAATCAAATGTATCACATTTTTAACTCTGCATATTCAGGAAGACCCTATTAACATCTCTTCCCACAGTTTTTTTTGGAGTTTTAATCATATGTTGAAATGTTGGTTCAGTTCTGCTCAGAAGCTGGTATGATACAATATTTGTTCATTTATGCTTATGCCAGTATGATTATCATTTGCATGTTTGGTTCTTTTACATTGGATTTTTTTTATTTTTTATTTACTGTTAAACTCTCTTGAGCTCGGAAAGATAGCATGAATGTGTTTTATACCACACAATGTTTTTATACCATACATTCCAGCATAAGAAGAACGTAACCCATAGCTTAGTTCAATATTTCTCAAGCTTGTCCACTTGAAGAGGTATAGACTTCAATTCCCAGGATTCTCCAGCCAGTTTGGGCTGTTAAAATCCACATCTCTTCAAATGGCCAAGCTTGAGAAACACCGGCTTAGTTGGGTGTTGATGAGTGAGATGATGTAGGAGGAGAATTCTGCAATCTTGCTTGGCTTGTGGGTTTACGTGGCCAAGAGCCTTTTCCAACTATGTCTCTTGGGAACTGATGAATTGTTTTAAAAGGAATTAATTGATTCTTCCTCTTCCTGACAAACTGTTTAGTGCATGCAGCTTCTGTTCCCAAGAGGGAACTTCCAAGAATTTGGTAGAATACATGGTATTATACAGAGGGTAACCCATTTCTTTAAAACTGATTTTGTTGTTGTTGTTTGGTATATTGTCTGAAGTGACAGAAAGAAAGAGAAGAACAAATATGGATAACAAGTATGAGATCTAGAAAATTAGACATTGTTGTAGTTTCCCACTCCTTTCCACCTACAATGTAGCTTGCTTGCTTACTTGTTTGTTCATTTGTTTAAAAAACAAAATCATATGACTGCCCACTCACATTCAGAGACTCTAGGTGGCTTACAAAAAATAAAAAACCCAATATACAACCTTAAGAACAACAACTTCCCATGCTTATCTTCCTTCTTTTTACATCAAGGTTAATTCTCCTTTTATAAAGAACGAGGCAGCCAATCTCTCAGGTGAATAGGAACAAACTGAAGTGTGTATGCCACACAGTCTAAAATATAAAGTATAATTCTGTATGCTTTATACAGATTATATTATAAAGAATGGAATGGAAGAAGCACCATCTTGTCTGCCTTCTGAGTACAATTTATTGGGATGGCCCAATGAACCAGATCTTCACGAACCCCCCCTGAAAGCTTTGATGAAATGTCCCCAAACCTCTCAAAGTTATTACCAAATGATAGTTATTGCTAGGCAGAAGTTGAAAGCAAATACATAACTTGAAGTCAATCACACTAACCATACATGGTTTCCATCACACTGGGATGTAAATTAAATGAAATCACACAATCACTAATGGGGGAACATAGCATTTAGTCTGTCACTCAAACATCCCTGTGCAGACTACAGCTCTCTACAAATTGTGCTGTCCTGGTATTAATTTTCCTTGTAGCCTGGATTGTTCAGGAACCTCTAAAACAACATGACAGTAATCCATGTTACAACCTTTCTTTCTCCCCATTCATTTCTTCATACGTTGACAACCTCTGCTATCTGTTCATCTGATGGATGAGGAGTATTTTCTGAGACTATGTGGGCCTACCAGTATTCTAGCAGGCAACAGGATCAATAAGAGGACGTAGCAGCAAGCCTTTCTTCATTTGGGCAGCTGTTAACATGGAGGCACAATGATCACTCTTCCATTGCATCGGGTAGTGGCAAGAGAGCATGCTGTCTTTTCTTCCTAGTGCTATGATGGACAGAAATAACAGTGATCAGGCAAATTATCCTTCCCAGTGAAGAGGGTCTATGGGAGAGCCCTTGTTTAGGTAGGCAGCAAGGATCTTGAAAAAGGAGCAGTTTCCTCCTTCTATGGAGGAAATAAAAGTTGCCACTGGAAGGGTGATGGAAATGATGGAGGGGTACATGATACAGCTCATTGATTAGAAACACAGAACATTGTAAACTAATGGCAGAAAAAGACCTCATTGTCTATAAAGTCCATCCTTTGAGTCTGTAATTTTTATTATACACAAAAATGATAGTACACACAGCAAACGAGATAATCATGCTGGGTTTCGTTTCACAAATCACTAGTTGAACACTTCCCAAGTGTTTAGGACTGCATGATGTATCAGCAGATTATGCGAGCAGATCCCAGTAAGGTGGCCTTCTGCAGCTGACCAATGGTGATCAGCGCCAATTGTTTCTAAGTGCTTGCCTAGGTCTTTAGGCACAGCACCCAGTGTGCCGATTACCACTGGAACCACCTGCACTGGTTTATGCCAGAGTCTCTGCAATTCAGTTCTCAAGTCCTGATATCTGGTGACTTTTTCAAGTTGTTTCTCGTTGATTCTGCTGTCACCAGGTATGGCAATGTCAATGATCCACACTTTTTTCTTCTCCACAATCATGATATCCAGGGTATTGTGTTCCAAAACTTTGTCAGTCTGTATTCTGAAGTCCCACAGTAGTTTTGCATGCTCATTTTCAACCACTTTTTCAGGCTTATGATACCACCAGTTCTTTGCTGCAGGCAGATGGTAGTTGTGACACAGGTTCCAGTGGACCATCTGAGCAACTGTGTTGTGACGTTGTTTGTAGTCAGTCTGAGCTATTGTCTTGCAACAGCTCAGTATGTGATCAATGGTTTCATCCGCTTCTTTGCAGAGTCTGCATTTGGGGTCATCAGCAGATTTTTCTATTCTGGCTTTGATTACATTCGTTCTGATGGCTTGTTCCTGGGCTGCAAGAATCAGGCCTTCTGTTTCTTTCTTCAGTGTTCCATGAGTCAGCCATAACCAGATCTTTTCCTTATCTACTTTTCCTTGGATCTTTTCAAGGAACTGTCCATGCAGTGCTTTGTTGTACCAGCTGTCAGCCCGAGTTTGCATCACTGTTTTCTTATATTGATTCTTGGTTTGCTGTACTTTGAGCAGCTTCCTCTTGTTGACCTCCATCAAAGCTGGTTCAACAATGTCTTTCACATAATCTGCCAGAGCGTGCTTCTCTTCTTCAACTGTCTGCTTCACTTGCAAAAGTCCTCTACCGCCTGTTTTTCTGGGAAAATATAGCCTGTCGACATCACTATGCATAGTGCATAATGTATGGTCATCAGTTTTCTTTTTTTCCTATCCAGGCTGTCCAGCTCTGCTTGTGTCCAGTTTTTGATCACAGCAGTATATCTGATGACGGGTATGGCCCAGGTATTTATAACCTTGATGGAGTTACCGTCATTCAGTTTGCTTTTTAGAAGTTTTCTGACCCTTCATTGTATTCTTTGCTGACCACATTTTTCACTTGCCTGTGCTTGATATTGTCCAGCTGCAGTATGCCCAGGTATTTGTAGGCTTTGGGTTGATGGCACTTGATGGTTTGTCCATTGGGCATTTCAATTCCATCACTTTCTATGATCTTCCCTTTCTTCAGTGCCACTGTGGTGCATTTGTCCAGGCCAAACTCCATGCTGATGTCAGTGCTGAAAATTCAAACTGTATTGGTCAATGACTGGATTTCAATTTCTGATTTTCCGTATAACTTCAGATCATCCATGTACAGCAGGTGAGAGATTTTCTGTGAATTTTTAGCAGTTTGAAAACCCAGGTTAGTTTTCTGTAAAATTGTTGATGGGGTCATGGCGATGATGAACAGCAGAGGTGACAAAGAATCTCCCTGGAAAATCCCTCTTTTGATGTTGACCAGTCTGTAGCTTTCACTTCCAATAAACTGTTCCGTTTTCCAGTGCTTCATCGCATTTGCAGTGAAATTACCAATGCACTTGCATATTCCTATGACATCCAGGCACTTGATGATCCAGCTGTGTGGTAATGAATCAAATGCTTTCTTGTAGTCAATCCAAGTCGTATGCAGATTTGTTTTTTGGCTTTTGCAGTTCTCTAAAATCATTTTGTCGATCAGGAGCTGATCTTTTGTACCTCTGCTTCCTCGTTAGTTTCCTTTCTGCTCTACTGGCGAGATGTTATTTGCTTCTAGGTAGTCCTGGATCTTGTCAGCTATGATGCCGATCAGCAGCTTGAACATGGTTGGCAGACACGTTATTGGCCTATAATTTGCAGGTGTTGCCCCTTTTGCTGGATCCTTCTGTATCAAGTAGGTTTTTCCAGCTGTTAACCATTCACTGGTGTTTCCTGTCTGCAGCCTCTCATTGAATTGTTCGGCCATTTTTCCGTGTAGGCTGGTCAGGTATTTGAGCCAAAAGCCATGCCGTTGATCATTGCCAGGTGATGTCCAGTTCTTGACTTTTTTCACTCTGTTGCTTATCACTTCAGTAGTTACTTCCAGTTAGTCCATTTTGTTCTTGCAGAATTTCGTCTCAAAGTTCTGATTCACCCAGCGTTTTTGTTGTAACATTTCTTAGTCTCCCACAGGTCTTTCCAAAACTGAGTAGTTGCTGTTTTCTCAGGTTTTTCAATTTTCGTATCCCCCATCTGATTCAGACTCTGATAGAACCGTTTTTGGTCTGATTGGAACAATTGATTTTGTTTGTACTGGATGACTCTGGCTTCATATCTTTCCATTTTTCGTGTTGTTCCTTTTATCTGCTGCTTCACAATTTCCAATGCTTCGTCAATTTTTCTTATGCTGAGCCTGTATTTTTTTATCAGATGTTTCTTGATCTTGCTGTTCTTCAGCTTTTTCTCCTGCAAATTCTTCAAGTTGCTTGCACCTGCTCGCATTATTATTATTATTATTGTTGTTGTTGTTGTCGGTTAAAGGACATGTGTTTATCCCAAGCATGTTTAAACTCAATTACTGATGACTGACCCATTATCTCTGCTGGAAGTTGGTTCCGAGCTTCCTTCCCCCATGGGTTTGAAGTTGGTTCCACAGAAAGAGTAGTGGAAGCTTGGAACCAATTTCAAACCTATGGGGGAAGAACAGGTTTCAAAACAATAGAGTAGATGGGAACTGGTAGATACAGAAACACTGGAAAATAAATCATAAGCAATATAGAAATGCACTTGTATAGCTTTATTCTTGAATACTGGATGTTTTCCCACCTTGCTAACAGAAGAACAGTCCTCTTTCCTCCTCTTCATTTGGATCAGAATTCTGACATGCTGACAGCATTGTACATGTTGGATTGAGCTTGGATAGGATTCTCTAGCTACCATTGTACTGCTTGCCCCGCCTCTCAAAAACTTTTGATAGAATGTCTTTTGCATAATAGACATTTCAAGCAGTGGGAACATTAGGGTCATTTGGCTAGTTACAAATGTTAAAGAACGCTCTTATGGGCCATTTACGGAAGGGAAGAAGGAGAAATGATGCAATCAAAAGGTAGAATCACAAGTTTTAAACTTTTAACAAAATGTTTTAACGTTTTTATTACTTGGCTTCAAAAGGAGGAGACTGCTGTGGGACTATGAACATATGAGCAGAAGGAGTTAGTAGTAGAAAAGAGATAGGTGTGTGGAAAGAACAGCAGCTATCCTGTTTTGGCAATGCCACAGTGGCTTATCCTGGGGTTGGCTGTATGACTGCAAACCCTGCAGGGGCTCAAGGGATTACCTGGCTGCAGCAGCAGGTTAATATTTAAGATGCCAAGAAAAAGACAGAATTAAGGACTATGCACAAGCAGACATATTGAGAAATTAAGGTTAAGATGGAAAGTTTAAGAGTCGCCATAAAAACAAAATGACATCTGAGTAAAACTAAAAAGGAAGGGTCAAAACTGCATGTAAAGTGTGAGCGAAGAAGGGAAAAATGTGACAGGCTCTCGGCACACAGCATTAGCAGCCAACAGGAGCAAAAAGCCACCACATCCTATAAATAAAAGCTTTCGCAGTCTCCACAGTGGCTTTTCCCACAGCCTTTCTCTCTCTCTCTCTCTCTCTCTCTCTCTCTCTCTCTCTCTCTCTCTCTCTCTCTCCACTGCTGTGTCGGTTGGTAGCAAAAAGTTGCAAAAGGCAATCAAATAGTACTTTGTACAGCAAAGTGGAAAAAAAAAACACCACAGGTTAAATATAAATGTCATAAGATGCAAAAGGAAAGAGGAGGATTGGGCTTACCTGATTTGAAATTGAATTTTACAGCTTGCTATTTGGTCTGGAGGGGTGTTGCTGAGAAATGGAAGGCTTTTAGAGTTAGAAGCAGGTGACTTGAAATTTGGGTGTTATGGATATTTGTGGTACGATAAAATCAAGGTTGGGGGGGGGGGTTGCACGCATGTTAGAAACACTGAAGCCCATCCAGGTTGAAAGGATTAGCAGGTGACATCACCATTGCCCTGGGGACACCCAGTTGGGGGCTCCTTTCATGTCACTGGCAGGAACTGGAGTGGACAAGAGCTCAACCCAGCCCCATGGCAGCTCTCAGGTCTCAAATGTGGGCTTGCTAACCATGCTCCCAAGTCAAGGTTAATGTAGAATTTAAAGATCACCTAGTTAGATGTAATATTTACAAATCCAGGTGGTGCCCAAAAGCTTCTTTGTGACATTCAGAAGAAGGAGTGTTTTACAGATGAGAAATAATAGGCAAAAACAAGTCGTTAACATATGGGGAGTTACTAGAATTCTGTCAAAGGAAATGCAAAATAAAATCAAGAGAACAACTGATGGCAGAAGGATATGGTTGTTAAAGTTTTTCCAGTTATTTCCAGTTATTAGAAAGATTCAGAGTAGACAAGAAAAAATTAATGGCATTGAATGTTCTAAATTGACTTTGAAATAGAATACATATGATGAACATGTGATTGCTAAAATGTGTAGATTTTTTATTGAAATTTGAAACAGAAGAACAAGTACAAATGGCAATCAAGCTATAGTAGCATCTTAAATAAAGTTTAATGGCATTTTTCATTCTGCTGCCTAATACATTTACGATGTCAATCATCTTAAATTTTAGCTCTTCCAGTACTCATCTAGCTTAAATTGTCAGCTTTTTAAAAGGGCTAAATGTAATGGCAAAATGCTTTGAATACTTAGCTTAACATCTTGGTTAATTTAAGCAAATCAAACTTTCCAGATTTAGTTATTTTTCAGTATACCTAAAAGTGCTGGGTTATTCTTTTTGTATAGGTGCACCGTTTATTGTAATTATTTACTGAATAATTTTACTAGCTCAACATGTTCATGTAAAAAATTGTCACAAAATTCAATTGAGTCAATAGAGATGAAAACTGCAAGAAAAGCACACGTTCCCTTTAGACAATAGGCAAGAGATTTTTAAAAAAGAATAGCTACAAATTTACTTTGAAATAATATTGTCTTTCTAGAAAAGCAAGGTCTGTCTCTTACTTTAAAACAGTACTGTATTCAGATTTTAATTTGTATATTTCCAGCCACTCGCTAAATAAATAAATAATATTATATTCCCGATTTGAAAACATACATAATTCAGATTTAGCATGTCTATTTTGGCATAGCTTGATGGGCTTCTGTGAAGAAATCCAAGTTTGACTCCAGTTTGGAATCCAATCTAAAGCCAGTTCTGAATTAACAACATTGACTGCTATTATAAATGTATTATAAAATTGATGAAAATTTTTCTCTAGAGAATTGTGATTCTAACATTTAATCTAATTGCATTGATCTTCTGTGAAATATAATTAATTACAAGGGTAATTAATTTAAGCATTATAGAAGTGAAGATAGTTTGTTTAGCTCCCTTGCTCCATTGTGACATCTATCAGTCAAAAGTATCAGAGTAGCAAAAAGAACAAGTTAACATGCCGTGACCCATTCCAATTTGTTATTTTCACTTGATCCATATTTCTGTTTCTATGATGTTTGCCAAATTCAAGTTTTGGCTGTCTTCCAGAAACAATTCATAGAAATGCAGGCATCTAGTAGTTGGGAAGATTATAGTTTTACCATGTAGCTTATTTAGGCCTCCTGAGAAATCAGTGTACCTTCCATGTCCCATTTTTATCAGCTCTTTACTTAAAGAATAGAATGTGTTAGAACTTTTTGTTGCTTTCTTATGAAGTTATTTGAATGAATGAAAGCAGTGATGTTTCTCGGAACAATCAGCTGAATATTCATGAATAATACTTTTTTTTTTTTTCAGGAAATAGCTTTCTGAATATTTGTAGTGCAGGAAGTGAATTTGTGGACTTCACTGTAAGGAATCCATGCTGGGATGTACTCAGGTCATAATGAATATGACCAGGATTTGTTCTTCTGTGGAGTTCTTGTGATCTCTAACATTGGTTGGTTGGTTGCAGACATTTTACTACCCAGTTAGATAATATCATCTGTACTGTTGATTGTGGGGTTTGGCTCCTGTTTATATACGAACTTGCTCTGCCAGTGGGGTTTTTCTTCTTGGTAGAAATTTCTGGTTCCTGCCAGCCAACATTTCTTGGCTGATGGGACTTGCCCAACTTGCTGGACCAGATTTAGACAGGTAGAAACTATTAGGAAAAGATGCTCTCTTAGGTAACCTGGTCCCAGTCATTTAGGGCTTGACAACCAGAACTTTGAACTGCACCCAGAAAAATATCAATAACCAATGAAGCTTATGCAATAGTAATGCTACATGTGTTGTATATCCAGCATCATTACTACCTATGCAGCTACATTCTGTACCAGTGGAAGCCCCATGCAGGATGCTTTGTAGTAGTCAAAATAGGAGGCATGGGCAATGGTGAGCAGAACCTTGGGTCCAGGAATAGGTGCAACTGGTGCACCATCTGAAGGTGTACAAAGGTCTTCCTAACCTAACATGAGCAAGAGCCATGAGTCAAGAGTATCAAATGATTAGTATCAAATGCCACTGAGAAGTCCAGAAGAGCCAAGATGAATTCACTATTCTTTTCTTGCTCTCGCCATAGTTCTTCAGATTAATTTTTGTTTCCTTCTTAGCTTTTTCATTGCCTCTTTTAAATGATGTGTAAATGTTTATTTCTAATGTCTGTTAATGGCTGATTTATCTAAATGCCAAGCTTCCAGGTGTTCCCTACTGTTTTTTTTTTTTTAATTTAACACTTAATCTAGGATGCTCACAGTTTTCCCATTTGAAGCTAGGGTGAAACTTGTCCATGTGTTGCAAGATTAAGGAGTTTTCATTACATCTTCTGACTGTTAGTTGGTGTCCATGGTTGTGCTCTGCTAGTCTTCTGCCAATCTGTCCTAGACAGTGACTGTTGATGAATTCTTGTTTTCTCCAAGGTCATCTTTTATCATATAATCCCCCTGTGAACCTGTTCAGGATCCCCATTAGGAAGATACTATGAGGACATTCTCTCCCCTGGAGCCTTTTCGGATGAGAATGGGGAGGGAGCTGGGAAGGCTGCAGAAGGATGATAAATTATCCTTCTCACCTTCATGTCCTCAAAACAAGCCTCCATTCTCACCTTCCTGTCCTCAAAACAAGCTCATGCAAGTGGCAAAATAAATAAATAAAAAATGCTCTGAGGATGGGAAAGTTGACTGAGGCTTATTTCTCAAAGAAGAGAAATTTCAGCATACATTTGAATGCAAATACAAGTGAACCCTTGTGGTTAAACAATAAAAGAAAGCTCCTCTGACATTTGTATTCCTGTTTCTTGAGATGTCCCAGTGCCCAATTTCTTAATTTTTTTTTGTACATATGTTATGGATACATTTGTTTTTCTGGCATGGTCAGTTCCTAAATGCCTCATTTTAAATGGCATTTCTGATCATTTAATTAGCTTTGTTGGTAAGAGTAATCATTCCGAAACCTTCGAGAAGTTCTTGCTGGTTTTCAGAACACAAAATGCTCCCCTCTGGCTGGCCTTAACTAGCTCCACATGATGTTTTCACTGATATGTCATCAAAGTTTATTAACTCAGGAAATGACAAATGCCAGCAGTGCCCCCTTACTTATGCATGCCTTTTCTTTTTTTGTACTTTTACAAAACCTTATTTTTAAAACCTTAGCTATAAGGCTCAAACCTATCTTTAAGTTTATTTATTTTATTTATTTATTTATTAGATTTGTCAATCACTTACAAGATAATAGGTATAAGTATAAACATGAGTAAGAATACAGGAAATAGATACAAATAAATGGGGACAATAGGACAGGGACAGGAGGCACGATGGTGCACTTATGCACACCCCTTACAGACCTCTTAGGAATGGAGTGAGGTCATGAGTTGTTTGGAACCTTTGTCCCCCTCCTGTGTGATACTGTAATCCATCAACATACAGCTATACTCTGTTAGTTCTAATTCGATAACTATCTTATTTCTGTAGTATAGTAATAGTAATATCTCATTACTGTTTCAAAATGTAGATGGCGAAATGAATGATTAAACAGTCCCTATATCTAATCCTAGGGACGCAGTGGCTCAGTGGTTAAGACGCTGAGCTTATCGATCAGAAAGGTTGGCAGTTCAGCAGTTCGAATTCCTAGCATCGCGTAACAGAGTGAGCTCCCGTTACTTGTCCCAGCTTCTGCCAATCTAGCAGTTTGAAAGCAGGTAAAAAATGCAAGTAGAAAAATAGGGACCGCTTTGGTGGGAAGGTAACAGCGGTCTGTGCACCATCGGCATTTAGTCAACCGACCACATGACCATGGAGACATCTTTGGACAGTGCTGGCACTTCGGCTTAGAAATGGAGATGAGCATCGCCCCCTAGAGCCAAAAACAATTAACCCATATGTGCTAGGGGAACCTTTACTTTTACCTTATATCTAATCCTCTCTGCCTGTGGGATCAGAGAGACAAGAAGCATTTTCTTCTTTATCTGCAGTCTCTCTTCTTCTAACTTGCCTACTATGCTTATTTTCCCTTTCTTATTCAGTTTTCTAAATCCATGCTTAATATTCTTTTAATACTAAATGGCCTCCATTTGCTTTTTGCCTTAATATCAGTTGTGAACTGCCAAGCTCAAGGATAAAGTCTCTATTCGATGTTAGCTACTTCAATCTTGATTTATTGATCTCCCCGATAATATTTTGATCTGATAAAATGTCACCACAATCTGAGCGTACCCCTTTTTGAAAGACTGGCAGCTATAGGTAGCACTCATAAAATATGTTCTGAACCACATGTCAATGGAACATAGGTATAGGTACGGTCAAAACAGAAGGTCCAGCATTCCTTTTTAACTCTATGTGTTTCATAAACTCTGCCTATCTTGAATCAGAATTTATTTCCTCCATCCACCCTGTCCATCTTACATAATCATGGACAATTACATTTATCTTAATATATTTTTCAATAAACAGTAGTTTCAAACTAAAGGCTAGGACTGCAAAAAACTTTTTAAAGAACCAAGATCATGCATAGGTTTTTCTGCAAATTTAAAATGCAAAATGGAGAACTCACTGAGCAAGCAAAGTTTTATGTTGCAGTTCAGCTGAAGAGAGGGAAGAGTGGAGGAACTAAGGACCTGGGAACTGCTGATATACTGTAACTGCTGCTATTTCCTGATTGCTGTTTGTTGTTCCTTGACTACTCTGATTAATCACTGTGCTTCTGATTGCTGCTGATATGCATGGGAGTTTGGAACATGGAGCATATAGAAAAACTCCAAACAATTACAAGTATTTGGACAGTGAGGAAAACCTCATGGTGATCTCCAAGGAACAGGCAATACTTGGCCTCCTGTCTAATGAGAACTGTAAACTACAATGATCTAATACATATCAATTTTACCGAAGACAATGTTGAAAAAGTACTACGCAATCTAAAACCATCTCTATCTATTGGACCAGATGGAATATGTGCCTACTTCTTTAAAAAGCTATCCACTGCCATAGCAGAACCTCTAAGCATAATCTTTGATAAATCTTTCAGGACCAGCTCCTTGCCTAACCTATGGTCACAAGCCACAGTCATCCCCATCTTCAAAAAGGGAGACCCCAGCCTAGTTGAAAATTACAGACCAATCTCCTTATGCTGTGTCACCTGTAAAGTCATGGAATCAATTATTAACCAATCCATTATCCTCCACTTAGAGACAAACAACCTACTCTCTGATAAACAATTTGGTTTTAAAAAAAAACTCCTGTAATCTGCAACTGTTACACTGCAAAAACATATGGACTACACAACTCGATCAGGGCAAAACAATAGACGCAAACTTCACAGACTTCTGTAAAGCCTTTGATTCAGTGATACATGACAAACTACTCCTAAAACTAAAATCTTATGGTATCGCTGGACAACTGCATAACTGGATAGAAGCATTCCTGTCAAACAGACAACAAATGGTCAAAATTGGGAGTGTCCTATCAAATTCTGTACCTGTCAATAGTGCTGTCTCCTAAGGCAGTGTTCTAGGACAAACTCTCTTCATACTCTACATAAATGACCTCTGTGATCATATTAAGAGCAACTGTGTACTCTTCGCTGATGACGTAAAACTGTTCAATACCACAGACAATACTGCTACCCTTCCAAAGATCTTGACTATGTATCAGAATGGACAAACAAATGGCAACTTCAAATCTTAACAAATAAATGCTCTGTCTTACATATTGGCAAAAAAAATCAGAAAATAAAATACAAGCTGAATAGTCAAGATCTTGTTGATGATCCAAGCTCTGTAAAGGACCTTGGAATACTCATCTCTAATTATCTAAGTGCTAGAGCCTACTGTAACTATATAGCCAAAAAGGCATTAAGAGTTGTTAACCTAATCCTACGTAGCTTTTTCTCTGGTAATATCACACTACTAACTAAAGCATACAAAACATTTACTAGACCAATACTCGAATACAGCTCATCAGTCTAGAACCCACATTACATATTTGATATTAGCACAGTTGAGAAAGTCCAGAAATATTTCACAAGAAGAGTTCTCCACTCCTCTACTCATTATAGAATACCTTATGCCACCAGACTTGAAATTCTAGACCTAGAAAACCTTGAATCGTGCCATCTTCGGTCTGCTCTAAGTATGGTATATAAAATCATACATTGCAATGACTTATCTGTCAATGAATACTTCAGCTTCAACCATAACAACACAAGACCACACAATAGATAGAAACTCAAGGTTAACCGCATCAAACTTGATTGCAGGAAATACGACTTCAGCAACAGAGTGGTCAATGTCTGGAATACTCTACCTGACTCTGTGGTTTCTTCCCCAAATCCCAAAAATTTAACTTTAGACTGTCTACTATTGACCTCACCCCTTTCCTAAGAGGTCTGTAGTGCCTAAGCGCATCAACGTGCCTATCGTCCCTGTCCTATTGTTTCTTTTATTTTTCTTATATGTACCCATTTCATATATTCATAACTATGTATATACTTATACCTATTATCTTGTAAGCGATTGACAAATCAAATCTGTATGATGTCAAAGGCATCACTGAAACTTGGTAGGTGAAACACATGACAGGAACATTGTCCTGGAAGTCATTCAAAAAAAACCCAGATTCGATAGAAAAGGAGAAGTGCTGTACATTACAACAAACAACCATGTCCCTTCACTGCCTTACCCAAATCCTATAATAGAATCATAGAGTTGTAGAATGTCAGGTTTGGAGTGGACCTTGGAGATAATCTAATTTAATTTCATAGCCAATGCAGGAACTGCCTAGCCTGCCTCTAGAGCCAGTTCCATCCCTTACAGGCTGTTTCATGTCTAAGATAAATGTATGCAGAGAAAGAATATGGATTCTAATTCTCTAATTTCTCTTTAGCCATTTAGCTGGACCAGTTAAGAGTTTGAGGTAGAAACAGAGAGAGTATGTATAAACATATAAGAGCAATCAAACTTTGAAAATATGGCAGAATGGGTAGTTTATTTCTGTGGATAAGGGTAATTAGTATTATATAGGCAAAGACTAATGGAATAACGAAAGGGTTAATCTGGTTTTTTTATTTATTGTATGTCACTATGTTGCTTTTTATATATTATGGTTGTGCTGAATTATTATTTGGCTTTTAGTTTGCCCCAGAAGGACAGATGTCTTCAAGTTGGGATAGTTAAAAAAGAACATTCCAACTTTGTTCGGAATTCAAAGCAGGGGGGAAATGGATACTCAGACTTTTGGCAGTAGGTGAATCTTTCCTCTGAACATACTCAAGTGATGCAATAAAATTGTGCAAAATGTTATTTCTTACAACCTCTTCCCCACCATATGTAGGTTGAAAAAAAAAGTACAGAAGGCCCTTAAATAAACAAAAAAGAAAGAAAATTGTGTAATGGCCAGTGAACAAGGGAAAGTGTCCTCTCTTCCCTTCCAAAATCCAAGATGGAAATGGTTTTATTTTAGCTAAAAGAGACAGAGAAAACCATGCTCCATTTGTACATAATAATAGCTCCTACAAATGGCAGGCTCTCAATCTGTTCTGACGTATTATCACTTTCTCTTTCTGCCCTTTGGTCCCTTCCTAGTAAATTCCAGGAAACATTTCAGACCAAACATTCCGTAGACTTCCACTGATCCATAGCTGAAATTGGCAAATGTGATGTTCAAGTGAAATTTAGAAGGTGTCTGTTGTATACATGGTGTTCAGGGTTAGATTATTCAAGAGTTGTCATGACTTATTATTCTATTCATCTAAGAATGTGATGGAATTCATAAGAGTTTTATTCCAAGCTCTTTTTCACTGTTCAAATATAGATTTCAATGTTGTAAGAACAGTCTCAGGTTAGATAAATTGCATATTTAAAAAAAAGAGATTTTCTAAATTTCAGCTATGTATAGAAGTATATTTTTCACAATTTAGATTATTAGTGTTAAAAGTTCAGATATAACTAAACGCATGGTATTATAAGTTTTTTATGTTATCAATTAATCTACCTGAAATTTTATTGCAGGGCAAATGATCTGAAATGTCATTAAACTATAAAATTATAAAATTGTATCACATATTATGAATGTATTTTGTCATAAAATTGAACTTAATCCAGAAATATTATTCATCTTTTCTGAGTAGAAATATTAGCAAACTGAAAGGTGGAATTGCACAATAACTCAAGGTTAATTTTTTGTTTGTCTGGAAATGGTTTCTCAAGCTTTAAAAAACAAAGATAGTTTTCCAAAATACAGCTTTGTCCAAACTAAAAACAGTGACTAAATTTATCTGGGGCTAGGGTAGATCCTTCCCGTAGAATTTCTTTTTTAAAAATAATGATCTCGGAGGCACAATTATAAAAAGAAATGTTTATAACATGAATGTACAGATATGTGTACACACACTGTAGATCAGGCGTGTCAAACTCACATCATCAGGGCAGCGTCACGTGACGTATCAGGACTTTTCCCCCCTTTGCTAAACTGGGCCAAACGCGTGACACATCCGGCCCACGGGCCAGGAATTTGACAGCCCTGCTGTTGATGGTTGGTGGTTCCAGGCAGAAGCATGAGGATTTTTTCCCTAACTTTACTGTACTTTATTCTAGGCCTACTGAATTGAGTTGACATTGCTAAGTGAAAAATGTTTTTTGTAGGTGAGAATAATGGATCATAGCAAAACCAACATCCAACACTAAGTAGCCCATTAGAGATCAAATAGATATATATGGGCAAACTGTTGCCCTCCATGAAATAGTTTATCCAAAAGTCAATGGGATGGCTTTGGAAAGGTTTTGGGAGCCCTCTTGGTTCTCTGGATTCCTCCTCTGATTTCATGGAGGAAGCATTTTAAGGAGTCATGTCTTGCTTTATAATCCAGTGATGCCCAAGGAGGCTTATAGCTTGCTAAAATCTACTCAGCAATCCTTGATTGGCTTATGGCAGATATAATCCCCTTGTTTATGTGATCCAGTTGATAATTGGGGCATGGGAGGAAGCACTGTGCAATTAGGACCTGGTAACCTTCCCAGCTCTACACTGTTGTTCACGTGAAAGAGCAGCATCAAAGTCTAGGCTACAAGTTTCCTTAGTTGTTTCTTTTGTTGAGATAAATCGGAAGAGCCATTCACACAAAGGATTAGTACTGCCAATAACCCCACACATTTTACGCTTAAAATGTAAAGTAAGATGATGTCTCCACCCGTTCCATCTATAGAAAGAAACCTGACCAATACATATTTCTTCAACACTAGTAGTGAGAAAAGAGTTTTCCCATGCATGATGTAGCAGATCAGCTTAGGTGGTTATGCATTTGCTACCAATCTACCTACCAAGGGCTTAGGGGAAGAATCGAGATGTCCCTACCATCACCTCCAGCAACTGACCAGTATTTGGAGATATTGCTTCCCTCTGCCTTATGGTAGGGCTGGCTTTTGCAGATTTACTCAGGGAAGTTGACCTGCAAACCTGAACTTTGGTCCTTTATATTAATAAATAGGCAGAAAGTATCAGTGGAAGGCTTCAGTGATATGGTACGTCTGACAATTGGAATATTAGAAGACATTTTTTTAATATTTCGTCTTCAACATTTAATCAAGCTATCTCAAATACTGAGCAAAAGTCTAGTGGAATCCTGGAGGAAGGGCTTGTGAGGCTCATTATTTTCAGTTAATTATTATTTTCTATCTAGGCATGAATAATGCTGAAGGGAATCCACCAGGGTGGCTTATTTTTTTTTCACACAAGACGCAGAAATGTAAAACTAATTTTCTCACAGGAAATTAAATGACCTCTAAGTTTGCATCTCATTTAAAATGAACCTCTGTACCCCAAATCTTGTATGGTTATGATGCTTGAGCAAGAGTAGAGTTCTGGTCTTATCAAAATTAATAAAAACATATTAATAGTGTGACCCCTACCTTTTGTTAAAAAAAATTTTTTCCTGATGTAAACAAAACTTCTGGCAAGGGTGCCATTTGGCTGAATGTCTTTTGAACAGTGTGCTACAAGAAGGGTCAACAGTCTTATCAAGTTCTTCAGCACCGTTGTCCTCCAAATCTTCTTATATTGTAAATTATGATGATTTCTAGTCTACCTATGGGAAGGTTTTGTCCAGAGGACTTGTTTCGTGTCAGGATATTTGAGTTCCATCTCTTCGCCCGGTCAAAAAATGTGATTCAGAAACAGTTTTTTAATAGCCACCTCATATATGTGGAATATGCAGGGCTCATTTTTTTTGCAACAAAAAAATTCTCTTTAAAAGACCATGTGGAGATTAAAAGATGTTGTACAGATCATTTCTAACCCTCATATATATTTCTCTCACCTCTATTCAACCATTTATCACCTCTAGGAGAACAATTTGTCTGAAATAGTATAGGGTTTCCCGCCTGAGCAAGGGGTTGGATTAGAAGACCTCCAAGGTCCCTTCCAGCTCTGTAACTCTATTCTATTCTATTCCATTCCATTCCAGTCCATTCCATTCTATTCTGTATACCATTATTATATATTTGTGTTTTGGTTACCATTATATTATTATTTTTATTTAGATACTAATTGCCTGGAATCTCTAGAGATGGGTGATACATAAATATAATAAATAAATAATAATAATCCTCAACTGTGGCAAAAATTTCTAACCTAAGGTGATTGAAAAGTATTTAAACAAAACCCAACAGTTCAAATTTTGTCAGCCACAAAGTAGGAAGCTTCTCTCAGACCGGAAAATGCCTTTGGCTGCCTGGTGTTTTCATATCAAAATGATAGACAGATAAGCAATTAGGGACGAGAACAAACTAAAATAAACTGAGTCAAAGTGGAGCAAAGCTAGCTACAAAGTAGCTTGAAATCAACCAGCTGCTTTATTGATGTAATAAACGAGCAAACTTTCCAACATTTCATGCATAACAAACTCATCATCTGCATTTATCCAGAAGTGGAGTAGAAAGGTCCCTGCAGAATAGCAGCAGCAGTAGGCTGAAATTCTTTTTAAAAAAATGTTAAGTTATCAAGATGCTTAGTGCTACAAATGACGTCAGCTCTGTTAACTATATATGTTCTATTATTTCTTACTGGTTTAAAAAAGTATAGAAAACAGAAACTCCATCCAGAGAAATTGCTTTGCAAAATGAAATGCTAGAAAACTTTGCACCTGACCAAAATAAACAGAACAAAATTATACCAGGAGTATAAATGAAATGCTAAAGTGACAGCCTGTTTTGTTGCTTTATATAGCTGTGAATACAAACAGTGGAAACACCTGTAGGCGTGGAGAAAATGTTCAACACAGTTGTATAAACATTTTTTTTTTCTGGAGAACAAACTAGATCATTTTAGTTCAAGTGCATTGTTTATTATTTCTAGTAAAATATTGGTGATGGTATTTCCAAACAAAGAAGGTACCACTGAACTTTTCTGCATCCAACCGTTCTGCAGAGTTGCTGTTTGTCAGCTACATCTAGCTAACCTCATATGGAGGGAAGTATTTCTTTGTTTATTTGTACAAGACTGTATGTACCACCTGCTTCCTTGGAATCAAGATTATTTGTAATTATATCTGACATTTTGGGCCCAACTTCTTCACAAGTTGGTGGTTGTAGAGGAAAATGGGAAGATAGAGCTTTGTATACCACTTGGAATTCCTGAACTTTTAAAAAATAGGATATAAGTCTCACAAACTAATAACTAGCAAATGACATTTAAAATATGGCAAAATCCAAATGCAATGCAGAATAATCAAGCCTTGAAAACCATCCTCAGTGTAGAATTAGGCTGGATGCACTTTGTCCTTCAGGAGACCAAATAGCTGTCACTACTAAGAAAATACATTGTTGGAACCTTAGCTTTACCAAATCAAGTTATGAAGTTTTCCCCTGAAATAATGGATCCAATAATAGGGCTTGACTTTGTCCCCATTGGGATAAACAACAATCAATGTGAGAGAAACTAAAGGATACAATTGAAGAAGATCCAAAATGTTTCTCTACCTCATATTCAATTTAAATTCAATTCACATCATTATATACACAGGGTGATGCACTCTTTAGTTTTGGTTGTCAGCCATTTGTCAAGACTGAGAATAATCATCATGGATGCTCGTACATCTTCAAAAGCTCTAATGTTTCTCATTCATTTCTATAGAATGGGTAATTTGTAAACTGTCCATGAAATAAATGGATACCATTGCATGCCTTTGGTGAAGGAAATCTACATATATCTGGTTGGAGGATGTTCAAACTTGCAATATTTATTTTACTTTTACTTTACTTTTTTACTTTACTTTAACTTTACTTTAACTTTACTTTAACTTTTACTTTACTTTACTTTACTTTACTTTACTTTACTTTTACTTTACTTTACTTTTACTTTACTTTTACTTTACCTTTACTTTACTTCACTTTCTTATTTTATTTTATTTTTTCTACACCGTCAGTCTCACCCAAGTGACTGGGGAATCTACAACAATTTGAGTAACTATGTAAAGATTTTGTCACTAATTACTCTTCAGGGCTGTTTATTTTGCATTCTTAAAAGGGCTGTTGGTTTTTGTCATTACTCATGTAAATTTTTGTTTTCAACAGACTAAGATGTTTGGTGAAGCAGCTGGAGAAAGGTGATGTGAATGTAGTTGAACTGAAGAAGAACATTGAATATGCAGCATCTGTTCTGGAGGCAGTATACATTGATGAAACCAGGTGAATTTTTGGAACTACTTTGAATCTCCATTCATTCCTCCTATCATCTTTTCAGGGACAGCACTGTGTTTTTTAAAGCAGAGGTCGCCAACCTTTTGGACCTCAGGGACCACAAACTCATAATTTTAAATCTCATGGACCAGAGACCCTAGGAAAATCCCAAAAACAGTGTGCAGGAAAATTCCCTACCCCGTTTTCTTACCAATCAACCGTTCTTTATTTGGGATCACAGGATACCATCTCCAGCTCCATTCTCGGGGGGGGGGGGGGGGGGGAGAGACTTTTGGCTTCATGCAAGGAAAGCAGCAGAAGTCTTTCTCTCCCCCAAACTCCAACAGAAATGAGTCTTTGTGAGGCTTGTTGCATCGGCACAGCCTCTTGGAGCAGGATGCTTTGCAGGGTCCAAAGACCTCATTTCTGGTGGAATTTGGGGTGGAGTTTGGGGGAGAGAAAGATGGCTGCATGCTTTCCTTGCATGCAGCCAAAAGCAGAAGAAAGAATCAGAAAGAAGCAGCCCGGTGGCCAGGCTAGGCATTTGGGGCATGTGGATGTGTGGGGCAAGTTCCCCCCCTCTGCCCTTTTCCCCCTCCCCCCCATTACTTCATGTTGTTCGCAATGCAAGTGACACAAGCCTTGTGTTCCCATGCAGCTTTGATTAATTGCTTTGGGGGATGCTTTGGGGTTGACATTTTTCTGTGGACCACCAACATTTCCTCACGGATCACCAGTGGTCCCCAGCCCACTGGTTGGCAACCAATGTTTTAAAGGTTTGTAGGATAATACAGAAATGCAAATAAGGCAAAGAATGCAATTATGCTACTTTTTATATAGATATGTTTTGAATAATTACAATAAATTACTTTTTGTGCATTATCAATAAGGTGTGTTTTTTTTAAAAAAAAAAACCTGTCTAATACATATCTGAATTGTACTGAAATAATTTCACAGCCACTTTCTCGTTTCTCATTTATAATTACTTGAAATCAAGTTTAGGATGACCCAGGAAACAGAATCTTCTTAGATGCCAGATTAAATTTGACCTAAGTTGTACAGTACATTCTGATATCTTGATCTTTTAACATTTAAATCAGAATAAAATGTACTTTACACTATGACTATTTCCAGTGTCATTTGGATGTTTTGATCCATCTGGGCCTATTTCCTTATTTAATTGAAGATCTGACCTTTTGATAATTCAGACAGTCAAGTTTATTGAATTATTATATACTTGTATGAATGCCTTATGTATATTTACATACTAAACATTATGCTTCTAGAAATAATAAACAGAAAATAAGAGGAATAAATACTTGTGATATATACTTTTATGAAAACTGATTTAAAAAAATAATTCTATATTATAGTATTCACAAACAGTTGCATTCTGGAATTTAATTCAGCCCCAGTGAGCACTGTTTAAATATGGTCTGAATTTCCATAATCCCTTACTTTTGATGATAAGGTAGGTTGCAAAGATTTTAACTTTGAGTCAGAGCTAAGTCAGAACTATAAGCACAGCAGTTTAAGGCTGATTTAGAGTTGCACGCAACTGCCAGTAACTGTCGCCACATACCTAGGCTGCAAAAGGGTTGATGCATAAGTTGTAGATGGTTGAAGGCAGGACAATGCAAAGACCTCCCAAATCCTAACTATGGAGATGAATGTCCTGCACCCTGATTGGTCAATCCAACTTCTTGTTCTGTGCTTTGCTGTTTGAGTGTCCCCCAGCCAGAACGTTAAAATTCACAGACATATGAATGCAACTGCATAGGTTTCTTCCCATCTTCAGAACAGATGAAAGAGCTATTGCCCATTGCTCATGTCACAGGTAACAAAATAGTTATTAGACTCTGGGACAAAATGAGTGCTTACTTAATAGAATCTGGAAAGAAGAAGAAGACGATATGATGAGAAGTAGTTTCTCCATCAAGAGATACTTTGGGAAGAAGATAGAAGAGGCAAAACAATTGTTGGGCAATCCTTGCTGATTGAGCATAAGTCTGGCAATGAGAAAATTAGTATACTGAACAGTAAAAGTATTGGAGAAGATAATTGCATTCCCTCTTACAGGGTGTCTATTAATAAGAACAAATAAGTGTGACAGAAGGATCAATTTCTCAAGTCGTAGCATTTTTCTTAAATTTTGTTGTTGTTGTTCATTTATCTTTAGCATGGCACAAAATAATAAAATGGAATAATCTATTCCATTTTAAGATGGAATAGATGCATTGCATTTAACAAGAGTTGGTTTTTGATATCAACCTTTTAAATGTTTCGTTTTAGGATTAGGTTGGAAGAGAGTTTCAAAAGCCTATCACCAACATGTGGCACTTCATGAAGACTTGAAATGTTCCATGTCACTGCCCTTTTTTGAAAAGAAAAAAGGCTAATTTTGTTTCCACATACTGAAACTATTAAAATATTTTCTGGAATACAGGAAAAAAACATTTAAACAACAAAACAGGTTTTCCAGCTGATTTGGGGCAACAGCTGGTAAAAATAAAAGCCAAAAAACCAAACATCTAGCATTTATATTAAAAGATGGTGGTTTAATAATTGTTGGATATGTGGTGAATGTTGAGATGTTTACTGGCAATTCTTCAGAATTTAAGAGACCCAAGGGAAAATGTTGGAAAATACTGACATTATAAATAAATTTCAAAACAGAGTGTCCTTAATAAATATTCAAAGGTTCACTCTCAATTCCACCATTAAACCATAGACAATATTTATGGTAATTATTTGCATATAAATGCAAATCTAAGTGTTTATTATAAAACATGTTGATATTTTTACTTGACATAATGACCATGAAATAGTGGCATTCACCTGGTGTCTGCCATTACTTAATATATTTATGGGAACTTTCCCCTTGTAAAATAAGAATTCTTGGCAAGAGCAAAGGCACTGTATAAAACATTGGGCAAGATTTTCCTTGACTGTGTTGTTCAAGTCAGGATTTTCCATGCAGTGCTACATGAGCCACAGGTGATACACCGACATATTAGAGATGGGATGCAACTCTCTTCCCCAAATCAGGAAGGGACCCAAGAGAAGGGAAGAAGGGCAGAGTCATTCAGCTCCAGTTGAGTGCTCTGTGGCTAAGAAACTAAATATCTCGGCAGAAGAAGCAACGTTGGAAAGGTTTCAGAATCAACATAAAATATTGGGTTGGGTTGAACTGGGTTGGTTTGGGTTGAATTAGGTTGAATTGGGTTAAGTTGCATTGGGTTTGGGTTTGGGTATTTCACATTTAGGGAAAAATGCTCCCACAAACACTGCTTCAGCCCCAGTTACTCCTCCCTCGTTTTATGGACACGTTTCTTGATTTCTGCTGGACAAGACTGTTTCCACAATGATACATACTGTTTCAGCCCTAGTGAGCAATCACTCTTATTCTCATTTACACCTATGCTGTCAGCTGCATTATTGTGAGTTTTAATGTCATTATTTATTGTTAACTGGTAAATAGAGTAACAGAAAACCTTGAAACATGTATATGCCCTTTTAAAAAGTGCCCTTTGGATTTCCAACTTTGTGAAAGACAATAGTTCAGTACAATTATTGGTGGTAGGAGTGAAATGTGAAAGTTTAAATACCACTAGTTTAAACTAAACTGCTATTTTTAAGTAATCCACAATAATCTCTGTTTACTAACTCCAGTAATTCAATGCCCTATAATAAACCAAATCAACAGCTTAAGCTTTTAGATAAAGCCTAAGTATTAGCTTGCTATTTCTCATAATGTTAGAATGACCAGTTGTTTCACCCTATGTTCAGAGCCATGCACCTCACTATTCCTCATCAACCTTAACGTGTCTTTTCTGACAAAGGATGAAACTGGAATTCACTTTTTAAAAGATGGAGTAAGGGGGACACCAGGCAGGAACATAGGATAACTGCTGGAGCATACAGCAGATTCCATCAGTACTGATCTGTAAGGCTCAGTTATAATTTCTTGAGGGATTGGAATAACACTACAGTGCCAAGTCAGGTAGTAAACTGTGAGAGTTCACTTTACTCCAAATCCCCTCAAACATAGAGCTGGCACTCAAATGGGAAATGACAACAGTGCTGCTATTGCCTTGCAGAAAACTTTTCAATGTAAATTACAGATGGATTAGTATGGCTTATTTCCTTGGAAATGAGAGCTGTAGAACTTTTCCCCCAAGGGCTGAGATCAGTGGTGGGATTCAATTTTTTTTACTATCAGTTCTGTGGGCATGGTTTGGCAGGTGTGGCAGGGGAAGGATACTGTAAAATCTCCAGCCAGAGGTGGTATTTGCCGGTTCTCTGAACTACTCAAAATTTCTGCTACCGGTTCTCCAGAACTGGTCAGAGCCTGCTGAATACCACCCCTGGCCGAGATATAGTTGAGCAGTACTTGGAATGCTATTCTCTTAAGTATGTCGAAGGTCTATTACATAAAGAAGTAAATGTGTAGGATCCCACATCTCACTGAGTAAAAATAGATGACAATTAAATTATTTGACCAGCCTAGACCCCATTATGCATTTCTGAAATATATTTCACATTTGTTTAGAAAGTAATAAATAGCTTTTTAGTTGAAAAATCAATAATAATTATATTTTCTTTTTGCTGAAATTTAGGAGGAAATGGGATAATGAAGAGTATTTAAATTAAAATAGTTCAGAAATTCAAATATAATAGTTTTTATTAAAAAGTTTAAGATTTGGAATTCTAGCCAACTTTGTATTTTACTCTTAAATCAAAAATTAACCTTTAATAACATTCTTCTTCTTTGTAGACTAACTTCTATTATGCACATCAGAGAGTAACTCAGCATAGTTCTGGTTCAAATGTGGGCTGGTGATAAGGCGATATTATGAGGACATGCCAATCAGAGGTGGTATTCAGCAGGTTCTGACCAGTTCTGGAGAACCGGTAGCGGAAATTTTGAGTAGTTCAGAGAACCAGTAGTGGAAATTTTGAGTAGTTTGGAGAATTGGCAAATGCCACCTCTGACTAGCCCCACCTTCATCTATTCTCTGCCTCCCGAGTCCCAGCTGATTGGATGGGTCTTCTTTTGTTGCCCAGCAAAGGAGAATGGAGCTAGAAAGCAGGTAGTAGGGTAAGGAGGGAATGGGATTTTGCAGAATGGGGATTTTACAGTATCCTTCCCTAGCCATGCCCACCAAGCCACGCCCACCAAGCCACGCCCACAGAACCAGTAGTAAAACATTTTGAATTCCACCACTGATGCCAATGTATATTTAGCCTCTGGTTTATGTTCAAGTGAGGAGAAGCTTGTAAACAGCACCAAATATTGCATTAACTATATTAATGAGGACAAGCCTGTTACCTCCCTTTTATTACAGTAGCTATTCTTCCATCCTGCTCAGATAAAGGAAACGGTCAGATCTGTTAGAAAATAGCTATTGATTATGAATTTTCTCATTTTAAATAGCTGAGGAAAATAGCTGTTAGAATAAATCATCAGCATAGTGGGGAAAAGTTGCAATAATTGCAGTTAGGTTATTATATACACAAAGATGTAGGATTCAACATTACCTGCAATGGAGGAATGGATTTTGAAAATGATGGAATTTGCTGAGGTGACCAAATTGACAGCTTTGATCAAGGAAATGACATCATCTAATTTTTATGCTGATTGGAAACCCCTTGTAGACTTTTTAAGGGAAAAAAACAAAGGGAGTTACGATATATGGCTTCGGTGATAGAAAAAATAGATATAGAAAAATATAAGGCATGCTATAACCATAGGATAAAAATTTATATCTATAACTGCTGTAAAGAAAACCAAAAGCTACTTCTTTATCATTTTTTTCTGTACTTTTGGCTTTTCTTTCTATTTTTTCTTCTTTCTTTTTTATTCTAAATATTAGCTTTGGTTAGTTTTTATCTTTTAAAAAAATTAACAAATATATATATTTTAAAAAGAGTAAATTGACAGCCATTTTTATTCTTGGCTCTTGATGTTTGCAAAGTGATAGCAAGATTTTGTAAGGAATTAGTGTCTTGATATTAATACTTTTAACATAAGCCCACTGTTACTTCTGGGTTTTTAAAAAAATGCTGAACATTAAAGAACATTCTGGTAACTCCAAAGTAGCATTGATTCATGCAATCTCATTAGCCTTGCTACTATTCTGTGGCCATCCTGATCACAGAAAATCGAAGGGTGAAATCTTAACTCCAGGAAGAAAAGACAGGAGCCAGAATTGGAGGTAGCCAGGGTTCTATGCTTATGTTGCATGTTAACATGGGAAGATGACAAGTTAGACAGGAGGGGAGGGGAGGGGAAGGGGAGGGGAGACACTAGATAATGTGTCTTTAGAAAGATCTCTATTGTGCCTTGTGAAGAGAAATTTCTTTGCTAACTAAGAGGACTGTAAGAGGCCTATTAGGAACATCTATATATGTTCAATGGACAGTGAAAATCAACACCATTTCGATGAAAGAAGCATATGCTGTAATAAGATAACACAAAGCCATATCTATTGAGTTTTGATAAGTTGGAGCCTTTTGATTTCTCCTTATGATATATGTTTCTTTAAAGGGATTTTTGCACCAATTCCAATGGAGGCAAAGTAATTCAAGATAACTTCTTTTTGTTTGTACTTGTAATAAATGTTAATGCTCCTGCATATCCTAAATGATTTTCTTTTAGTTTATTTAATTTTTTTTCTAATGGATTTCATCATCTCTGTAAGTTTACTCATGTGAAGTTTCATATATATGAATATTGATTTCCTTAACAAACTGAGTAAATGTTAACTTAAGGAATTTTTTGAAAGTTTGTACCTAGGGGGAAAAACACAGTCACAAGGTTGAGAACTCACTTTTCTTCTGGGAAATACTCTACAAAGCCATTAATATAACATGCATAAGAATCCCGATTCAAGCCCCTAATGATATGTATGGGGGTCTGGGAATATGGATATATAATAGTTTAATATACAAGCAATGGGAAATGTTTGCTACCTGAAGTAGGGCAACAGTAGGAGCATGCACACTGATCCTTCAGCCATCATGGTGCATGCCTTCCAAAGTAAATCCAGTTATTTTGGGCCCTGAGGCAGAAAATCTCAAAATATTTCTCCTGACCCCTTGCTGTAAAAATGCACTTCTAAGAAATAAAAGAGTAAATAATTTGCTGCCCTTTCATGACAACTCTATTCTGTTGCTTGAATCCCTACCTCACTCTTTCCAGTAAACGATATTCTGGTTACTCTGATACAGTGGTTTGTATTAGATTTACTATGCTCATTAAAAAGTCAATAAAATTATTTTTTTTTAAAGGAAATACTGTACATGGGCGATACAAGCAGCATGATACCTTCAGGACCGCATTCTGCCAACGTTCTCCAACAGGCCGGTGCGTTCCCACAGGGAGGGTCTGCTCCGGGTGCCGTCGGCCGCTATGTGTCGTCTGGCGGCGCCAAGGAGTAGGGCCTTCTCTGTGGGTGCCCCCGCCCTCTGGAATATTCTGCCACCGGAACTTCGTACCGGCACGGACCTGAGGGCCTTCAGGCACGCGTTGAAGACCTGGCTCTTTGAGCAGGCCGGCCTGGGCTGAGAAAATGATTTTAAATTTGGTCTCCATTTTTAATTCTAAATTGGGTTTTAAGGGTGGGGGGGGGTTTCTTAGTCTTATTACGCAGCCGATTTAAATTTAATATTTTTTAACTTTTGTATTTTCTGTGGGGTTTTTAGATGAGCTGTTCACCGCCCTGAGTCCCTTGGGAGAAGGGCGGTATATAAATGGAATTAATAAATAAATAAATAAATAAATGATGAGCAGACATTTGTAAGACTATCTGTTTGATTTACTGAGGGACTTCAAACAATTTAAACATGAATATGGCTATTGGCCAAATATAAACTCTTGTGAAAGTTATCTCATTGTTTTTTTTTCTTGCAACCAAGTAAGGCAAGTTATAACATTTAATTCCTAATAAGTAGAGCTAGGATCCATTTCAGTCTTGATCGGAAGCTGAATAATAATCCATGTAATTTTTATATCAAAGTCTTGGGTTAATTCTGAAGGGCCCCGTTCTGAAACCATGGAGTCATGTTAGACAAGGAAACATGGGCTAATTAACTGGGTTTACTCTTGATATTTGACAATTTAACTGATAAGATTTCTGCTCCTATTTTTTTTCAAAATTGCAAAGGAATTTGTGGGTCATATTAATAACTAACCTTATAATAACTAAATGTCGCTGACAGTGTTTCTCACATAAAATAAAATATCTATTCTATTACTGCCCTTCAATGAGGACTGTATATTATCTGCTATGCTATTTTAGAGAACTGTAGCAG
Source organism: Bungarus multicinctus (assembly GCA_023653725.1). NCBI lineage: Eukaryota > Metazoa > Chordata > Lepidosauria > Squamata > Elapidae > Bungarus > Bungarus multicinctus. Next base: position 13,938,997 of record CM042838.1, read on the forward strand.
AAAGCCTGATATACAATAAAGAACTCTGGAAATAATTTTCATGATGGAATAGCCATTAACAAAGGAAAAATTGTAACTCAGTCCTAGGAAAATTGATAGCACAGGAAAGAACTCAAAATAAACTGAATTAAATTTGTTTGGCATAAGATGTAGTAGAGAGAAACTCCGACAGATTTTCAAGATTCTGTTATTGTACCCTCCAACAATTAAATATGATTCCTATCATCTTTATGGGGTCTGTTTTTTGATCCTTAAAAGATTAACATATACCAAACTTCAGATGTAGAGTTCTATTCATACACGTTGGCTCATTTTATGAGGAGTACAGTAGAAGTTGGCTCTGTCACCATTTTGCTTTTGGCTCTGTTCCAAATTTCAGCTTCTATTTTGCATTTATCTCTAGTTTATAGCCCTTGAGGTTCTAATAAAAAAGCAAAGTACCAAAGTATGTAGTTCCACAAGCTTGAAGTGCTCGTTCTTGAAACAAACACTATAAAGGTAGATGAATCCTTGATGTGAATTGATATAAAATAGCATTCTGTTCAGGGGTGTCAAACTAGCGGCCCGTGGGCTGGGTGCGTCATGTGTAGCCCATGTCTGTCCCAGCTCTGCGAAGGGGGAAAATGTCGCAATCTGTCACGTGATGGCATTGTGACGTTAGGAGTTTGACATCAGTGAAATAGTGCAGTGGTGACCTGCACTATTGTACAGATGCTGAGATATAATTCCAATTAATTAAGAGTTTTGAATGTTTGGTACTTATTGTGTGCTGTCTTCTACATATGCATTTACAGGAGGTTGTTGGATACGGAGGATGAATTATCAGATATCCAATCAGATTCCGTTCCACTGGAAGTGCGAGATTGGTTAGCATCTACCTTTACAAGGAAAATGGGAATGACGAAAAGGAGACCGGAGGAAAAACCAAAATTTCGAAGCATCGTGCATGCTGTACAAGCTGGAATCTTTGTGGAAAGGTGTGTTTTGTTCCTTTATTAATTATATGACAACAGGTGAATGTGTTACCAACTTCATCATCCTGATAAAAGAGCCACATGAAGCAAAATAATAATTAATAAAGTAAAATAATTATTTTACTTTACAGTATTTGAAAAACTTGATCTTCTTTTTCAAAACTGGTATTAAACAGCTAAAACCACAATTTGGATGCTAGCAGTTGAATATGAAAAAATCTGGACTCCAATATCATGCCCAGGTGTTTGTTTACATCAAAATTAATATTAAGTATATAAAATATGTAACTATATAAATATCTTTGTGTAAGTGTTGTTGAGGAGAGTCAATTCAGTGTAGTGGTTAAGGCATCATACTAGAAACCAATAGAATGTGAGGTTGTACCCTTGCCTGATGCACAAAGTCAGTCGAGTGATCTTGGGCCAGTTACTCTCTCTCAGCCCTAGGAAAGAGTCAATGGCAAACCACTTTGGAAACTCTACTAAGGCATTTGAAAGACTTGTTAACCCTCACTTGAGGCAAAAGAAGTCTTGTTGAACTCAGTGAGGAATACTTAAGATAATGCTTATAAAAGTGCACTCTGTAACAATAAATTGCCGTCAGATTTACTTAGGAATATGTGCCATTGATTGCATAAATATATAGTGTAATTCTCGTATGCCATGTTTTTCAGTGTTCACACTGAAAACAATAGTATGAGTTTAAAACTCAGTAAGAGATTAGTGGTTTGTGTTTTTAGCGACTAAGAGAAGAGAAAAATAGTAAAAGAAAAAAGTTAACTGCCAAGCAAGCATATTCTGATTCTGTTATTTATGGATTTGTTCAATCATTTGTTTAATCCTCATTATAATTAATATTTGAAAGGTCTGTAAGCTTGTGTATATGAAAGCAGAATATAATATTCTGCTTAAGTTATTCTTTGCTAGGCTCCTCTAGCAATAAGGTTTGATTGAAAGGGGATTAGCGTTCATCCATTGATACAGATACAGAATAGATCTGACTGGTTGGTTGAAAATCCATATATCCCACCTGGCTCTTTGAGCAGGCCGACCTGGGCTGATTTAAATTGGGGTTTGAGAATCGGTTTTGTATTTTAATTATTGGGGTTTTAAGATATAATGTTAGTAGCAGCCTTGAATTTTTAACTTTTGTAATTTTATATTGTGTTTTATTTGGCTGTACACTGCCCTGAGTCCCCTGGGAGAAGGGCGGTATAAAAAATCCAATAAAATAAATAAATAAATAAATAATAAATATATCTTGTTTTGGAGAAAACAGTATTTCATGCAGTCTTAAGAGTTCTCTATATGCTGTATTATGTCTGCTTTCATGACACTTAATAGGAACTGCTCCCAGAGAATAAAGACCATTTTAATTGTGAGGTCCTGTAACGCCTTATTTCATATTTCTTTCTTATAGAATGTATCGAAGAACGTCTAGCCTGGTTGGTTTGGCTTATCCAGATGAAGTAATAGCAACCTTTAAGGTTAGTTCAGTTCAGCTACTGTATAAAATACATTCTATCTCTCTCAATAAATTTATTGGGAGAAATAGGAATCAGATTTTTCCCCTTCCTGCATAAATTGCATGGAAAACAATGTTCAAGTTCTTAATCTGGTTTCATTAGGAAATAGTTATAACATTGGCATTTCTCTATTTACTTTAGTCTTGCTGCAAACACAGCTATTATTCTGCATGTTTCTGAATGCTGCCTATCCATTTCATAATGGTTATAGTGAATTATCTGATTTCAGCTGTTGCTAGAAACAAAACATGGCTAACAGTCATCTCAGCAATATGATGAATTCACATTAAATTTGGACCACGTACCTACTTAGACCATGAAAAGAAAGTAAAGTAACAGAGTGGCCAATGTCTGGAATACTCTACCTGACTCTGTGGTCTCTTCCCCAAACCCCCAAAACTTTAACTTTAGACTGTCTACTATTGACCTCACCCCTTTCCTAAGAGGTCTGTAGGGGGCGTGCATAAGCACACCAACGTGCCTACCATCCCTGTCCTATTGTTTCTTTTATTCTTCTTATATGTACCCATTTCATGTATTCATAACTGTGCATATACTTATACCTATTATCTTGTAAGCGATTGACAAATCAAATAAATAAAATAAATAAAGTAATTCTTGTCTGGATTAATAGCAATAGCACTTAGAATTATATACTGCTTCACAGTGCTTCATAACCCTCTCTAAGCAGTTTACAGAGTCAGCAAATTGTCCCCAACAATTTGGGTCCTCATCATTCATAATCAAATGAAATCAAGTTGATTATAGCCCTAAGGCGAGAATATCATATAAAATTATTGCATTCTTCTATATATATGTATAGCAGATAAACAAAGTGTAATAGAATCTAAAATAATTTAAGAACAAAGATAGTAAAATAAATCCAAATAAAATACTATTATAAGAAGTTGGTTTCAAATCTAAATAATGGTGCTACACAGTGGTGGGATTCAAATTGTTTTACTACCGGTTCTGTGGGTGTGGCTTGATGGGCGTGGCAGGGGAAGGATCCTGTAAAATCTCCAGTCAGAGGTGGTATTTGCTGGTTCTCCGAACTACTCAAAATTTCCACTACCAGTTCTCCAGAACTGGACAGAACCTGCTGAATACCACCTCTGGTGCTGCATAGTATTTTGGAACCATCAGTATGTCTCTAATAATTTATTTTGGACAGTTTCAATTATATTAAGCTTTGCAAAGGAGCCAATTTGGAAGCAATAAAGAAGCTGAGAGGCTATCTTAGCTTGAAAGACTGTGCAGACTGCAACAGCATCCATTATTTTGATAGATATTCCTGCATCCAATTTACCTATTGAATAATAACATCTTACAATAGCTGTGGAAATAGGCTGTGCAACACTTGGTAGATAAGGAAGCAAGAAATTGCACTCCGAAGTATTTATAGGTGTGCACTTTTTCAACCGGAGTCCCATTTATTTTCCATTAGTGACTTTCATGACAATGCCAGGTAAAAAGTAAGATTTTGGTTTTCTAATAATTTATTGATAGCATTTGTTCTATGCAAAATAAAGCTAATGTCCTAAGTGCTTCAATTCCTCCTATGAAATAGATACAATAACAACATCAGCAGCATGCAATAGCCCTGGAATTGCACAATCAGCCAGAGTGATTGGATAATGGGCTGAAACAGCAAGCATTTTAATTACTGGATTTAGATATAAATGGAAAGTAATGAAGCTTATATATAACTTTATCTTACACATCTACATGTTAGGATCGCTTTAGATAAATGTCCCCAAGGAACACATCTAATTTTCAGGATTAATCAAAACCTTTCCATTTAACTACATATATGGTAATTCCCAAAAGACTGATTGTGATGCTTTTTCTTTTTAATTGCAAGGTCATTTAGACATTATTTCAGCAATAAAGCTTTTCTGATTTGAAAGTTATTGCTTTAAATGCTCATTACTGTTATGATTAACATTCTGGATTAGAATTCATTTGCAGAGACGGAGGTTCGTTGTGTTTCTACTGTTTCCATCTCCATTAACCAAACTTTTGTCCAAGTCATAACTTCTGCACCAAAAATGTTAAGGGTTTTCAAATATGAAAATATGAAAAATAAATAAATAAATAGACAAAAAAAAAAACCAGCAGTAGTGGGATTCAGCCAATTCATACTGGTTCTGGTGAACTGGTTGTTTAATTACCCACCCACCCACCCCCCGCTATCAAAGTGGATCCTGGGCGCTGCGCTGCAATGAAGAAACAGGCAACTGAGCGGCTAACATGAGGGAAGGAGAAGGCCTCTTTCCTTCTTTCTTCTCCTCCTCCTCTTCCTTCCCTCATGCCGGCCGCTCCGTTGCCTGTTTCTCCATTGCAGCGCAGCACCCAGGATCCATTTTGATAGCGGGGGGGAGGTTTACTTTAACAACCAATTTGCCCAGAATTGTGTTGGCCATCGTGGGAGGCTCATCCCAAATATGTGGTGGAGATGGAGGAAATGTATGGGCCATGCCTCCTATGACAGCCAACCTGACCCAGGGCAAACCGGTTGTTAAATTATTTGAATCCCAGCGCAGCCCAACAGGCCCTGCAAATCATAACGAAGAAGGGCTCTCCTGTGAGAACTGCTGCTTGTGAGACTGCACATGTGTTCAGCAGTGAGAAGAAGCTGGAAATAGCAAGGGAGCCAGGCTTCCATTGATATATTGTTGGTCTCAACATCATATACTACTAATCATCTTTCTTTCCAGTGCTTATATAGCTGAAACAGCATTGGCTGTACATAAGAAGGAAATGCTGTCTCCTAAGCAAAAACACCTGGATGGGGAAGGAAACCTTCGCAAATGACCTAATAGCAGCTGAATATATTGTCACAGAAGGGTGATTGGCTTTTTATTGCAGGTCCCATAAGGAGGCAAGACAGAATTATATCTTCTTCTGTGAAGCAAGTAACAGTGAATAATATAAAATAGAATATAGGTAGTCTTTGACTTTTGACAATAATCAAGCCCAGAATTTCTGTTGCTAAGCGAGATAGGATAGTTGTTAAGTTACTTTTGCCCCACTTTATGACTGTTTTTGCCACAGCTATTAAGTGAATCTGGCTTCCCCATTAACTTTGCTTGCCAGAGAGTCAGTCTCAAAATGTGATCATATGACCTCAGGACATTGTAACCATCATAAATATGAACCAGTTGCCAAGTGTCTGAATTTTCATGTTGTGATCATGAGGATTCTGCAATGGTTGTAAGGGTGAAAAATGGTCATAACTTACTTTTTTTAGTGCCGTTGTAACTTTTAACAGTCACTAAATGAACTTGTAAATTGAGGGCTCCTAAAAAAAGTCTGCAGGAAAATTCCCCACCCCGTTTTCCTACTGATCGATCATTATTTGGGATCGCAGGATACTGTCTCCAGCTCCGTTCTCGGGGGGCGGGAGGGAGAGAGAAAGAGAGAGACTTTTGGCTTCATGCAAGGAAAGCAGCAGAAGCAGCAGAAGTCTTTCTCTCCCCCAAATTCCGCCAGAAATGAGTCTTTGCCAGTGCAGCCACTTATGAGGACTACCTATATAGTCAGGCTTAAGCATTTCTAGATTTTTAATGGAGGATATTTTAATAGCCAATTAATGAATACCTATTAAATGCAAAAGGCTTAGGTGTACCAAAATCATACCAACTCTCTCTCTCTCTCTTGTGCATGTGTACAAACCATTAAATAGATTGGTGATACACACACACACACACACACACACATTGCTGAAATAGCACTTTGTATAATCTAATAATATTTAAGCAAATTATGAAACTATCTGAAAAATATTATATACAAAAAAATCTATAAATCCATAAGCATCTCTCCTCTTCCTTATTTTTTAGGCTGTTGACAAATGGTCATTTGATGTATTTTCCTTAAATGAAGCAAGTGGAGGCCACAGTCTGAAATTTATGATGCATGAATTGTTTACCAGATATGATTTATTGAGCCGTTTCAAGGTGAGAAGCTTTCTCTATAAATACATATTTAAAAAACAAAGCGTACCTGGTCTTTCTTACTTCCTCAATAGCCTTGGTAAGTGGACATTCCCCACCTGTCCTCCCTTTCCCTCTCATATGCCTCTCTGGCAGATTTGAAGACACATAGCAATCAGTAAGAGAAAAGGAAGTCCATGAGCAGTGATGTGCATATGCAATACATTCTCAAATAAGAAAAGAAGTTAGTAATAGTCAGAGGTGGTATTCAGCAGGTTCTGACCAGTTCTGGAGAACCGGTAGCAGAATTTTTGAGTAGTTCAGAAAACTGGCAAATAACCACTTCTGACTGGAGATTTTACAGTATCATTTCCTCTGCCACGCCCACCAAGCTATGCCCACAGAACTGGGAGTAAAAAAATTTGAGTCCCACCACTGATAATAGCACTTAGACTTATATACCACTTTATAGTGCTTTACAGCCCTCTCTAAGCAGTTTACAGAGTCAGCATATTGCTCCAATAATCTGGGTCCTCATTTAACCCACCTCGGAAGGATGGAAGGCTGAGTCAACCTTGAGCCTGGTGGGATTCAATCTGCCAAATTGCAGGCAGCCAGTAGTCAGCAGAAGTAGCCTGCAGTACTACACTCTAACCACTGCGCCACTGAGGCTCTTAGTTAATATGCATTCCATTTGATTGCTTGCAAATAGATGGAATAATTTCTAAAATGATCAAATAGTGCAGAAAGAATGGTGAACCTGCTCCATCTATGCTATGCTTCTGGGCTGTCTTGCTAGGATGAACTTGGGGAGTGTAGTCTTGCCTATGTATCATGCAAGTTCTTTGGCCATGAGAACAAAGGAGCAGAATAGACACAAGTCAGCATCCAACATCTTCATGTGTGAGAAAGCTAATGAATGAATCAGCTCTAACATTGTCATGAAACAGAACCTGACAAAGAGCAGCATCTCTGAGTCTCCTTTCAGGTGCTAAAGTCCAATGATGGATCAGGGCCTTAAATAAAAAGCTATGTTGAAAGCAAAGGATAGGAGGCAGCATTTTAAAAGGCCAAAGGCCAGGACTTTAGACTAGAAATGATGGGGGGGGGGTGCCTCCCCAGTAGTTAATTCAAGTGAAGTTCTGTAGGCTTTATCTTAGATACAACATTTACTGGCTCCTCCTGTTTTTGTCAGGGAGATTATTTTTGTTGTTTTTGAAAGCCCAGCTGGAACTCTTTGGCACCTTATAACGATTGCATAAAATCATGACTGGTTTATTTCTAGCTTGTTTCATTCCAAAAGCTTGGGGGGGGGGGGAGATATGGTTCTCTGCCTGTTTGGTGTGGTTCGGGTTTAAGCAATGGTATTGCTGTGTTTATTTGTTTATGATACAAGGGAAACATGACTTTTTAGTATAATGTGGCCATTAGAGGAAGAAGAAAGGGACTGCCTTTGCATCCAGGTGAATCAACCAGTCACCCTAATTCTTGTTTCCTTTGTCAGGAGACAAAGATAGAGATAATGTGAGAAAAAGATAGTGAGGTGACTCACTTCAGTTTAGCATAATGGCCTGAAAGTGATAGAACTTGGCCATTGGGAAGTGGAAATATTCGCATTCCTGTTTCACCAGGGCGAGTGCAAAGTTGTCTTCAGACTATTCGTGTACTTCTTAATTCTGGTGACCTTTGGAGGCTGAACTGGCAAAACTGATTATGCATGAAACCGTTGTACCTGCATATTATGCAGACCTGTCGATCTGGGATATTCCTCCTTCTCCTCCTTCTTTATTTTGCCTTTTTTGTTTTTTGACTGTTTCAGATTCCCGTTCCAAGCCTTATTTCATTTGGAGAAGCTTTGGAAATTGGCTACAGCAAGTATAAAAATCCTTACCACAACTTGATCCATGCAGCTGATGTTACCCACACTGTACATTGCATCATGCTTCTGACTGGGATCATGGTAAGCTACAGTGTTAGGGTTCCTTTCTGGGAATATTGCTAAGAATCTGAAAAATAACCTGTACCAGAATAAGCTACAATAATGCTCCTTTGAAGAAACACAGGATTATGCAAAACCTTAAATCTTAATCGGCACAGGTGAACTATTTGTATTACAGATGATGGGTTTTGTTTTTCTTGATTAGCACTGGCTCACTGAACTGGAAATATTAGCCATGATTTTTGCAGCTGCAGTTCATGACTATGAGCATACTGGGACTACAAACAATTTCCACATTCAGACCAGGTAAGCATGATGCTTATTGATTGCAACAAAACTCTGATCTGGGAGTGGTCTGCCAAAGATTGGATTTGTAGAAGATTTGCAGGTGAAGCATACTTACACTAGCAATGCTAACAGCACATTGCACAAGCCTCTCTTGCAATAGTTGCTGAGACAAAAGGAGTACTGAGTGAGAGCAAGGAGTGAAAAGAGACAAATTAATGGAAGGAATTAGTTACTGAGACAAAATAAGTTGAGGAGATTGGTTATTAATTACTTCAGATCTGCACAGTTCACAAAGAGAACAACTCTGGGTTTCTGAATGGAGTTGTCTTCCTCACTTAAGAGTGGCTTCCCATATTGGGCGGCTTATTTTTTTTTTTCACGTAGTTACATTCTACCATTCCTCCCAGGGGCCCATGCAGCAATCCTTGCGATAGGCTAGCTAGGCAAAGAGAATGTGACTACTTGTAGTCCTCAACTTACGAATACAACTGAGCCCCAAATTTCTGTCATTAAGTGAGTAACCCGGTTGTGAAGTGAATCTGGCTTCCCCATTGACAGAAAGTCACAAAAGAGGATTGCATGACCTGGGGATATAGCAACGGGCATAAGTATGAGCCAGTTGCCAAGCATCTGAAATTTGAACACGCAACCACGGGGATGCTGCAAAAGTTGTAATTGTGGGAAATGGTCGCAAGTCACTTTTTTCAGTGCCAGGGTAACTTTGAATGGTCACTAAATGAACTGTTGTAAATTGAGGACTACCTGTAATCCAGAGACTCACTATGAGCTTCAAACCTGAGCAGGGATTCAAACCCAGATCTTCCTAATTAAAGTTCATCATGTCAAACTGGTTCGGTAGACCTTTTTCTATCACTATGAGACAGAATGTAATCCCAGTGACTCCAATTTATGCTTTCTCGGTTCCTGTTGATTATTTTAAGCAATTTGTTTAATAGGAAGTCAGAGGGATTCTCAAATTTATACATAATAAATGCTACTTTGGGTGGGTGAGGTAGGATATGGATAATGCTATGTCTTTTTATATCGTGGCAACCAAAACCTGATGCAATAATATTCCGAGTGTGATTTTATCAAGACATTAAAAAGTTAACCATTAACAAAATAAACTTAGCTATTGGCTAAGCTATTAGCCAATTAATTGGGGTTAATTGGAATTTAACATCCAAGATATTGCTGGTTTCCTACACTTTTTTATACAGTCACCAGAACATTAGATTGGTTCCCATTTGTAAAGAAATTGGTGTTCAGTTGCTCTAAAGGCCCATTAACTTTGTCACGGGATCGGATAGTTCTACTGCTATACAGTATGTCATGTAACAATATTTCTATCCTTATAGTCACTTCTGCCTCTCCCAGAGAGAGGAATAAATTTTCCCATCCAGCTCATTGTCTGGCACATTGTATTCTTTTAGTGTTAACCACACACACATTAGTCTGGGAATTAAACCAATTTATTTTTCCAGTATCGTGTCTGCTTTCCAGGCAAAATGAAAGTGTTACAACCCCTGTAAGTGTTTCAAACGTCAAGCCCTTCCTTTCCGTTCCATGGCAAAAGTAAATCAGAACAGACTGCAATTTCTGACTGCTGTGGTCCTTCCCATGTTTTTAAATCCTGATTCTTGGGGCTGAAGAGCAAGCGCCTCTGAAAACTGCATCATTTTGGACAAAATTTAAGGGATGATATTTTGAGGGCTCTTCTGGCTACTTAGTGTTTTGCAACTTTTTCCTTTTGCAAGAAAAAAAAAAACAGGAAAAAAAGCGTCAGGCACAAGACACTCTAAATTTAGTGAACTATACCTGAATGAAACAGCAAGAACCAGCAGTTCTCTCTCCCTCTCTCCCCTCCCTCTCCCTCTCTCCCCCCTCTCTCCCCCCTCTCCTTCTCCCCCTCTCTTCCTCCCTCCATCCTTCTCCCCTCCCCCTCCCTCTTCCCCCTCCATCCCTCCCCTCTCTCTCCCTCCTTCCCTGCCTCCCTTCCCCTCCCACCCTCTCCCCCTCCCTCCCACCTCCCACCCTCCCTCTCCCTTCTTCTTTCCCTCTCCCTCTCTTATATCTAAAATATATAAACCTAAACAAGAATTAGAAAAAACAGAAAGAGACAGAGAAAAGGAGCAGATATGACAGAATCTTTCATTTGCCAAGAAATAATGAACGCAGAAGAATTCTATTACTCCTTTGAAGAAATAATAATAAAATCACTTTCATTATATCATCTCTGTTTATTGTATGTTCGGACCATACCTCTATGTTTACAAAGTATCTAATTTTAAACACTTCTGCTGCCTGTGAAATTATGGACCTCTGCAAAATAGATTCAATCTAATGTTCTTATCAGAGGAGATGGTCCTATTCGCCTATGTATTTGAATGAAAATGGAAGAAAGAAATAATACCATTTTGCCACCTACTGTAATAGCTTCATTATAATATAGAACCCCTACAGGCACCAGAGTTTGTAGTATCACATCCAACGGGCAAAGTTTTCATTTGGTTTCATTGCAACCAGCCATATTTCCACTTAACTAAGAGAACCGTTGGATAATACCGTAGTCAGGTTGTGAACTTCTGGCTTATTAGTTCCCTCTCTGCATTTAGGTCAGACGTTGCTATTCTGTACAATGACCGCTCTGTTCTTGAAAACCACCATGTTAGTGCTGCTTATAAGATTATGCAGGAAGAGGAAATGAATATTCTGGTGAATCTAACAAAAGATGAATGGAGGTAAGATTGATATCCTGATTAAGAACATCATTCATTCATCATTCATAACAATCAGAAATCTAGTACTTATTGACTGATCACTATGTCTTTATCAAAGCATGATTTTATATCTTCTAATGTTGATGACCTGTATCATGTGGACATTTTTAAACGTCCTATCACTGCTGTCTTTCAATAAATGAGTCACTCAGATGAGGCGAGAGGCAATCAAAACATGTTCAGTATTGTCTGGGATATAGTATTTGTTTGATGAACTACTGTGACAAAAAGAAATCAGGATTCTGGTAGCACCTTTTCCAATTAATAAATTTCATTATTATTTTTTAAAAAATAGATATTTATTAAAATAAATTAATAAAAATAGTTAATCAAAAAAATTGCTACTAGGTTCCTGCTTTTGATAGCAGCTTTTAGGACTAATAAATTCTTACATTTTCTCTTACAAGTCCTACTGCCTGAATTCTAGTCTTACCAAGGTAGCAGTCCGGCTGGTGTCCTTGGACTAGTTACACTCTCTCTCTCAACCCTAGAAAGAAGAAGGCAAGGGCAAACTACTTCCAAAATGTTGCCCAAAAACTTCAGGGACTTCTCCAAGTAGTTGCCAGAAGTCAACACTGACTAAAATGGCCTAAAGAAAACCCCTTACTTTTAAGGCATAAGCCTTCATATGCTTATGCTCACTTAATCAGTTACATAACATGACTTTGATTGAGGTGGAACTATGAGACATAGAGAGGGGAAGAGCAAGAGCAAGAGGAAAACAAGGTAGTGAAGGTTTAGCTAGAACATTCATTCATTCATTCAAATTTATTACAGCTGCCCAACTCCCATGGACTATGGGTAGTGTGCAAAATTTAAAATGTGATCCAGACAAACATCATCTTTCCTGAAATGGCCATTAATTTGCTCCTTAGGAGTGCATAAAGTGACATAACCCTAATAATTACCTCAATGTTATTTCTGTCTGCTGGCATTTGTTATCATCCGCAGCTTCAACAGGAGCAGGATAATGGATTTTCAGATGGACTTAACTGAATCTACTAATTACCCATGGTTGATATTTGTTGTTGTTGTTAGTCGCGAAGTCGTGTCCAACCCATCATATCCCCATGGACAACATTCTTACAGGCCTTGTAATTTTTCTTGAAAAAATAGCTTAGAATTCTTTATTGTATAATGTTCCTTTGAAATATCTCTGAGATTTATAATTAAATGTAAAAATAATTCATGGGTGGTAACTGTACTGCAGCTACTTAAGCTTGCATTACATTTATCAATTTTTCTAGATTGTCATGAATGAAGGCAAATAGACATGTCCCAGGATAATATTGCAGGATCCAATCTGGGTTGGTCTCCACGACGGAGGTTTAGTCTTTTGAGCTTCTGGATTCATGCTTAAAAACTTTTCTCTCACTCTTTCTAGATGGTGTTGGAGAAGTTGTAACTAAATGAACATATACCGCCCTCTTTATATCAATAGTTATTCTTTTTTGCTTGAAAGTTTAAAATAAAACTGAAAAAAATACACAATGTTTCAATTAATGCTAATGTGACTTTATTGTTCATTTCCCCAAAAAACATGTAAAATGATGATGCACAACACATTCATTATTTTATTTTAACTGTTATCTGCTAGGTTTACTTCAGATGCAAAGGGAAAATTTCCATCCAGATTTACCACAGAATAACAGACAAATCCATTGCATCCAAAGATTTCTGGATGAAGCATTTAAAATAACATTAATTTTACTTTATTTGCATCAATTTAAATTATTTATGTAATGAGATTATGTCTTACATCTTTTATAATGCAGTTTATGTAAATAATGCAAATGAAATCATTTACATATAATTCATGTAAATCTGTCATTGCATAAATGATATAAATAATTATACATACACATATAAATAAGGGAAGGAAGTTTGCATTTAAAAATGCTCAGAACGTCCTTCTCCCAAAAAGCCAATTAAATCAAGTTTTTACTCTGTATCTTTCTTTGAATCAACGATATCTAAAGTATAGGAAATAGTTAAAAGTATAGTATAGGAAAAATTTAAAACAGTAGATGAGAAAGTAAGACACTTTAAATGTGGATGCTTATTCACATTTAATCTCCATGTTTTAGTTATGTCAACAAAACCGTTCCTAGTAGATTATCCATGTCTGCACAAATATCTTTTCCATCTCTTTTATTCTGCCAGATTAAAAAAAAATATTCCCAGAGGTTTATATCATGAAATCTAAACAGAATTAAAACAGAATTTAAAATGGTAATAGAAATAATAAATATAGATGTTTAAAATTGGATATGTATCCTTAAGATAACAAATGGACTTATCTTTTTATGATGATAAGTTTGTCATTGCAATGTAGTTAAATGTGAGTTTTAAAACATGGGGGAAAGAAAATTGATTTGATTTTCGTATGAAAAAATGTATTTTCCTGTAAATAATTCATTTTAAATGCACTTTCTGAAAAATGATGACATTTGATCCCATGTATTTACATGACAACCATGAATTAGTTCAGTTCATTGAAAAAGGCAGAGCCAGTGAAATTCTCCCACATCCCCAATGAATGTCATGGCATGTTCAACTGCAGCCTCCTGTTATAGCTAACTGCAATTCTTCAGGTACAAACAGAAGATCATCTGGAGAAAAAAAATTGCATTTAGTGTAGAAGAGGATAGAGATTGCAGATGGAATGTTTGGATTAAGAGAAATCATTTTGTAGCCATATTCCAAAGAATTTCATTACATCCTATCCTTCACTGCATTACCCTCTCTCTCACGCACTCTCGCACAAACCAAAACTTCAAACATAAGTCACTCTAGCTGTGCACAGTCATTTAGGAATAGCAATCCATTTAATTCACTAACTTTTTAAAACATTGATTCAGAAATCTATCAGTTTTCCCACAGAGAGCTTCCTTAAAGACTCCCTGCTTAATGGTGCTTACATGTCACCATGAATGAAAAGTAGATTTTATGCTGATCTTATTCAAGAGGGCATTTTAAAAACTGAAAATCATAGGAATAAAGGGTACAGCTGAGATTTTTAGATCAGGAAAGAGATTCTAGCTGCTCTGACTCAAAAGAGCATATCCATGGCATGATTATATATATTTTTGCAAGGGGTGCTAGAATATGTTGAAATGCTATCTTATCTACCCCTTCTTCTCTCTAATACACACCACCACTACCATTAGCAACAACAATTACAAAGAAGTGGGAGAGGACAACCCTTTGGGTTTTTTCCTAGAGATTTGTGGCTGGAAGTAGAGGGAAACTGTACTTTCTGCTGATAGCCGTTGCCAGATCTCATTTACCAATGCTTAGAATAACTTTACTTTGGAATAACTTTATTGTCACTTTAAATGTACACTAATTGACTTACATTAAAATGAAATTTTGTTGCACACAATTCTCAAAGGATCACTACCTCCAATATACATTACATAAACATGACAAAAAATATATGCATATACTATCATATATTATATGACACAGAGAAACAACACAGTCTAGTTCGGATGTGTATATGTACATGGAGAGTAAAACAAATCTAGCAAGTTTGCCAGATGGATGGCATAAGGGAACAAAGCTGTTACATTAACTGGTAGTCCTGCTTTGAAACCTACTCCAAATGCTATTTGGTTACATTGCACTTCCTTTCCTTTTAAAATGTATAGAAAAAAAATGACCTTGGGAAAATATTCCTCAACATACATGGTCCTAGAATATTCTAAAATCAAACCACTTCATATTACTTACTGACCAGCTCAGGCATTCACATATGCAAGATAGCATAGGCTAGTATAAAATAACCCAAAATTTATTATCATAAAGCAAGCATATCCTGGACATTTAATTGAAAGGATGTTGCCTGTTACTAATCAATGACAGATGCTACAGTACACGCTTCTCTGTTTCCATAGAAAATATTTCTTTTCCCAAATATGTTTGACAAATCAAGGTGTTTGGGGGAGATTGTCACACAGAGAGTAAACACATTTCTATCACAAGTTTGGTTGCTGTACTCTTTCATCCACTATGTCTACCTCCTCAGAGTGATCTTCTCCAACAGGGAGCCCTTTATGGCAGTGTTTTTCAACCTGGCTGAGGAATTCTGGGAGTTGAAGTCCACACATCTTCAAAGTACCAAGGTTGAAAAACACTGCTTTATGGTAGGGCAGTGATCCTCAAGCTTTTCGACTTGGTGGACCAACGGGGGAGGGAGAGGGGATTGTTCCCTGCAAGGGGCAGGTGCACATACTCATAAACACAGCTCCATTTGCACAAATGGCGGGCATGTGTTCCCACCACTTGCACAAGCTTCACACACCCATCCGCCCGCCCACCTGCCTCTCACATAGCCGTGGCCTGGTCGGGGGGGGGGGTTGGGGACCCCTGCAGTAGGGTATATTTTGGAAGAGGACCACATTCTCTAATTACGTATTTTAATATAGATCCAGATATTTTCTGTCTAGAGTTGTTGTTTTCTATAGAGTGGTGGTGATGATATTGTGTTACTGGAACAAGACTAAAATTTGAGGTCCATTTTCCTTCATTTGGAGGGAAGGTGGGAAATTTAACAGAACCAATATCAGGCCACAAAAATGGCCTAGACATGGACTGTGAGGCACAGACTGTCCATTTCTGACCTGTTGGTTGCTTCTGTCGATGTTATCCAGTAAGATGTTTAGATAATGATGGCAGAATTATAACCCTGTATAAATCTGCTCATTGCCATTGCAGACAAGAAAGCCAATCCCATTGTATCTAAATCTCTGGTCATGATTTTGAAAAGACTTGCAATAAAACTATAGATAATAATAGTATTAAAGTTATGTTTGTAAAGCTGTCTAGCACAAAATTGCAGGTTACTGTTCATTGTTTCAAGTAATTTTATCTCTTTTCTAATGTTGATTTTGCTGCTGAGAAACAAATGAATCAGAGCAGTACAATCCACGTGCCTAAGTACAAAATTAATGCCACTCTAATCACTTTGATTGCCCACAGGGAACTGCGCAACCTGGTCATTGAGATGGTTTTATCTACTGATATGTCTGGGCATTTCCAGCAAATCAAGACGATGAGGCACACCCTTCAGCAAACAGAAGGGTAAGTGGCATTTCTTCATCCTTCCTTCTGTAGCCGCAGGCTGTGTAGTTTAAATGGCGTCCGCAATCTGGAGCAAAGCTTATCTTTGCAGAGAGATAATGAGAAAAATGTCTTTAAATTGACAGGATAGACAAAGCCCGAGCCATGGCCTTGATCCTCCATGCTGCTGACATCAGCCATCCATCAAAATTGTGGGATCTGCACTACCGGTGGACAAAGGCCCTGATGGAAGAATTTTTTCGACAGGTACTTCTCTCCAATGTATTTATAAACATTTCACAAGCCATGGCAGATAACACTAGCATTTAGACTTTTATACTGCTTCACAGTGCTTTACCGCCTTCTCTAAGTGGTTTACAGAGTCAGCATATTGCCCCCAACAATCTGGCTCTTCATTTTACTGACCTCGGAAGGATGGAAGGCTGAGTCAACCTTAAGATGGTCAGGACTGAACTGCTGGCAGTTGGCAGAGTTAGCCTGCAATACTACATTCTCCCCACTGTGCCATCGCAGCTTTGGTGCAGTGGATCAAGCATTTCCTCCATTTTCTTTCCTAACTGTTTTTATTCCAATCTTTTAGTAGCCAATTAAAAATGTAAGTAATGTCCTATATAACTATTGACATAAATTATTGAAATCATAACAAAAGAACAAAATACAGGAGCAAACAACAGTTCATACCTGAACATACAGTGTGAAAGAGACCTTTTCCCAGCATCTGAAATTTGACATATTAGGATCAGGAAGGCAGGGGGGCTTCTATGATTGAAAAGATCATCATCTCCCATGTGATGATAGAAATCTGGAGAAGGCTTTACACGGATGCATGAAGAAAAATACAATCCCTTGAGCTGTTTTCAGAAGTGGTTATACTCACACTCAGATTCTAAGAAATGGGTGGGATTTTTGGAGGTGCCAAAAGAAACCCTTTAGACACTTCGTTTGTCCCAAAGTAATCAAACTAAACCCTTTCTTTTATTTTGGAATGGTGCACGTTATTTTTATAATCCAGTACGGTGAGGTTTCAGAGGGTGCAGATATAGCAATCATTATTAAATCAGGAATTAGCATTGCTCATACATACATGTCACCTTTTTTCATTCCCTTCTGTACTAAGTTTAATATTTAAACATAGTTTCCTTCAGGCAAAATTCCCAATTAAATGCAAAATTATGGCGAAATGCAGCTTTCTGCAACCTAGTGCTCTCCAGAAGAACTAAAATTGTAATTCCCAGAATGTCCAACCAGCATAATTATAAAGCATGGAAGACACCAAGTTTTGGAAGCTAATTAATTATTAAATTCCAGCTGGATAAACCAGGCCTGGAAATACAAATCAAGCTGTAATTTTAAAACATGGTAACCAAATAGTCAGGACATCACTGTTAATAAAAAACAGATTTTTGAAATTTATTTTTATTGCATTTAAAGTAATAACAGAAAAAGAAAATGAACAAAACCCTAAAATAATGCAAATACTGTACATGCACTTTCAAATAAATGGCACATAAAAAATGAAAAAAAAAACAGAAAAAAGAAAGAAACTAAGTATAATACATCATTATAACAGTTATACTTATTGAATGTAAATATTATTCAAGTACGTAAACATTTATTTCTAATCCATTTATATAACTATCATTCTTCTACTATACTATATATTGTATATACTATACTTTGTATAAATGGGTACCTTATTTCATTACACTTGCCCATGTCAAGTCTACATTATAGACAATCTGCACAAATACAATCTGGTCTTCAATCCATTGAATAAGTGGAGCCATATATTTATCTTTCTGATGCTGCAATATCAATCTTTTGGCCATTGTAAGGGCACAGAGAATCCATTTACCTTGTCCAGAAGTTGATAAAACACAAAACAACAACACACAGAAAAAATCTATGTTGACATACTGAAGAGAGTGCATTGAAGGACATACACCTTGAGTAATCAAGAGGTTCCATTACTCACTATGATAGATACAGTTTAAGAGTTCTACTGCAAGCAATGAGAAAGGGACAGGCTTACTTACCAATTTGTGTACCTTCCCCCACTCAATTACCTAGGGTTGTATTGCCAGATGTTTGGTTTTTAAATACTTAGGAACATATGTATATAGTTGTAATGACTGAATGCTCACACTTCCTTTCACTTTGACTTTACTTTCACATACTTTCAATTATATGACGAGAATCATATGTTTTTTTCCCCTGACTTTAGGGAGACAAAGAGGCAGAGCTAGGGCTACCATTCTCTCCACTCTGTGACCGAAAATCCACCATGGTGGCACAGTCCCAAATAGGTAAGGGTTGGTTTCTTAAATTTTTAAAAAAGTCTTACAATGAAAGAAAGAAATGCTCAACAGAACAGGATTGGCTTTGTTAGGCAGTTCAGCTTCCAACTATTTTTCAATATGCATTACTCACAGAGAATAGCATCACTGGAAAAATTAGATAGAGGTTTCATAGAGTTTTTAACTAGTGTTTTGGGATCCCAGCATGTTTTCTCAATTCTTGGCACCACTGTTAATGTAGATGAGAAAGGGGCTTCACAGTGTATCTTTCTCATTCACAAGTGACTGTCAGTGCCCCTTCTTAGTTCATTTTTACAGCATTGAGTTAGACTCTGTCATGCATATAGGTAGTTATATTACTCTTTGGATGTTATCAAAAGTAGCTCTCCATCACAGGTATATCGGTGAATCAGTGATGTGAGAGAAGACAATATTGCAAATGTACAAATATTATGGCTTAATGATGGTTCACAAAAGAGTGTGGCTTCCTTCCCTATAAAAAGCTGCTTTCATGAACCAATTTTCTCCATAGTCTTTTCTAGCTTTTGTTCTTGTAGGGCGGATAGACACCAAGTCACAAAACAAAGACAAATAAGCCAGAGAGCAGAACTTCATTCTTCATTCTTCCCAACACATTTTGGAAAATACACAACCAATTCTTAATATATGTGAAGAAACTAACAAATATTTGCAGGATCCAATCGGAGTTGGTCCTCGGGGAATTTCTGAGTCTCTTTCCTGAGGATGGGCTCCCGCATGGAGTCCAAAAGCTTGGAAGACTAAACCTTTGATCCCAGGGACTGATCCAGATTGGATCCTGCAACATTATCTTGGCACACATTGATAATAAATAGCTTGTTTTTGTCTGGAGTGGTATAGGGTCTCCTGCTTCAGCAGGTCTCAGGTTCCTTCCAAATCTATTATTCTGTTAAACAAGATTTTACGTTAGCATAAATATATTTATCATGTTAAAGGCATTCTATTGGTAATTATTCCCTTTCTAGATGAAGAAAACATTTTCCATCAGTTTCCTAACAGTACTCCATAACAATTGTTTCTTTTTGAATTGACCCATAAAATGCTTGATTACTTCTGGACCATGATGTATCCCATGGCTTGGTTCTGGGATATATTTATATAGAATAGGGCTATGGATGCTTCAAAAATGATGAATAAAAAGTGCTTCAGATGCCACAGGAGTGCAGTATTTCCCTACTCCTTATCAATGTGTAACAATATATTTAATGAGACATTTATTTAGCATGATGCAATGTCCTTGGAAGACAAGAGGAAGAGATATTGTCTAAGGAACAGTCAAATAAGAGAGGGCATAGCCCATAGATTCATAATAGACAGCGAAGAGACTGAGAAAGAAACCCATGTTAGACTGTAAAAAAAGACGGCAGACAATTTGTACTATTAGACTTGCAAGGTTATGTGAATGTAGCCTTAATTAACTCATCTGGCTGTGTTTCATGTCTGGGCTATCTTGGGAAACTGAGTCAACTGACACATATCAAGAGGATGTAAAATATGTACATAGAATGTACACTTCTATGTTGATTTCAGTTTTTTGCTTGTTAAGTGGAACATACTTTAGTGCTTTGACAAGTGTTTTCTTTTGTAAATACAGTGAAGACCAGACAAGAAGCACAAGTGCAATGTTTAATATTGCCATCTCTGAGCCCTGGGCTGAATTCTGTCTCCAAGGATTTTTTCTTCTTTCATTCATTAATCTGACAGAACATTGTCAACATGTTGTCAAATCGCACCAGCAACACATAATAAAGAGCCATTTCAAATATAAATCCAATCACAAAAAGATTCAAGATCCGCAAGTCAAAATTGTCTGAATTCATTTCCGTCATGTGATTCTGGGCTTAGAAACAGTGTGAAGGCACTTACTGATGACTTCGGGTGGCAATGGGATAGGACTAATGTGCCCCTTCTAATGTTGCTTAATCTCTCAATGGGTTTCAGTACAATCAGTTAAACTCTGAGTCATCTCCAATAATTTAGGTGTGGGAGGAGATTACATTACAATGGTTCACCTTCCTAAAGAGGTGAATTTAGTTGTTTGTTGTAAGGGAGGACAGTTCAAGCCCTACACACTTTAATTGGGGGTTTACATATTCACTACTACATATTCCCTATTCCCTGTTCAACATCTACATGAAGCTTTTGGATGAGTTTTTTGGGGTCATTGTATGTTGACATACCCAACTGGATATCTTGACCCTGGCTGAATGATGCTGCTGAAGTGCAGGTGCTTGAAAGCTGTCTGAATGGGGAGGAACAGGTGGAGACTCAGTTGCAGGAAGACAGCATGGCTCCGAGTTCAAAGCATAGCTATTCCCAGTGAGATACTCTCATTACTTTAAACAGGGTTGCGTTCCTCCAGATGGATTTGGTTTGACGTTTGGAGGTCTTGTTAGATTTACAACTCCAGTTTGAACAGCTGAAAGATGTGGCTGAGAGGGTCTTTGCTCAGTTCAATCTATTCCTGAAATAGCAGGCATTACTCACTGTCGCTCATGTCTTTGTCACTGCTTGATTGATGACTATTGTAATGTAGTTTACGTAGGGCTGTTTTTGAAAAAGCATTTGGAAGCTACAGCTAGTCCAGAATACAGCCACTTGAAGTGGGTACTCCCTGAGGCGCTCAGGTAGCACCTGTACTCCAAGACCTGCCCTATTTGTACCAGGTGTGCAGGTGCAATCCAAGATGCTATTTTTCCCTTGAAATCCCTTCAGGGTCTGAGGCATGCATATTTGCAGAAGCATCTTCTCTCAATAAAATCCAGCTTAGTTTGCTATGTATCTGTCAGAAGGACAAGATTAGCAAGGTCATGAAATAAAAGCAAGGCTTTCAATTTATAGATAGATAGATAGATAGATAGATAGATAGATAGATAGATAGATAGATAGATAGATAGATAGATAGATAGATAGATAGATAGATAGATGATAGATAAATAGATAGATAGATGATAGATAGATAAATAGATAGATAGATGATTGATAGATAGATAGATGATAGATAGATAGATAGATAGATAGATGATTGATTGATAGATAGATAGATAGATAGATAGATAGATAGATAGATAGATGATAGATAGATAGATAGATAGATAGATAGATAGATGATAGATAGATAGATGATTGATAGATAGATAGATAGAAAGATAGATAGATAGTTAGATAGATAGATAGATAGATAGATGATAGATAGATAGATAGATAGATAGATGATAGATAGATAAATAGATGATTGATAGATAGATAGATGATAGATAGATAGATGATAGATAGATAGATAGATAGATAGATAGATAGATAGATAGATAGATAGATAGATAGATAGATAGATAGATAGATAGATAGATAGATAGATAGATAGATAGATAGATAGATAGATAGATAGATAGATAGATAGATAGATAGATAGATAGATAGATAGATAGATAGATAGATAGATAGATAGATAGTAGGTATTGTAGCATCATCTTGAAAGCTTGTCAAAGTTTTTCTTTACCACATCTGATGCCAAAGACAATCAAGGCAGGGCCCTTTTGAGTTTCTTTCTCGTGTTTGCCTCCTTCTCATGACTGAGAAATCTTTTTTTCATCTCTGAATGGCTCATTGTTCCCCTTTCGGAACAGAAGATCTTCTTTCATATCTTTCCCTCAATTTGAAGTTGTCATCCTTTAGAGCAGGGGTGTCAAACTCACATTGTCACGGTGGTATCACATGACATATCGGGACTTTTTTTCCCCTTCACTAAACTGGGGGTGGGCATAGCCAGCGCATGACGCATCCAGCCCGTGGGCCGGGAGCTTGACAGCCCTGCTTTAGAGCCAAGGAAACATGCCTTTCAAACTACTACCTTCTCCTCTGGAAGAACATATACTCCCAGTGTGCAAACTGGCTTTTCTCTCTCCTGGCTTTTCAGAAGCTGGTGGCAACCTGGTCATTCCATTGAATAAAGCAAACTGGATTGTTGACACAGCATTTTCTCTTTCCCTTTCTGTATTGTGGTTAATGCTTTTAGACATGCCTCTTCCATTGCCATAGGAATACTTTTAGTTTCTGGTTTCCTTAATTGTATGTTTGAACCCCAATTGCATTGAGAGGAATTTGTACGCAGTTAGCCTTATACAAGTAGTCTTTGACTTACAACCGCAGTCAGGACCACAATTTCCATTGCTAAGCAGTGTTAAGTGACTCGCACCCAATTTTACAGCCTTTTTCGCCACCGTTGTTAAGCAAATCACTGCAGTTATTAAGTGAATCATATGGTCCTTAAGCAAATCCAGCTTCCCCCAGTGACTTCACTTGTTGAAAAACAACTGGGAAGATCACAATTGATGATCATGAGATCCCAGGATCCTGCAATCCTTGTTAATACACGCTGGTTGCCAGGTGCCTGAATTTTAATCACATGACCCTGGCAATGCTGAAGTAGTTATATGTGTGAGGAAAGTTGTAAAAAAAAAATCAGCGGCATTGTAACTTAGCTAAATAAATGATTGTTAAGTTGAGGATTCCCTGTAAACCCTGCAAACAAGCAAGCAAGCAAACAAAATGTTGGTTAACATAAAGCAGAATTATCTGAGAGTCAGCCTCCTGGAATTCAGAAGGGGATGCAACTAGCTGAGTTGAGGGACAAACGTAACAATGAAATAAACCCTGATTGTTACTGGCAACTCTGTGCTTTTCTTCCTTCAGTGCTTTTTTTCAGAGAGAAAATTTGCAGAATAATTAGTTGATTAAGAAAATGAAAACCTGTAAATACCAAAGGTTGAGTTCTTCTTCAACTTTTATGTTGTGAGTCAACATAAAAACCACAGTCCTGGATCTGCAGCACATTAAATTCAGAATAAAACTAGTACATCGAGTTGGAGGCAACTGTAACAAGGCATCTCCTATATCGGATGCCATTTTAGATTCATGTCTGCTGAACTCATAACCCCTCCCTTCTTCTGCACAAAATACAACTAATCCCACTTAAGAGAGCTTACTAGATGGAACAAACAAAATTATTGTCTATGGAGATTCTCAGTCATTCAGGTCATGGTTGTCCCAAGGTGCCTTTTCAAGAGGCAACTGGACTTCCTTGTTTTTTCTTTGAAGGCGTTTCACTTCTCATCCAAGAAGCTTCTTCAGCTCTGACTGAATGGTGGGGAATGGAAGGATTTATATTCCTTGCAGACAGCTGGTCATTTGCATCCTTTTAGAGAGTCACTGAGGCCATCGGGAGGCTTGTCTATGTCCTCAGGGTCACCTGGGTGGTGCAAATGGGTGTGGAACCTTCTTGACTGCAGAATGTTTTCCTCCCTGTTGCAGACTACAGGAACCATTTGCACTTCAGTTTGAGATGCAGACAGCACAGACTCCTCCACAACTGCCTGTGCCTGTCTCCAACGGTGAAGGGACACAGGGCAGACAACATCCTGCAGCCAAGAAGGCTCAGCACCCCTTTGCATTACTCAGGTGACCCTGAGGACACGGATCAACCTCCAAGTGGCCTCAACAACTCTTCTTCTTTTTTTTTTCCCCATTAAACTTTTGATTTTAATGATCTCAAAAGGTGTGACATATTTTGGTCATCTTGTTTCCATTTAAAAAAAGATTACTAATTTTAAAAACTAATAACCTAGAAACTGCCACGAAACAAACAGTCCACAAACATTCCTTTCCTTCGGAAACTTTTACGATCCATTGTAATTATTATTAACCAGTTTGTTGCTATTAAACTGAATGGCCAATTGAGACGAAACATTCTGAGACCACGATTCCCACCACTGATTAAGACCAGCTGTCTGCAAGGAATATAAATCCTCCCATTCCCCACCATCCAGTCAGAGCCAAAGAAGCTTCTTGGATGAGAAGTGAAATGACTTCAAAGAAAAACAAGAAACTCCAGTTGCCTTCTGAAGAAACACCTTTGGGATAAACAAAATGGTTCAATTTTCAAAGAGCTTGTGGGTTGAATCCAGAGTAATATCTAGTGGAGTTCTAGCTATTGGCAGCATTTGGAAGGGAAGGGGTTTTTGCTATTTATTTTTTTATTTCCTGGGCCTCCCCACCCTACAAAAGATGTCTAGAAGAATAGTGGTAAGAGGAGACAGGAGAAATTAGTGAGAACTGTCTTGCCGTCCATCCCCCGCACAAAACTTAACTGGATCTCAGTGCCCCTCCATTCGTACAATGTCCTAGGTATTTCCTACTTATATAAATGGTACTATTGGGGATTCCCTTAGATGGGCTTTCTGTATTCTCCTCTCCTGCCACGGATTGAAACTGATCCTTATTTAGTTTCCCCAGTGCTAACATCGCCCTTGCCAAGATTTTCATTCTGACTGAAGCAGTGGTGGGATTCGATTTTTTTTTTTACTACCGGTTCTGTGGGTGTGGCTTGGTGGGCGCTTCTCCAGAACTGGTCAGAACCTGCTGAATACTCACCTCTGGACTGAAGAAGCTTTAAATGTTGTCTCTTCCTACCCCACCCCTTCTATTGTTCTACAGGTTTCATTGATTTCATAGTGAAACCAACATTTGCTCTTCTTACTGATTCCATGGAGAAAATAGTTTTTCCTCTTATAGAGGAAGCATCGAAGTCCGAGAGTTCTACCTTTGAGACAACACCAAGGTTTGAGGTTTTTGGGGTGTTTTTTTTTTTAATGTTGTTTTTATCCCCTTGTTTTCCTCCTAGACAATTTTAATTTTCACAAACTGCAATGATCCTGATATAGTACTGCCATCTAGTGGCAATATTTGCCATTGTTATCTCTGGATTGTATTCTACTCAAATCCGAAACTGAACCTATGAATGAATGGCAAAAGACAGGATGTGTTATTTATTCTGATTTTGTTTATTGTAGAGTAATAGGCTTACATATAAATTGTTATACACAAAATGTTAAAGAAGGGATTGGGACTCACATATAATCTCAAGACTGAAATTGCAGAAAAAAACTTTTTACCGTGTGGATTATTTCCCCTTATTATAATAATATAAACATTGACTTCAAATATTTTATCTGTCATCATCTGAAGTAAAAGATGCATGTTTTGATTTGATATCATGGAATACCTTTGTTGCATTTTAAAGAAGGGGGGAAGGACTACACAGGAGTTAGCAGATGCTTTAGTTCTTCTAATCTAGTTTATTTAAGCTTCAGTGCTATGTATTCTTTCCTGGAAATCAGTATCATTGAAATCACTGAGGTTTGTTTCTAAACTAGCCCTTTCCATTTGTAGTCCTCTGGAAATATTAGTTACAACTCACCTTATTTCCATACATAGAGGGGAACATGTTAGAATGGTAAAAGTTGTAAAATGTGCATAGGGTTACATCACAAGAATGAATGAATTGACCCCAATTTAGTTGAATATTGCATTCTGGAGTTATGCAGCATTTTGGAGTGTACCAAGAATGTTCTGCTTTTGTATTTCCAGGCAGTAAAGGCATCGTAATTCTAATCTAACCTTTTCCCGTCTTTGTAGTGAAAATAGTACAGGAAGTACCAGCAGTGATATACACAAAAAGATAAGTATAAAAAATGCTGCATGTGTTGGTGGGACCTGCTCAGAAAATGCTTTGGCAATGGTGGATTTAAGAAGCTTTAAAGACAACCTATTCCAGAACATACAGGAAAACAAAGACAGGTGGAAAGATTTAGCAGAAAAAGGTATGTTTTCCCTTGCCAGTTCACCACTATTGTCATGTAATTACATCTTTCATCTGTGCTTGTTCACAAGACTAGATTTGCTAATGGTCATATGGATGAAGGAAAATAAATAGCTTCAATATAGCAATTATTCGCCATATGCACAATGAAATAAGAACGTTCTTTTTTTCTTTCTTTTTTTCTCTTTGTTTTTGTAGAATTGTAGTCAAATTGCTATTTGTCCAATACTTCAAACAGCGGCATTTGTATGTTCAAGCCACTGGATGGTATTTATCTACAGCTTGTATCATGCATATCAGAAATAGATGAAATTGGAATATAGGTTAGAGAAATGTGCTGAGAATAAAAAGATATAAATTTAATAGACCCAAACATATGTTCTTCGTTTGGCAAAATCGATCACATGCACAGTTATCATGCCAATAGTTGGCAGGCTATTTGTGAAAAGGATTTTGAGACTGGAATAACAAGCTGAATTTAAATCAGCTGAATATGCTTTTTGGGTTGCCAAAAAAACCCAACAACAAATGCAATTTAAGCAACAGAAATAAAAATGTAGTTTTCAAATCATAGCCAGTTAATATTCTATATCCTGTATTGCTCCAGCTTCACTTAGTTCCTAGGCTGGGATTCAAAGAAACTAAAGTAATGGATGGAAAGAAGGTCAGAAAAGAAGAGAGAACAAGAAACTAATTTTACATGAAGAGACTGGAGGGGAGGGACTGGGCAAAGTTATTGGGGCTGAGAGGACAACCGAGGAGAGAGATGATGGCATGTGTTTTCCTGAAAATAAGAGTGGCTTTTATATTTGGGGAGGGGGGCCTCCAAAATAAGCACCAAGGTTTATTTTTGGAAAATGTCTTTTTTTCATGTACAGGAGGTCCACTTCTTCTGCTTGCTCATGGCCATGGCACCAGTTCAGCCTCCTGCTCTGTTGTATCCATGAGCAAGCAGAAGAAGAATGAAATTTCCATTCCATTATACACATATTGTACATTGACAATAAACATTTGAATGATTGATTGATGGATTGATGGATGGATGGATGGATTGAAACAAGTGGGCCAGTGGCCACATGGGCTCCTGCTGGACAGGATTGCTGGTGCTGCTGCCATGAGGATGGATGGCATGGCTGTGGGGGGCCTGAGGTAAGCTGGTGCAGGGAGTGTGGGACAGCTTCTCCCCCACTTGCCTCACCTCACCTCATGTTGGCAGCACCACAAGCAACCAGACAGAATAAGTGGACAGCTGGCTGTGTTGGCTCTTAAGTAGGGCTTATTTTTTGGGGGGGTAGGGCTTATATTAGATACAAACATAAAATCAGGCTACAGCTTATTTTCAGTATAGGTCTTATTTTTGGGAAAACACTGTAGCATTCCTCAATCATTTAAAGGAATCAGTCAGAAGAAGCCAACAAGACAATAGCTGACATCCTAGAGTGCATGATGTATAATAAACTGTGGGAATGCAGATTCTGATTAAAAGTTAGGAAACACTTCTTAATAGCAACAGCATTATCTTCCATATTATCTATTTAGTTGAACATTATCAAGTGAGTTGGTAAGATTCTCCTTTGCTGGACTTTTTCCAGGCTAAGCAACAGGATCAGTTATAGGTGGTTCAAATATCCTGTGCAAGTATTGTGGTTGCAAGGGATCGTATAGGTTTCTGATCCCTGATGGGGGTAACAATATCAGCTACTTTTTTTTCTTTTCCCATTCACCATATTTTAAGTTCTCTTGCTGTAAGAATACTGCAATTAAGCCAATGATTTTTTTTTAATACATAAGTCTTAGAAACTCTAGTTGGTTCTAGTACTGGAACAAAGTCCTGAGCTAAGAATTCTTTAATTGAGAATAATGATTAGGGTTGTGCAGAGCTTTAAGGAACTGATTCAATTAAAAAGGAATTTGCTGACATCTCCTCCCAAATCAAATATTCAAACTGAATAGTCCTTCAAACAGTTTCTGGGAGATTTCAAGGCAGTTTGGAGATCCAGTGGACTTTCTGGTTCTGCTGTGTCCAATAATTTTGCAGTTCTCTTTTTATAAATGGAAAAGAGCTGGAAGGGAAAGAATGCCATGCTTAGGCGTGACAAGCTGTTTTATACCAGTGCAATTAGTTGGCCAATAAATATTATCCTTAAAAATCCTGCTTATCGGATTGCATGGTTAGGAATAGTTGCTCCATTCTCTGTGTCTCTGTCTTCTCCAAGAACCTTCTAAGGCTCATTGAACAAATCAGTTTGCTCACTGAGAAAGAAGGAAAGAAAGAAACAAAGAGATTCAGATATATGAGGACCCAAGATTGTTGGGGGCAATAAGCTGACTTTGTAAAATGCTGCGGGGGGGGGGGGGGGGGGGGCGGCGGCGCGGGGGCAAAAGCCCTAGTAATAAGCAGGCATATACAATGGAATGAAGGCTATTGCCGAGCACTTAGCATGGTGCCCCATAGATTGTAAGCTGCCCTGAGTCTTCGGAGAAGGGCAGCATATAAATGTAAATAAAATAAAAAAATAAAAAAATATTGCACTGTTCTTTTTCCTAATCTGCTTTGCTCTTTCTTATAAATCTCTAACTTTGCCAAGAACGTAACTTTTTATGCTTATGTTCCATTCATTTTCAAATCAGTTGTCTGACCTTCAGTAAAGTCTCAGTTAATCTCTGTATGCCATCTGCAGTTCTTCAGCTCTTCCATTCCTCTGCATCCCCAAATGAAAAACAAATACCATCTCACCCAAATCCTTTATCGAGATCTGTTTTATCTTACAGTAAATGGGTTAGTTTAATTGACAGGAGGCTTTTTTGTATGGTGTGTGTGTGTGTGTGTGTGTGTGTGTGTGTGTGTGTGTGTGTATGCATAAATGACAGAACTTGTATTGTCACATCCTGATGCAAATATAAACTTCCATCCGATCTTGGGCACAAGTATATCGGGGTAGAACCTGCCTCCTGATATGACTGTGGATGTGTCATGTTGACTTGATCTTAGTTTGCTGATGATGCCTATGTGAGCAAGTCTGAGACAGTGTGCTTGGTATTCAACTATCGGATATAACATGAAGTATTTCATATACTAGTTTATTATGGGCACAAGAGTAATATTCTCCACTCACACTTCTCAACTTTAAAAAGAAACCCGTATCATCTCCAGAAGAGCCTAACCTAACCAAGGAACTGTATTGATAAGCCTGCCAAATGTGAAAAGGAAGTCAATCAAATGTGGTGAATTCTTTCATCTTTAGTTAGTTTTTGGAACAGTTTTTCATCATATTTATTTTTAAGCTGAACTAGAAGTTGTTTGCTGGACAATTTAAATTTGTTTTCTTCCGCCCTCCCCTTCATCATTCTTTTTTAGGACAAATAACATGGAAAATATTTCTAAAATGTATTGCCACAAATTCCTTGAAATGGTCTTCCTAAAATGTTTCAGGGCCCTTTAAAGGTTCTACTGAATTGTTTCCATCCTATCCTTTCAAAAATAAAGCAGCTGTTGGCATTTTTATGCTTTTTCATTGTAACCTATAGTCAAAATGTTCATCAAATCAACCCTCAAATCAGAATTTAAATAGAATGTTGTTGCTAGCAAATCATAAATTTGAACTGAATTGGGCCATCTACAAATCTCACATTCAAACTGGATCTTGATTGATTTCCATGACATCTATTTTGAAATGTAGGCTACAACTCTAATCACATTTAATTGGGCCTTTTAAATGTATTCAGAGGAAAACAGTTGAATCTGGATATGTTTAAGGCAAGTTAGACCCATGCCTCTTTTCCTCCTGAATTTTCTTCAAATGAAATAACTGTTTAAGTTGTAATAATATGCGAGAGGGAAAAATATTTGTATTCATACTAAATTGAATCCAGCTCCTATTTTATGTAGGAATTTTTCTTCCCTATAAAAGAGGCTTCTTTTGCAAGTACTGTAATATACAAAATCTCAAGAGAACTCAGGGGGAGGGAGTTTCCCCTGCTGAACCCCAGAATGTTACTTGGATCTCTGATCATGGTAAATCATTAAAAAATAGATAATATGGAAGTTGGGCACTTTTGTGTTGCTGTAAACATGCACAGTGACTCTTTTCCATTTTTTTAAGCAATCAGAATCAAGAAAGCAAACCTCCCTTTCCTCCATATTATGAACACAATTTTCACTATTCTGACCCATTTCATCTAAAATGCTTCTCTTTCATGAACAGGGGCACATTCAAAGCATAGTGTATGCACTGGTGTGCATGTACATATGTCCACACATTTATGTCAGTGCGTTAAATAAGTGGTTAAATGTTATAGTTTATTTTAGAGGAGGACTGCGGGCCAGATGCGTCACGCGCTGGCCATGCCCACACCCAGTTTAGCGAAGGGAGGAAAAGTCCTGTTAAGTTACATGATGCCACCACGACGATGTGAATTTGATACCCCTGCTTTAGAGGATGCTCTCCTCTCCGCTCCCAAACATTCTGAAGGAGAAATTCTGTAGTATTTTTAGTACTTTGCTTTGGCTATGTAACTGTATTTGTCGGGAGTTAATATCCAAAATTATTGGAAGGCACCAGGTTGGCTGAAACAGGCCTTTGATTTGGAAACCAGCATGTTTGATCTTATGTTAGTAACTGAACATGCTAAGCACAGGGCTCCTAGTCATATATTTAAAATAAGAACGGCAGATACATCGTGACAGGAAATCTAATATGTGTGTGTGCATATTTCTGTAGTAGAAGAATTTGTTCAAAGAGGTGTCAGGCAGCAAAAAAAAGCAGAAAGGTCAAAGCAGACATACCTCAAACATGCTATTAGAGAAAGGGCCAAAAAGATTTCAAGTCAAAAGAATCAGGACAGTGGTGATGCAACAACCTTTTTCAATTGACTCATCCCACATCTTTGTAATCCTTCAAGTGCATCCTCTCAGTTGAACACAAAAGAATCTGAGGATATAGACGAAAAAAAAATGCATCTGAGCATCCCACTCAACAAAAAAGCCACCAACTCTGCCACCTAGCATTCATTATCATTTCTGAACTCATAGGACATTGTGTTGTTTCAAGCCCAATTATGCCATAGGCGTAGGTACTACAAAAAAACCCAACAAACCAGCATTACTGCCACTCTTCTTTTATTTTCATGCCTGAGCCCTAGATCCAGAGGTGGTATTCAGCAGGTTCTGACCAGTTCTGAAGAACCGGTAGCAGAAATTTTGAGTAATTCAGAGAACCAGCAAATACCACCTCTGACTGGCTCCGCCCCCATCTGTTCTCTGCCTCCCGAGTCCCAGCTGATTGGCTGGGTCTTCTTTTATTGCCCTGCACAGGAGAACCTAGCTGGAAAGCAGGTTAGTGGGGTGGGGAGGGAATGGGGATTTTGCAGTAAACTTCCCCTGCCACGCCTGTTAGGAATGATAGTCACCTAACAGTTGGGTTGGAAATATATAAACCAGGATAGTCATTTAATACTGTATCTTTAAGAGAATGCTGTAATTGTAATTGGGTGTGGTTCCCCCAATGGCCATAAGATGGAGCCAGAAACCTGGTTTGTTCTTCTTGCATTTTCCCTATTGCCTGTTACCTGGTCGTCGTTCTGCTCGGATTGCTGTGAGTCTTGCAACTGTTAGCAAACTCTTGTTTACTGAACCTTTTTTAATGTTACTGGACTTTGTTTTTGGATTATCCCAGGACTGAATACTGACTGCTTTAACCGTGTATGACTTGGATTGTTTGTTGGGCTTTGCTTAACCGTTTACTGGAAGTAAAACCTACATTTTACTATTCAGTGTATCTGGGTGCTAGTTATGTGTTATTCATCACCACTCTCACTACATTTCTCTGAGAGCACTCATTCTCCTAACGGGGAATACCTCAACAACGCCCACCAAGCCACGCCATGCCCACCAGGTCGCACCCATAGAACCGGTAGTAACAATTTTTTGAATCCCACTACTGTCTCGATCTCTTCCCAAATTTCTGTTCTTAATTTCCCCCCACCATGCTGGATTTGGTAGGTGGCTATGCAGAAATGGACCTTTTAGGTGATGGCCTTCCAGCTTTGCCATGCATCTCAGGTATTTAATTTGTTCCCTTTTAATATCAAGCAAGGAAGGATTTTTTCATCTAATTTATCTGAAGTTCTTTGTTAATAATGTTATGCTGCAATGGCAATTTTTATCTATTTTTATTTCTGTAGTTTTTGTTCTTGAAAACTATGTTATAAATTTTAACTATTCATTTATCTTTTTTAAAAAAAGACCTATGAAGTCAAAATAAGTTGCCTTGAAAAACTTGGCACTGAAGGAGGAATATTTCCTACAGTACAAGCAAATTTGTTACAGGGCCTGTTCTCTTTTTAAATTCTTTGCATGTCATAGGATCTGCTCCCAAGGGTGCATAAAACTAGTTTTTATGTGTTACTAGTTATCTGTGCATAGAGCTCAATAAGAATTTTTTATTTAAAAAAATGTTGAAAATGACATATTTAGTTGAGAATATTTGGAAGTAAGCCCCATGGACATCAAGAAGTAAATCTTCTTCCCAGAGAAGTAAATGACTGCAGATTTGTCATTTGTTGAATGTCAAATCTTTAGAGACACCATGGTAAGCTTTTCTAGGTAAATAGTAAGGATTGCCACCTTTTTATGGCTGAGCCATTCACTTTCTATTAGAAAATACCTCCCCTTAATTGCAGGCATTTAATATCATTAGAATCCCCTGGGCCAAGTCATTTGTATTAAAAAGACAACTTGGGTTCCATTTCTAATTTACATTAATTTCAGGAGAAGCTTCCCTATAGGAGAAGTTGAAGAATATTGCATTTCATTATCTTGGAAGGTTATGTTGCTTGCATGGCATGAGAGAAGGCTCTTGATAATGCACTATCATAATTAGCTTGGATTAGAACTAATAAAAGCATCTGGATGCATTCTGGAAGGAATATCATTATATAGCTGATCTCCAGGGAAATGATTGTTTGTAGATGGAAATCAGTCCTTTATAGTGTACTTATTTATGTTTAATATATCATTTCCTAGAAAATTTAGGATAAGGCACTGGAACTGACATGGCGAGGTGATTTACTCAATCTTAAATCTATTTGATTACTTTCCGTGGAATAAGAGAAAATTACATCCTCCAAATAATTTAAATGCAGCAACAAGTTTTTTTTTTCCAGTTTCCTCAACTCAGGCAGCTTTCAGAGCTATAGTAAGGTGAGGAATGGGAACCTGTAGACATTGTCAAAGTATTTCTTGTCTATATAAACATTGGGGGACAGGTCTCACGAAGCTATTTTTAAATAACATGGATAAGCTATGACATGTACTCAAGCAAGACAGGGAATTTAATTTCATTGACACTCCTTTAAATAACAAATACCTTTTAAATCCCAGGAAAAAAATATAATCCAAATAGTATGCTGACAAAAATGTTCTTTAGGGAATCTTTCTCCTCCCTCCCCATTCACTTGTTATGTAACTTTCACGTGCAAATCTATGCAATCCAATCAAAGTATGTGAGGGGTACAGGGGATGGTCTTGAACAGGAGTGTCAAACTCACGGCCCACAGGCCAGATATGTCATGTGCTGGTCCCATCCCTGCCTGGTTTAGCAAAGGGGGAAAAAAGTCTCAATATGTTACGTTGTGACATATGTGACGCCAAGAGTTTGACACCCCTGGTCTTGAAGGACAGAGGGAAGATCCACTACCAAGACAATGGTCAGATAAACAAGACTTGAACCCAGGTCAAGAAAGAGGTTTATGGAAATGCCCCAGAAAGACCCCCCACCCTCCTGCCATTTTCATGAGAAAGAGGGAGGAAGGAAAGCAGATTCAGACCTGTGAGGTGCCAATGCTATAGTACTGTTTGTAATAAAAGGTTTCCATGGTGTCGGTTTCTGTTTGATCTAACTCACTAACCGGAACAAAGTGTTGCAGTCTGAAGTTCTCCCATTTAAGGTTCCAACTCATGCTGCCAGACTCTTTCAAGAACTTCATCCTGTCCCATGTTTTCTCCATGGAAGAAGGCGCTGCTCCTCCAGTGTTCCCTTTACTTTGTTCTCAAGGGGCTTTTGTTTTTCTTTTCCCAAGGATGAATTCATTGGGCCTCCTGTGGCCACTGAGTTGCGTGACCAGGACTACATTCCAAAGATTGGGAGGAGTCTCAACAAAAGTATGGGTGCAGCCAGGACAAAAAACTAAATTTAATTTAAATTCAGGCTGAATTAAATAAAGCTAACGTCAGGCACATGCTTGCTCCAACAATTATTTTTTGCCAGAGTTCTAAAAAGGTTCACCTTAGTAAGACATACTAAGATGAAAGGAATAAGGTTCATGAATTTCAACAGGTGAATGTGTTCAGTTAGATGCAATATATCCACATATACATATACATTATAATGGGAGGAATTGGTTAGCAGGGTGTCTCTTCCCTAATAAAAGGTTCTTTAAATAAAGGTCTCTTGAATATTTATCTCTTACAATTTCCATCCTTTTCTGGGAACTGCACTTAAAGCTTTTTGTGGACAACATGTGCTCAAAGCCTCAGATTGTGCTCTTCTGCTCTAACCAATGAGCCACACAGGTCACATTGCACCAAATCGAAGATGAACAGCGTGTAGACCGTTTTATAGCCGTTTCTGTTTTTGAATTTCAGGGGAGCCTAATCTCAGTGAGAATTCCGAAGAGCCAATGAAAGAGCCAGAACTGTGCAGCTAGAACAACGGTACCTTCATTGTTTCTGCTCATTTTCAGACCAAGAGGTAAGTTGCCCTCGTTCTTCTCTAAATATGGTTACCTTCCTTTCCTTCTCTATGCTTCTGAAAGGAAGAAGGGTTTGCTTTGTTTCAAGAACAAACCTTTACTATGAAATATATTGAGCACCTTATCATTGTGGTGCATATATGCCCACAAGAAAAAGGATGAAACTAGGGTCAAGATTTTCCATCACCATCATCCAGGCCCTAGTACTGTGATGGCGATCCTATGGCATGCGTGCCACAGGTGGCACACAGAGCCATTTGTGCGGCCATGTGAGCCACAGCCAAATGTACCTGCACTGTACATGCGCGTGCCTCCCAGCTGATTTTTGCCCTGTTTGAGGCCATTTTCGTCCCCCTGGAGGCTCAAGGGAAGCCTCTGCAGCCTTTGGAAGCCGAAAAACGGGCCCGTTTTTCAGCCTCCAAAGGCTGCAGAGGCTTCCTTTGAGCCTCTAGAAGGGTAAAAACAGCCTACCCTGGGCTCCAGAGGCCCTCTGGAGGCTGAAAACAGGCACTTCCAGGCCAAAAATCAGCTGGGAGGCACGCACATGTGCAGTATAGGTAAGGGGGATGTTGCACACACATGCACATGGGGGGCCGGGCACATTGCATTGTGGGTACCTGCACACACATGCGCACGCTATCGCACATACGTGTGCTTTCGGCACACCACAAAAAAAAGGTTCACCATCACTGCCCTAGCATCTCATAATCCGTATACATATTCACTATATTTATACTTTAAGCTATGATTTATGGTACAACAACAACAACAAAAAAGGTAATTTGGCAGCAACTTTTCCAACAGAAACATCTTCTTACTTCGTTGCTCTAAATTTAACAAATGTCATGAACTCACAAAAGCTGATGCCTTCCAATGAAATGTGTTAGTTGAGGTGCTACCAGACTCCTCCTGTCAGCTGGAAAAGATGCTGTTTTTATGCTTGTATGTTTTGAGAAAAGCCTTCTGAGCCAACATCAGTTCCAAGCCCAAGGTATGCCATTCAAGGAGACAGCCAGATGATGCCTGGAGGGCTCTTACCCATGATCCCAGCAAGCCATCTCCTTTTCAGTTTCTCAGGAGAATTTCCCTCCATATTCCTATTCCATGCTGCTCTTTTTCCAACAGACTTTAGACCAAGACCAAGTTGACACATCGTGCTGAGTTATGATATGTTTTGCTTCGTTTTGGTTTCATGCTAGCATTTTTTTTAAAAAAACACCCTGCTTTTCTCAAAAGGCCATTGTGAAGTAGAGCAGAGTTAACGTGAACCACGAGGCTAAACCTTCAGTCTTGCAGGGTGGCTCCTGTTTACAATTCTGCCCTTATAACCTTTGTTATTCCTCTTATTTGTTAAGTTCTCCGTTTACAAACTCTTTTTTTTTTCTCAGTATGGAGTGAACCGTATGTACTAAATTACTTATTCCTTGTCTCTTGTTAAATGCCTAAAGATTCATGCAAAAACAAATATCTGAAATTTCTCCTCTCTAATACCACTGCAGGATGAACTGAACAGCAAGGAAGTGTCTTCATTCTACACAAGGCTGCTATCTTTTCTACAATTCAAGGCATTGATTGCAGCTATCAACAACTTATTTGATTTCTTCTTCAGTTCTTCTGTGATCCTTTAACATAGCTGGAATACATCTTCAGCCAAAATATTTGTTAGACACACACACAGCCATTATAGAATGACTGCCGAAGGGAGGAAGTGCCTGATTAGCAGAAACTTTCTGGAAGCTTCCTTTGAGCAGATTGCCTCATTTGGAGATGATTAAGAGGACCGTGGACTGGATCTCAAGGTGCAATTAGTGTAGACAGCTGCAAGCTGCTTCTCTGCTGTCTTGTTGATTAATGACATATCCAGATGTACAGATTTTTGCTTTTATAGAAATATGGGGTTGAGGGTTCAGAAAAGCTGCACTAAAACATACCAAGAATTGTAGAAAGCCCCTTGAATAAGTAGTGATGGTTTTATAGGTATCTAATGAGGTAAACCTCTGGTCTTTTACATAACCAGCCTTATTCCTGAAAGGTATAAAAATATCTATTTAAAACTAGTAAAACATGGCTACATCAAATTGTATGAGAAGATCAAATGCTTGTTGCTGGGTCAGACTCTTGGAAGAAGCCATGATTTAGCAGCTAAGCACGTAGAGGGTTCATGATGCAAACTCTGGTGCCAGAGAAAAACAACTTGAGACTTCAGGGTTGTGTGAGAGACCACAATCTAGGAGCTCGCAGAACTGCTGACAGCTCAAGTCAAACTCACTAGACTAGGTAAGCCAGCACTTGGTTTCTTTTTAATGCGTTCATATTGCAGACCATCTTGGTAAATATGCCAAGGAAATACTGTATGGAATTTTTAAATACACCTGAAGTTGTTTTCACCCTGTAGACAGAAGACAGCTGGAGCCTTTCTCTCCTTCCCACTGAGGGAAGCGGCAAAAACCAAGAACTGAGAAGCGCTCTGCTTGCTTCTTCCTGGCTTTCTCACTTTGGAGCTAGTTGCTCTCTACACTTTTTGGAGGCTAGAAAGCAAGAGTATCCATCCCATTATGAAACTCGTGTTAAAGGGGTTGCCGAAGCCATATATGAGCTGTGCCTATTAGATACCAGCTAGCTGATTTGAAGGAAAGCTTGGGTGAATGGATTGAAATGATAATAATAATTTAAAAAGCACGTGGCAACTCTTTCTGTCAAAAAGGCAGAGCTTGTATTTAGCATTGACTTTGTGCGCCATAGACTACAGTGGAACGATCTTTGGAAGAACAAAACTGTCTGAAATGTTCTATGACAGAACTTACACTTTTGCTGAAGTGTTTTCTCTCTTTTTACCCTGTATGTGAATGTGCCTATGTATGTATACATAACCCTGAGTATAATATACCCATACGCTGCTACTATCAAGTGGCACCAGGAATTTGGATGATTCACCGTGTTTTCATGCTGTCACTGAATTATTTTCCCATGATTAAAAATAACCATTCTCATGAATGGTTTGCATCGAGAAGCTTCAAGAGATATCTATCAACCCATAGGAATATATTCTTTCATTAATCCTAGGGATTTCTCAGGAAAATACTTGTAGACTTTTCAACCTGGAGCCCTGTGTGCAAAATGGAGATGTCTACTTCTTCTAGGGAAAAGGGGAGTTCCTTGAGATCTTTTCCTTGTATGGGACTATCCAGCAACAGCAAAGAGATCTCCAGTTTTATTTTGGAAGCCCTCATATAATGCCTTAATTATTTAGGATTAATCTTTTTTGCTCACCTGCATGCTTGTAGTCATCTCGCCCACCGAGGGTAGGGCAGCTCAAATTAAAGCTTTGCCAAGCATGAGTCTTCAACAGGAAAAAAGGCCATTACCTTCTGTCAAATATGATGCTGTTTGAACTGTAATTCCATATGAATGCCATCATTTGCCTCTGGTAGATGTTCTGTAGGTTTCTTTAAAAGCATTTGTTTTAGCACCTCTTGGAACAGGCTCTTTGACAACAAGAAACATTTGACCTCCTGTCATTCTCAGAACATTGAGGCCAATCTAGTAGGAGTATACATTTTGTGGCCTTTGTTTTTCAATTTTGCATAAATTGTATTTAGTTTTATGCTACCAATGAAAAATGACAGCAGCTACTGAACATAATCTCATAATTTTGATTTTTGATTTTTATTTTTTGCAGAGGAGAAGTAAATACATTAAGTATTTCCCATTAGAAGTAAATCCCATTAAGATCTGTTTTTGCATAGTTTGTTTGGGGTTTTCCCCCTATATGTTGCCTTATATCGAAAAGGTCATAATTTCAATTGGGACAAATATTTAAAACAAGCAAGGTATGGATAGTAGCAAGTCTTAGAATTCTAATTCGAAACCATGCTCTTCCATTTCATTTGCTTGTCAGTAAAACAGAAATACTGTGAAAATCCCCGATGCACAACATGCTTATTAGTGTTTGGGACCAGAAAATGGGGAGGAGGGTACCCATTCTCTACATATTTTCTTTGTTTTGTTTTAGTTTTAAGCTGTTTTTTTAAACACTGTGATGGGCTTCAGTAAAAGGAAGTTTTTCCTCCACAGGTCTTTTAAATTTCTCTCAACATTAATATTGAATTGGGACCATATTACTTGTTTGATTTCGTAATGATTTATGCAGCATATGTCTTGTCTGATCTGGTCTTTTCTGTACACTTATAGTTAGTGTACATTGTCCTTTCCAGAGCCACCTAGTATGAGTTGTACAATAAGTAAATTTGTTCACAGGTCTGCCATGTTTAAATTTTTGGGAGCATTGTGGGAACTTAAAATGGTGGCCTGATCTTTTCACCTTGCACTCCTCAGAGTATAGCTGAATAGACATAGGGATATACTTTCCAACTTTTATTTTGTATATATTTATCTTGAGATTTCTGGCATACTTGTGTAATATAAACATGAATTGTAATTTCAGCATTTTAAAAGAATTAATTTTTAGTGTGGCAATCCTCATGGAATGTATGGGGGTTTTTTTCTGCTGTAGTTGCCTATGATAAGATGTCTAAATAAATTATATTGGAAAGCAAGCTTTGTAAAATATTGATTGTGTAGAAATTTCGAGTTAATATTATGAAAACTATTTGGTCACTCCCTATAGCTATGCTTAGCGATACTGATGTCCTATGAACTGCCATTGGTTTCTGTGGCTTGTGGTTCAGTAATTTCCCAGTGTTACTCAGTCTTGTGTCTTCATTTCATTTTGTACACCCTTCCTTGATTATTTTGAATGTGTGATGAGTGTAGGCAGCAGGTGCTGGATCCTCCCTAATACAGATAATCCTCAATTAGCAACTGCCTCATATACTGACCATTCATAGTTATGACAATGATAAAAAAGTAACTGTGTGACCAATCCTTGCATTGACAACTTCATAAATCTGTAAAAAGAAGAAAGCTGAAGTAAGATTAGTCATGGTTTCACTTAGCAATCGACTCAATGACAAAGTTTAATTACTAAATGAGGGCTAATCATATTTTCCTTCAGCCCTGTGGTTGAGGATCTAAAGGGAGGTTCTTAATACATCCTCCTGAATTTTCCATATAGCAGAGGGAGGATTCCTGTTGTTTTGAAACACATTTACACATGAGTAATTTTTCAGACCTTTGATTACAGTGCATAAACATCGGAAGGAACCAGCAAGCTTTCCTCTTTCCTCTGTAGATGCAGCAGACTTCTGCTCCTCCTCTGAGATCCTTCAACAAAAAGGGACTATTAATGTTCCTTCTCAGGGCAGGATTAAGGCCCTAAGGAGAGCACAACAGTGATGCTCCCCCAGTCCTTCCATTGCTTAACTAACAAAACATTAAGACCACTTAGCAACAACACTTACCACTCCATAGTGCTTTACAGCCCTTCCTAAGTGGTTTACAGAGTTCAGCATATTGCCCCCAACAATCTGGGTACTCTTTTTACTGACCTTGGAAGGATGAAAGGCTGAGTCAACCTTGAGTCGATCAACATCGAACTGCTGGCAGTTGGCAGAGTTAGCCCGTAATATTGCATTCTAACCATTGCACCACCATAGCTCTTAAGACTCAATTTGGTTCTGAAATCCAAAGATGAACATGGCAGTGAAAGAAGTAAGGACATGATAAATAGGGGGGGAACTCTGTGGTGTTTCCTTTCTTCTGTGTACCTTTAACATGTGTTTATTTTGTTTAATGGCTAACGCTATTCCTTCTCCTCCTAGAAGAGAGACTATTGTGGAGGGCAAAGCTGGTAATACTTTTAATACTTGATAAGTATGGATATACTGAGGCAGATCCCCAGTATTGTATTGTCTGAATGAAAGAGAGCATCTAATACATGCATCAGATTATGTATTAGATGCTATCGAATTTGCACATCCATGAATACAGCATTCCCAACTTGCATTCCTGAAGTTAAAAGGCTTGGGGTGAAGATGAATGGACTGTGACCTCTCTTCAGTGCTAGGATTAAAAACAGGTTTGAAGCATGGATTTTTTTTTTTCCTAAAGGCAAGTGTTCCTATGTCATCAAAATTTGGAAGTCTAGTTTTTTTAAAAAAAAAAAAAACATAGCAAAGTGGATTCCACAAACCAATCCCGTCTTAGAGAATAAAGCCGTCAGAGATCTCAGTAGAATGCGGTTGTCTCTTTTAAATCTGACTAAACAAAAAGAGAAAATGCATCTGTCCCACTCCAAGAAAACTAAATCCAGCACTGTCTCAGGGGCCAAATATATTTTTGATATGATCCACTCATAATGTACGAGTTTGTAGGACATCTGTGAAGTTTAAAACATTTGAGAGGGAGTTACGTGGAAACTGCAAAGGGGAAGAGCAATCTCGTCATAGGAAGCGGGGCATGGAACAAAGGCAAGGAGGATTATGCAACTGCTCTCCAAAGAAGGCTTCAAACATTTGACCCTTTATGCTATTATTTATTTGATTTGTCTGGCCACCTGCCTCATCTAAGTGACTCGCAACAGGATTTTTTAAAAATAATCCAATAAAAGCAAGTTCAAAAGTCAATATACAAATATATTAAAAAATGCATTCCATTTAAAACAAAAACAAAAAATCATAGTCAGTGGCAGAATCCAGCCTTATATCAGCTGAACACAGGCATTGTAAAAGACCCCCACCATTCAATGCTAGACCCACACTCCAGGCACTGTGGCAGAACCATGTCTTGTTTTGCCAAGTGTCAGGGCAGCGATACGATGCCCAGGCAATTGGTTCTCTTGGATCCAGACAGAGGAAATAAGCAGCCCAGTAAATAAGGGAATTTTAAGCTTTCTTATTAGCTCAGGCAAACAGACTTAAAAGTCTGGTATAAAAAGAACAGACATACCAAGCAAGGTGATGCCCAAATCTCTTACAATCTGCCAGGAGCTCTTTAATAATGATACCTCAAGGGCAGTAGTGGGATTCACAAATTTTTACTACTGGTTCTGTAGGAGTGGCTTGGTGGGTGTGGTTTGGTGGGTGTGGCAGGGGAAGGATTCTGCAAAATCTCCATTCCCTCCCCACCCCACTAACCTGCTTTCCAGCTCCGTTCTCCTGTGTAGGGCAACAAAAGAAGACCCAGCCGATCAGCTAGGACTTGGGAGGCAGAGAATAGATGGGGACGGGGCCAGTCAGAGGTGGTATTCTGAACTACTCAAAATTTCCGCTGTCGGTTCTCCAGAACTGGTCGGAACCTGCTGAATACCCACCTCTGCCTGGAACCATGATTTCATGGCCCTGTTATGATTGGGACTGCAAGATTTGACTTTGATGGAATGGCACAAGAGTCTGAATGGGAATTAAAAGTCAAAGACTTTCATAGCAAAAAAAGAAAGTTTTGCAGTTACATGAAAATTTCTCTCCCAACCCCCCTTTCTCTGTTGTTCACCAAGCAAGACAGAAAAATAAGCAGGCTAGTTCTGAATGAATTCTAAACTCCTCGACTTTTTTTGAATAGGAGGAAGAAATCAAAAGATGTCACTAAACTTCTCAAAATGATGATGGCCTTCTGCATTGCCACTATAACTTTCAGGGCCTTCCTGAGAGTTGGGGTCAAAGTCCTTCTGGT
Source organism: Bungarus multicinctus (assembly GCA_023653725.1). Lineage (NCBI taxonomy): Eukaryota > Metazoa > Chordata > Lepidosauria > Squamata > Elapidae > Bungarus > Bungarus multicinctus. Next base: position 13,981,840 of record CM042838.1, read on the forward strand.
CCTTCAGCAGAAGACAGTGACTGAAAGATAATGTGCCCACAGGTCCTTCTTTGTAGAGCTGTCAGTGGACAATCTTCTGTTAACAGTATCCAAAATTTTATATTCACGTGTCCTGATCCTTGCTCACTTTGCTTTTCAGTATTTCTACTTATGACATAGTATTTTTTTTTTCTAAGTCTCAGGAGAGAGCAAGTCTGGCTAGAACTTGGATGAGAGATCACCATGAAAGACTAGGGTTGGAAGAAGGGATAATCAAAATACTTCTGCTTTACTACCAAGAAATCAGCCTGGACATATTTGTGAAATTACTTGTCATTGACCCTTAGGGAAAAAAATCCTACTTTCAAATTGCTTTTCAATTTGAGGCAATACATAAACTATAGAACCTTTGTGCAAAAGGAGGAGGAGCAGGAGGAAGGAGAGAAGGAAGGAAGGAAGGGACGGAGGGAGGGAGGAGGAGGAGACAGAGACTAGGTGTCAGCCTTCAAGATTTTCTTCCTTTGCTTCTCTTCCTTTGCTTTGCATCTTTCGGCTGTCATAAGTAACGGGGGGAGGGAGAGGGCCATGGTGATGGGAAATGAAACTGTATAAGTTGAGGGGGGGGGAGAGTCTTGCTTAGGTTTCTTTTCTATGCTATGCGCAGCCGCAACTCTTTATCAAAATATGCCAAGGTCAACGGACAGAGGCCTCATCACCACCTGGAGATGCCCACATGATGCTATCCACAAGTTTTAATTGGATGAGCGAATTGAACTATTGAGGGTGGGAACGTTGCCATCATTTTGTATATGTGATTTACACGCTCGTTTTCTCAGATTCAGAATTCTCTTGTTGCTACCACTTGATTTCCAGTAAAAGATATCTTTTCTCTAACTAAATGGAGTCTAAGTATTTCTTTTTTGGATTTTGAATGGAGCACCAGCTGACACTAAGTGTGGCCTAGGTGTGGTCTTACTAAGGCTTTACCACTCTATAAAGCCTTAGTAAGACCACATCTAGAGTACTGCATCCAGTTTTGGTCACCACATTATAAAAAGATGTTGAGACTCTAGAAAAAATACAGAGAAGAGCAACCAGGATGATTAGGGGACTGGAGACTAAAACATACAACGAACGGTTGCAGGAACTGGGCTTGGCTAGTCTAGTAAAGAGAAGGACCAGGGGAGACATGATAGTGGTCTTCCAATATTTGAGGGGCTGCCACAGGGAGGAAAGGGTCAGGCTATTTTCTAAAGTGCTTGCAGGCCAGACAAAAAATAATGGATGGAAATTGAACAAGGAGAGATTCAACCTGGAAATAAAGAGAAACTTTCTGACAGTGAGAACAATCAACCAACGGAACAGCTTGCCCTCGGAAGTTGTGGTAGCGCCATCACTTGAGACTTTAAAAAAGAGATTGGACTGCCATTTGTCAGAAATGGTGCAGGCAGGGTCTCCCGCTTGGGCAGGGGGTTGGACTAGATAACCTGTAAGGTCCCTTCCAACTCTGATTATCTGTTAAATGTGGAAGAGGAGGAGGACGAGAAGAAGAAGAAGAAGAAGAAGAAGAAGAAGAAGAAGAAGAAGAAGAAGAAGAAGAAGAAGAAGAAGAAGAAGAAGAAGAAGAAGAAGAAGAAGAAGAAGAAGAAGAAGAAGAAGAAGAAGAAGAAGAAGAAGAAGAAGAAGAAGAAGAAATTATTATAACAACATAATTTATTATAACAATAACATATTTTGATGCTTCTTGATTCAAGATGCTTGATGTCTCCTGGGTTGTTGCTTGAAATATGCTAAAATCAGACGTGAAGACTCAATTTGTTCTATTTGCTATATAAACTGATGTGATTATTTCAACCAGGTGGCTAGAGCAATCAGAGATGATTTTCTGTTTGAAGGTGCACTTTATCCCCCAGTGAGTTACTAACAATGAATAATTAAACATCTGTGGCCTTCCTGAATGACTTTCTCACCTACTGAAGAAAGCTTTGCTTTGAAAGAATATCTCTGCTGATTCTTAGATATGTAACAAATCAGAGCTAACTGTTGTGAAATGATAACAGTATTTTCAATAAGAGCTAAAAGCATTTTTTCCCCATCATATAGGCACGCTTGTATTTTGCCAAGCACCTCTAACCAAATTTCAAGTTTTGAAATGGAAGTGTCTCTGACAAACTCCTTTTCTCTTTCCAAAAGCTATGTGCAGGAAGATAGGCATCTACTGCTTAGAGAAATGACCTTGCTGTATGAAAATATTTATTTCAAATGTCTTCATCTTCAGGTTCATATCTTACTGCTTCTTAGCCACTTTGACTATGTAAAACGATTAAGTTATCATTAAAGAGAGGGATCACATCACACTCATGACGGAAGCACCAACGTGTTCCAGGTTGAAAGAATTAGTCAATGATATCACTGTTGCCCAGGGGATGCCAAGTTGGGAGTTCTGTTTATGTCCTTGGCAGGAGCTGGAGCAAAGGACAGGAGCTCATCCCACCATGCAGCAGCACTCAATCTCACTCAGGTCTCAAACGTGGGCTTGCTAACCTCCAACCCAGCGTCCTAACCACACGAGCTACTGGGTTGCAGCAAGAGTGGGATGAGGCACATTTAGAGATCATTGTGAACAGTCTGTCCTCTCCCAATTGTATTATTCACTTGCATCAAGAAGCATTTTCTTCCTCACATGGATCCAGTGCAACATTTACATCTTTTGCATTAAATCGGTTTCGAAAAGGACACCATGTGGGGTATTCTTTCCCACCATTTAATTCACAGCATAACCAGTTTACTACACAGCGATTCAGCTATTCTCAGGTTGATTTCATTTACCAAAGGGTGGTATCAAATTGATCAAAAGAAATGAGCTGATTGTCCCACTTCTGTTCAGCTGTCAATCTATGCCATGCAAATAATGCCTTTTCTTTTCTTTTCTTTTGCATTGACTGCAGTATTGATACATTTGGGGATCCATTTCTGTGCTACATTGTGGGCCTGCCCATATGGGTATGGGAAAGAGAGAGAGAAAGATTTGCATTATAAGGAGGGTCATTTTGAAGAGCTAATTAATCTTTCACTGTTTCCTTCTCTCCCAGATGGGATCTCCAAAGGCAGTTGGCATTTTCAAAAAAAAAAAAGGGGGGGGGAGGAGAAGGTTATGATAATTGAATGAGCCGAAGAAGGTGCACATGCTCACTTCCACTCAATTGGTTCTCCAAAATTCTTGCCAATTCACAAGCAGAAATTCTGATCTGTATTGTTTTGTCTTGTGCCATATTAATGCATTGATTTCTTCCCTAAGATGCTGAATTAAAACCTCAGACAATGTTCTAGCAGTTCAGTTGTTACGGTGCTATGAAGAGATATTATATCTTACTTAAGGGGCATCCCACCATAATTTGACTAATTGCTATAAGTCCTAAAACTTTGCTGGACTTTCTAGGTGTGTGTGTGTGTGTAATTATGTATAAAGAAAAGCCAGCAAATCATCATCATCTTTTAATGATCCCATAATTCCTTGTGCGGTGGAATCTGGGCAATTGAATAGTGTTTACTGACCAGATGCCCTTCCTGTCGCCAGAGTTATATTCAGCAGATACATTGTGCCCAGAGAGAGAAATATCTGTCTCTACCTAGGATCAAACTCACAGCTTCCTGAATGGGAGGTGAGAGCTCCACCTCTAGGCCACTGCACCACTGCCAGCAAATGTGACCAGCAAATCTCCAGTCATGATCCAGTGAAGTAATACTGAAAGTTAATCAAAATAAAACTAAGTTTGCTATACAGTTTGCATATCCTGCTATCCTAAAGACAAGCAAATGATTCTATAGGTTAACATATTATGTGAACTCAGCAAATGTAGCTTGTAAATCATAATATATACAGCTTGGCTGTTGAATAAACCTAGGCAGCTGTGATTTTTCAGCAAGCTGTAGCTAATCAAAGCAGGATGAATAAATTGGATAAACACAGCATTGGTGACCCAAACAACAAAGCATCCCAGGGCTGACCAAAAAGATGTCTGGTAGTTCATCACGAAAGAGAGCTGCCCCCCCCCTCCCCACACACACACACAAACATCACATTTTAATTACCAACACTTCTTATTGTCATGTGCTACAACACAAGTTTTATTCTTAGGATACCAAAAGGTTAGATTTAAATTATAATTGGGCCAAAGACAAAAGGATTAACTTTGGGGAATTGATTGTTTGGATTGAGCTCAGAAATAAACTAGGAAATTGAGCAGCTGTGGGAAGATGGACTCCAACTGCCCGCCCCACTCCCCAGGGATCTGCACCTCTGCTATATAACCACCATATAACATGGATGTTCTTTTATTCCAGTCTGCATATTTCAGTTTCAGTTCAGGTGAATTCCTAGAAAAAAGATATGAGGTTTGAAGATAAACTAATGCTGCTTTTTAAGTTTGGCCTTCTGGACAACCAAAGTGAGCCTTTATTGGAAATGTATATTTCCAAGAAAGACCCATTGGTATGAGCATATTGCAAGCTATGGATTGGCATCTTGAGAATTGCCAAGAGTCAGACTCAGTTAAATGCTATTGTCATTTAGCAGCACAAGTTCACAAAGAAAAGCCCTCTGTCACCCCTCAAATTTTAGGAAAGGAGGAAAAACACATCCCTGCTGCCTTTGCCAAGTTTTTCACAACTCTTTGCTTTGAATGGTAGTGACTTTGATTGTTTTAATTTTACTAGAATACTTTCTTTTAGTTATCATCCATCACCTTGAGAACCTATATTAGCAGAAAGACCATTGCAGTACTAATTATACAGTACATGCATACAACTTAGAAGTAATTAATTTGCCTGAAATGGGACAAGTTTGGGGGATGATTACAGAGAGTTTTCAAAGCTAGTATTTTGAACTCTGAATGAACCTAACAGGCTTGTCAGAATTCCTACAAGTGGAGAAATAGTAGGTGTCTTCTTAACAAACTGTCTCACAACTACACACTTGGAATATTGGAGTGCAATTTCTGGATAGTCTCAAATTTCCTGTTAACTCTTACCTGTACACACTGAAGGCTTGCAAGGAGCAAAGGTTTTGCCATGTTTTATAGCTAAAATGAGAAGCCATGCTGAACCTGATATTGTACAAAGAAACACCTGGAGAATGCAAAGGGGGAAAGAATTGTTCTGCATTTGGAGAACGAAGAAGGGAATTTGGCTGAAATTCCTGGACAAATTTATTAGGAGAAGGCCAAGTGGTGGGTAAGACTGGACCCTCCTTCTCAGTGCCTTCTCCCCATTTGTAGCCCTGGCAAAAGCTAGAAGAGGTTTTTGAGCAGCCTATTCTTTCTTTAGGGATGCGGTAGCTCAGTGGCTAAGATGCTGAGCTTTTCGATAAAGTCGGCAGTTTGGCGGTTCAAATCCCTAGCACCACGTAACGGAGTGAGGCCCTGTTACTGGTCCCAGCTTCTGCCAACCTAGCAGTTTGAAAGCATGTAAAGAGGCAAGTAGAAAAGTAGGGACCACTTTGGTGGGAAGATAATAGCGTTCCGTGTGCCTTTGGTGTTTAGTCATACCGGCCACATGACCACGGAGACGTTTTTGGATAGCGCTGGGTCTTTGGCTTTGGAACGGAGATGAGCACCACCCCCTAGAGCCGGAAACAACTAGCACATGTGTGTGAGGGAAACCTTTACCTTATTCTTTCTTTAGCTAGGGTTGGAGGATCAGAAGAAGCCACAGATTCTTCCCAATCTTTGTAGAGCACCTGTAAGGAATCTCATCAATCTGGCTTTTTGCTACAAGAAAGACTCTACAAAGTACCATTTAGTCTAAATGTACATTGTATTTATTTTGTAGCATTTAAATCTGCACTATTTACAACTGATTTTAGGCTGCAGCTCACATTTGGAATTTAAGACAGTAGAGCCAACACCTTTGGAAACCATATATTTGCATATATGGCATATACGTTGAGTTATTACAAAGAAAAGGAAATGGCGAGAAAAGAAATGGCTCTCTTCACCAAGGAGGTACCTTAGGCCAGTTCTGCAAATGATGAATTCCTCTGCAAAACCTTCCTTTTCTTAGGTACCAGGATGAAGATTGTTTTGGGTCAGGAACATAAGCCATAAAGTTCCACAGTAGGTACTGAAAGTTGAGCAGTTTCATGTTTGACCATCAAGACTCTTTCGCGAGAGGTTTAGTGCCATTAAGGGTTCTATTCCTCATCCCTTTCACAGACTCCTTCATCTTCCTCTGGAAATGCCAATTCCTTCTGGGTTTTTAGATGCTTAATTCCTGTAAATACAAAGACCAGAGTTAAGATGCCATTTTTGCACTGAAGATATGCAGTCTGCCCAGCATGCTAAGAACAATAGTAGTAACGAAAGAGCAAAAGGATTGTGACGTATGAAAATGGTGATGTTACCTTTATGGTCCATTACAAAGGTAAAATTGAGTTTGATGTCAGAAGGACATGGGTGCTTTTGGTAACCTCTCATTCTCTCTCTCTCCTCCCCTCCCTCCTTCCCTCCCTCTCTCCCTCTCCCTATTCTCTCTCTCTCTTTTTCTCTTTCCTTCTTCTCTTTCTATTTTCTCTCTCTCTTTCTCTCCACTCTCTCCCTCTCCCCTCCCCCTTTCCCTCCTCCTCTCTACTTTTGCCATAGTAATAACAAGAAAAGCAACAACAGCAAAAGCAATAATAGAGAAGAAATCTGAATTTGTTCTGAATATAGTGAAAGAGGACATAGTTTTTGTTTTTGTAATGCTAGGCACCTTAGCTGATTTCAGGAACTAAATAGGGTTGGCCCTAGTTCATAACTGGGCCTGTTGATTGGATGAATATAGTATTTCCTCTATCCAATAGAGAGAAACAGAGACAGAGACAGAGAGAGGGGTGCTTGTGTGTGAAAGAGGGGGAGGGAGGGAGGGAAACAGAGAGGGAGAGGAAGAGAGAGAGAGAAAGAAAGAGAGAGAGAGAGAGATCCCGGTGTTTTGTTTTCTATGGGAAACGGGTTCAAATGGCTCTTTGAGTGTTTAAGGTTGCAGAAACAGGCGGCCGAGCTAAGTGCCTGAAGGACCTCATCCCATCACTGGGAGTCCAGGCACTTCAGCGAGTGGTGCACTAGATTCATATTAGTGGTTCACGGGATTTAAAATTATGAATTTAGTGGTCCCTGAGGTCCAAAAGGTTGGTGACATCTGATCTAAATCAGGGCTGTGAGACTCCCAGCCCATGGGCCAGATGCGTCATGCACTGGCCACGCCCATGCCTGGTTTAGTGTCATGTGATGGCGACGTGACGATGTGAGTTTGACCCCCCTGATCTAGATATAGTAGTCCTGCGTAAGGTGCATTTAATATTTGAAAATGACTGCTAAAAACCCCAAGTAATTAAAAATGCTATCAGTCCTCTCCTTATTTGTTTCCACCGTGCCCTGTGCTTCTCTGCTGCAGTGTATTGTGACCCAGAGATTGTTGAGATTTGATAATGTCCTGAGTCTGCTATGGCAGGTCTCTGCTCATGCTCTGCTATCCCTTTTGCCCTCTGCTCAGTTTGTAGCCCTCATTGCAGACTCTGAGCTCAGAATTTTGCTTTTGTTTCGGCATATTTTTCACTTCTTGCCGTCTGTCTTCTGGCAAGGCCCACAACAATACTGTGATTTCCCTGGCTCCACCTTTCTTTTCCACTCTCTCACAATTCATTTGCACCCTTAGGTTCATTCCTTCAAAATTATTCCGCCTAGCTTTCTCCCAAGGTCAGAAATACAAGAAAGAAAAACTCAAGATTTGAGACTTATTTTGCTTCGTGTCTAACACCCCCTCCTCCCTTTTCCTTGAGGACTTTGATTTCACCGTAGATCGTTTAATTAATCCAGTAGATGTTAATGAAGGGGAGCTAGATTGCCAGCCATCGTGCACAAAGAGTGCGCATGAATAACACTTTGTACTGCTGATGCATGTTAGATTAAGTCACTCCCCCAAAGCTTCTTTTCCATATTCGGGATAAATTATCTGTGCAAATGAGGCAACTTCCTGCATTTTCGCAGCCAGATTACAATGTCTCCTGAAACTTGACATCTGGTTTAGTTCATTCAACCAAAGTAAAAGAAATTGACCTTGACTAAGCCTTTTTTTTTTTAATACTTCAACTTTACTATAGATTCCTCAGGCTTAAAATAATGCACATGTTACTCAAATCAAGAGAGGGAAACTTAAGGCCACTGAGAATAGTGGCATATAACTTTGATAAATAAAAATAAATAAAATAAACTTTACGACCTGTGGATGAATTGATTCCATGGTTACCAATAAATGCCAAATTTCAACAGAACCATTGGAGCAATCCCACATCACAGATACATACCATTCCTTTCAGTGGAGGAAGGAGTTCTCTATTTGCATTATATTTCAATTTATTTATTTATTTTATTTATTAGTACACTTTTATACTGCCCCCTCTCCCAAAAAAGGGACTCGGGGCGGTGTATAGCCAAGATAAAAACATAAATAGTAAAAAGTTTAAAAGAGATTTAAAAGAAATTAAACTAGTGGCTGGAATGATATTATAAAAGAAGAGTAAAGAGGGTAAAAAAGTTAAAAATTTCCAAAATTTAATTAAAAAAAAATGTGGATCAATTCCCTCCATCAAAATGTATGAGTTAGATAATATCCAGAAGGCATCCAAAGAGAGTTATGACTCTTCTCTATAGATATACAACAAGAATAATTTTGGGCATCAGGACAAAATAAACTTAATTTCTTTCTTAGATTTAGCATGCGTTTTTTTTTAACAAAGTGATCTTCAGCACACAACTGCTGAAGTCTCCTTTAAGTTATTATTGTTTTGAAAACAGATCTGCAAGAGGATTTATGAGATCCAGTTCCATGAGGACTGCTGAAGAGGCACTCTCTGTCTCTCCAACACTGTCTTTGCTCATTGCAATATATTTTTTTCTTCATTAAAAAAATCAGCAACACAATGTACAACCTAGTTTCCTGCCTAACTTGGCCTCAAGGCCAGCAAACAATAATCAGTCATCTCAAAGATGCTTTTTCATTAGATTGTTGCTTTCAATTGGGTTGTTGCCTTTTGAAAAAGCACCTTTGAGACAACTATGACCTGGATGACTGAGAATCTCCATAGACATCAGTAATCAGTCATCTTCTTTTTAGGGTGTTCTTCCCACCCCCCCACCTCCCCATCTATTTTCAGCTACTCAGCTGAAATGAAGGGAGTATACAGTATGGGAGATTAAGGGAATATCTGCACTTAGCCATTTCAGCTGCTCCTGACCTATATGCCCTGGTGATTTAAGTTTAAACCAGTTTAAGAAAATCTAGTCTGGACTAGTACCCTTAAGCAACATATTGAGTCCAGCTAGCAGACAACCACTTCACCCATCATTTTGTCTGTGGAGATTCTGAGTCATCCAGACCCAGTCTGACCCACCCAGTCAGAACTAATATTTCCATCGCCCCCACCATCCTGCCAGAACCGATGAAGCTTCTTGAATGAGAAGCAAAACATCTTCTGCTTCCTCAAGGAAAACAAAACAAAAACAGTCCAATTGCCTTTTGAAAGGAAAAAAAAACAACACCTTTGAGATACCCACCATTCTATTCCTGGAAAGCAATGTCCTTAGAGAAGGCCAGTCTATTTACAGTCATTCAGTCTAACCATGCAAAGATTGGATTAATTTTCCTTTTCTATATAAAGAGCTTCACTAGCTGTTGTTCACAGTGAAAATATACCTACATTTGTACAAACAATGGAAAAACATGACTTGGTCTTTGACCCTGTTTAATAAAAACTCCTTTGATAAAATACTTCAGGGATTAATCTGACTATATTCAACTTTGCCCTGAAATAGTTTAGGCAGTTGGGGGTCACAAGAGACTTTGAATGGATTCTTTAGCTGTTTTTTTTTTCTTTTTCTGGATTTATTGTGCAAAATTATCCCCTTTGCTTCTGAGTGGACACCTAGGTTCTTCAGCAAACAGTGTGCTGAGTAGAGGTATCTTTCAGATGGAAGCTCTTCAGAAGGCCCGTGGTCTCAAGCTAATTGGTGGGAATAGTCCTCTTGCAGTAAATTTAGCAAAAATAAAGTCTCCTTCGAGTTGAGTTTGACTCCTTGCTGCTTAAAGCAGGGTTCCCCAACTCCTGGTCTGTGCCCAGGCACCAGGCCACGCGGCATGCCAGAAACCAGGCCCAAACAATCCATCTGCGGGATGGAGGCAGCACACAAAACAGTAACCCCTTTGGCCCACAGAAAAACCTCTCTTCATGGACCCGGTCCCTGGTGCCCAAAAGGCTGGGAGCCACAGGCTTAAAGGACAAGTCTTAATGCAGAAGTAGTTCGCCACTACCTTCTTCAGCATGTTTTTTCAATTTCCTAGTTTGTATTTCTTGGTGGGGTTTTTTTTCCAAAATACACATCAGGTCCAATTCCTTAGGTTTTTTAGCTCAGCCAAGACCTCCTACAGGCAGCCACAGTTCCATAAACAAGCAGGGATGCTTAGGGGACCTGTTTCTGCCAGAAATCTCCATGAATGCTAATATATTTGAAGAGAACTGAGCCAAGGAGAAATGTGCACTTAATACAAACTTTTAGATTGTTATGGTGGGGTACAAGTTGGGATACAGGTAAGAAAACAAGACTAAAATAGTTCAAAATAATTTCTATTACTGGATATAATTTAATTTTCAATTAAATCAACGGAAATTCTGAGCTTGCAAGACAAAAAAAAGCCCTGTATTTTGGTACTAGAAACCCTAGGAAATATGGCCATTCAGGAAGAAGTTTCTTCCTTTTCCCTTTAATTGCCCACAATGAGAATCTTATTTTTTTTTAAAAAAGTCTTTCTGCTATTGTATATCTGACAGCTGTAATTAAGGGAGGGGAAACAAAACACATTATTGCCATCCGCTCATAATGAATGATAGTACAGATAGTATTGTCACTTTTAGTGTTTCTTATTAAAATCTAGGAGTTTTTTCTATTTCAAATTTTTGTTCTTCCTGCATGCTCTTAACTGCGTTTCTGCATGAACAATTTTATTTTGTTCTGGTTATTTTAAAAAAAGATGTGGTTGTTTCTTTAAGGAAATGGATAGAATTCTACTTCCCCACTCCCATCTCAATGACATGTGTGTTTGTGTTTGTGTGTGTACTGTGAAGTGATTAAGTCTTGGATGAGGACTGCAAAGCTATAAATGTACTGTATGACTCTGAGTTAATCACCTCCATCTTTCCAAGTGGTTGCAATGATAAAATGGAGGGCTGGGAAAGGAGATCCATGCAAATTGCCTTATACTCTGGTGGGGAAAGCAAGGTATAAATGCAAATCAATAAATGATCCATGATTTATATCCTAAAATTTGAAATTACTATAGAGAGAGGGAAGGGCAAGTCAGAAGCTGTCCCAGCTTCAGGATGAAGTACAGCTATCTTTGTATCTCAATACTGTCCATGTCAGCACCTTTCAGCCTCCGTGTAAAAGAGAAAAGAATGCCAATGAATTTATTTCCTACCACACTTGTGGTTTGTATCTTCCCTGCCTGCTTCAAATTCTCCTGGTCCCTTTCCAAAAGAAAGACCAGGGTTCTTCTAACCCAGGGGTCCCCAAATTTGGCAACTAAGACTTGTGGACTTCAACTCCCAGAATTCTGGGAGTTTAAAGTCCATAGGTTGCCAAGTTTGGAGACCTTTGCTCTAACCAGAGGTGGTATTCAGCAGGTTCTGACCAGTTCTGGAGAGCCAGTAGCGGAAATTTTGAGTAATTTGGAGAACCAGCAAATACCACCTTTGATTGGAGATTTTACTGTATCCTTCCCCTGCCACGCCCACAGAACCGGTAGTAAAAAAAATTGAATCCCATCACTGGTTCTAACCCTTTCCTGTTCTATGAAAGTGGCCACCATTTTCTCTGTTTCAGCTTGATCATTAGAAGAATAATCAATAACTCACTGGTCCCATTCTACTCTTTCAAACTAAATGGGTTCAATTCCTTGCTCCCTCTCCATATATATAAAAAGGGCTAAGAGAGGCATTAAAGCATTAATTGATTCTCTGTTGCACTATGGAATGAATTGTTGGATTTTGAAGAAGCAGGGTAGAAAGAATACTGTATTGATGCTTTTGAAATTTGGTATGGAGAATATTCCTGAAACTCCCATGGATAAATAACCAAGAAAACAAAGAAATGGATGATAGAATAATTGATCCAGAATTCTGACTCAAAGCACAAATGACCAGCTTCAATTTGTCAACTGTTGGGACCATTATATGAAAACCTGCTCCCTTGAGATGTCCATAAATGTTGGAAAAGTTAGAAGACAACCAGCAACAAGTGGATAGACTCAGTTACAATAGTGATTGATGTACCACTGACCATCAGAATGTAGCTTCTGTTTCCTTATTTCAGACTGAGGTATGGAAGGAACAATAGACACAAGATGGTACAATGGGTGTCCATTGTTGGATGACATAGCAGGATCCCGTGAAATTCTCTTCTGTGCTGATGTTGGATTGCCATTTGTCTGAAGTGGTATAGGATTTCCTGCCTAGGCAGGGGGTTGGACTAGAAGACCTCCAAGGTCCCTTCCAAACACTGCTATTCTATTCTATTCTATTCTATTCTATTCTATTCTATTCTGAATAAGTCTAACAAGGCGTGATGGCTACTAATAAAGAAATAAGTGACATTTGCAAACAGCTTGAGGTGGGGAGAAATTTTTTTCCAAATAACAATATTTGTTTTGTATACATTTCTCAGGATCAGTTTTTCTTGTTACATAGGCACCTATGGACTAAAATAATACGTGAGGAAAACTATCGTACAGGAATTCTATGTAGTAAAACAGCACTCTGACGTTTATGCAAACTTGTCCTAAAAGAATAACAATCTTTGGTTGTTGTTGTGGTTGTTGTTGTTTGCTTTTGTTTTTATAGCTCTCCCCCTCCCCCATTAACCCTGGTCCACTTAAATAAAGATCTGCACAGCACTGGCAATAAACAAAGGTATCAAAATAACTGTATAAGTGAGAACAAATAAAATGAGAATAACTCCATGTCTTTGGAGTTAAAGCATTTAGTATTTATATTTAGCTAAACACATGTTTGTATATAGTTGAGGTGCTAGATTGGAGAGACGGAAAGAAGAAGGGAGATGCACATTTTTGTGCATTTTTGGAAGATAAACTTTTTAAAAATCTATATTCATTTTAAATATAGGTCTGGGAATTTGTCACATTTGTATTGAACACAATATGGGAACACCCAGTGCTTGGACCAATTCCCATGTGAGCCAATGAAAACGGAAGTAGGAAATTGGCCCCAATGCCTCATGGGAAGAATCTGACTATCATCAAAGGTGGGTAGTACAAGCAGTGGTTTTAACTCTCATATTCTGTGAATTGCAGTGCTGAGAATTTAGCAAAATGTACCTCAGGGCCAGAATTAATTCAGCTATTCCTTTCTATAATGCATCTGAGGCCTTAAGGCTATTAGTCTACAAATAAACTGTTAAGAGCTCTTATAAGTCATTAACCTGCTGTAGTCAGATCTACTTTATTTTAATCACTTTGTCTATATATAGCCATTATTAGAATCAGTTGTTAGCTAACATCTGCCTTGACATTTATAGGAAAAAGCTAAAGAGGCTGACCGCAAATAGCAAGAGCACTTAGATTTATCTATCACTTCATAGTGCTTTACCGCCCTCTCTAAGTGGTTTACAGAGTCAGCATATTGCCCCCAACAATCTGGGTCCTCATTTTATCGATCTTAGAAGAATGGAAGGCTGAGTCAACCAGCCAGATGAGACTCGAACTGCTGACAACCAGCAGTCAGCAGAAGTAGCCTGCAATACTGCAGTCTAACCACTGCACGTAACCAGGCTAAAGAATAAGGAAAGAATAAGGAAAAGTAACCGGGCATTTTGTTTAAACTGTGGTGAAAAATGTTTATGCAAAGATCTGGAGATAAAAGTTATCATTAGCATATTAAAAAAATACACTCACAGGAGGAGAATTTAACTAATTAGGTGTACCTTCCCATGCTTACTATGGGGTATTAACCAGGGGTGGGATTCTACCAGTTCGCACCTATTCACTAGAACCGGTTGTTAACATTCTAAGCAGTTCGGAGAACCGGTTATTAGAAGAAATTACTAGCGTAATCCTGTACGGAAGGCAGGAAGGAAACATTCTGATGTTGCTTACAGAAACTGCCTCTCCGTTAACCCTTATTACATTCTTGGCAGGACTGGACTCCTTTTCTCAGGAACTTCTCTGGAGGTTTTTTTCCCTCCTTTGCTGGTACTTTGCTTGTGTGGAGTGACCATTCAAAGTTACAATGGCACTGAAAAAAGTGGCACAACCATTTTTCACACTTACGATTGTTGCAGCATCCCCACAGTCATGAGAGGCCAGGTGAGGAGATGCGTGCCTTGATGTGAGTGATACAGAGTTAGCCACGCCCAGCCAATAACATGATCACCAAGCCACGCCTACCCAGTCACATGACCACCAAGCCACACCCACAGAACCGGTTGTTAATAACTTTGAATCCCATCCCTGGCATTATCTTAAACTATGCATGTCTTCAGTAAATCAGGGACAAGGGATGAAATATCAAGAAATGTTGATGTGTATTTGTGGTTCTATGGTAGAAAAGCATCTTGTTGAATATCAGCAGATACCCTTGATTTGGGCCTATGAATCCAAGGGTCCTTCTTTACTTCTGCACAGAAATAAAGTGATGAACCCAATTTTCTCTCTCTAAGTGTGCTTATTGGCTCAAATTGTACTGAGTAAATTGAATCCAGTAGTTTTACAGTAAAAAATCATAAGGATGTAGGTGTGATTATTGGGAAAATACTATGTTCTGTGCGATCTTCTGATCAAGAGATATAGAGCGGGAGTTTTGGTTTCGATGTTAAAACTGCACGAGCAGAACTAACCTCACATCAAAGTCCTTTGCTACTTTATTTGTCACCTCAAAAAACTCAGACTGCCCAAATTGCTGCTGATACAGTCCTACAGAGGAATCATTGAGCCTGTCCTATGTATCTCAATAATTGTCTGGTTTGGCACAGCAACCAAATAGGAGAGGTACAGACTTCAACGGATAGTTAGGATTGCAGAGAAAATAATCACAACTAGTCTGCCTTCCATTCAGGACCTGTATATGCACAAACCAGAAAGAGGGCTGAGAAAATATCTACAGACCCCCTCACATCCTGGATATAATCTATTTTAATTTCTCCCCTCAGGAAACCACTATAAAGCATCACACGCCAAAAATGCAGACATAAATATAGTTCCCTCACCCCCGCCATCACTCTGCTGAAAACCTAATTCCCACAGCACTGTCTCATTTCTCATTTTTTCTCATCTTCTCATCTTTCCTATTATCTTCTCCTATTGGTTTCTTAAGATTTATCAATGGTTGTTTGTAACTTTTGACTAATGATAGTAACTATGACCTATGACCTATGACTTGCTGTTTACATAGGAGCTTATGCAACGGAAACATGGGTACCACATTTGGCCAATAAAGAATTCCATTCCATTCTACTCTAATTTCCAACATGGCTGATGGAATTCAAAAATTTTTACTACCGGTTCTGGGCGTGGCTTGGTGGGCATGGCATGAATTGATGGGGGTGGCTTGGTGGGCGTGGCAGGGGAAGGTTACTGCAAAATCTCCATTCTCTCCCCACCCCACTAACCTGCTTTCCAGTTCTGTTCTCCTGTGCAGGGCAACAAAAGAAGACCCATCCAATCAGCTGGGGCTTGGGAGGCAGAGAATAGATAGGGGTGGGGCCAGTCAGAGGTGGTGTTTGCCGGTTCTCCAAACTATTCAGCATTTCCACTACCGGTTCTCCAGAACTGGTCAGAACCTGCTGAATACCCACCTCTGGCTCACATATAGCTGTGCATTGTGCCCTGAAGTACACAAAATGCTAAGCCATCCCATGAT
Organism: Bungarus multicinctus; assembly: GCA_023653725.1. Taxonomy (NCBI): domain Eukaryota; kingdom Metazoa; phylum Chordata; class Lepidosauria; order Squamata; family Elapidae; genus Bungarus; species Bungarus multicinctus. The sequence continues at coordinate 13,997,777 of CM042838.1, forward strand.
GCACTAAATCAAATACAATGGTTTATGGTTGGAATGCATCGTCTTCTAGTTGATGGCTTAGCACTATTACAGGTTGTCCCACATTTATACCAATGTATTAAACTAAAAGAATGTATGATGGATCTTTTGGTTAAACGTTGTACAGGCAATCCTCAATTTACAACCACAATTGACCCTGAAATTTCCATTGCTCAGCAAGGCAGGTGTTAAGTGGGTTTTACCCCACTTTATGGCCTTTCTTTTCACAGTTATTTATGGAATAGCTGCGGTTGTTCAGTTAGTAACATGGTTGTTAAGGGAATCTGGCTTCCCCGTTGACTTTGCTTGTCAGAAGTTCACAAAAGGTGATCACATGACCCCGGGATACTGCAAGCATCATAAATACTTTCCAGTTGCCAAACATCCAAATTTTGATCATGTGACCATGGGGAAGGTTGCAACGGTCTTACGGATGACAAAAAAAGTCATAAGTCACTTTGTTTTTCAGTGTGCTTCAAACAGTCACTACATGAATGGTTGTAAGTCAAAGACTTACCGGTATGTATATGAAGCAGCAATTTATCTCATGCAGAGATTCCTCTGCATGTCCCCAATAAGGAGTGATTTTTGGCAATATAAAGGCTGCTTTAAATCAGTTGGCCTGTTTTTTTATAGAGACTGCAGTATGTGAGGTTTGAATCCAATGCAAGCCCATTCAAATCTGTCACTCTCCAGAGTTAGATGTAAAATATTTATCACAAGCTAATAACTAAGCACAGTGCAGTCATGGAATGAAAAGGCATCCTTTGGTGTATCGTGGTCTATTCCGTTGAAGCACTACTTATCCTTATTTGAGAATTTGAGAAGGCCCAAAAGAGCCCTGCCACTGATCCTTTATTGTCTTAACTTGGAGTGAGCAAGTAATTGGCTTTTTATCTGAAGGACTGTCAGTCTTCTATAGTTTTTGCCTATCTAACATAGTCAGCATGTTCTGAGTCCCATTGGTTAAGCCATGCTCACCTGATGGGGCCCAGGAAGTGGCCTTGTCCTAGCATTTCCCCAGAGATCGATTTGGTCCTCAACCTGACCTCATTTAAACAAGCTGTCAGCCCTGGAGGCCATCTTTTACTTTGGATCTTTAGGGCTGCCACACTTAGTGATGGGCATGCTGTGGGAAAATGGGAGGGAGGTTGGATGGAGTTGGAGTGAGATACATAGCCATAACAACATTCTTTGCTCTGGGAGTCAAGGATGTTCAGCCTGCAGCTGGATAGGCATAACTGGGAGTCATCTCCAGTTGAGACAGTGGATTGATTGGACCATGTGATGGACATGTGGGTGCAGGGGAAGGGACTTTGACTTTTTTTTGGGTGGGGAAAACCCAGAACTCTCTCAGATTCAAGTTCTCCCAGATGTGCCAACATGACATCTCTAATAAAATGGAACTTTGAGGAAATGCCAGCCTCAGAGTCCTACTTAGTTGGGAGTGTTACTTGGAAGCAGAGGTGGTATCCATCAGATTCTGACCAGTTCTGGAGAACTGGTAGCGGAAATTTGGAGTAGTTCGAAGAACTGCCAAATACCGCCTCTGACTGGAGATTTTACAGTATCCTTCCCCTGCCACGCCCACACCTACAGAACTGGTAGTAAAAATTTTTGAATCCCACCACTGATTTGAGGGGAGTTGACCCCCTCCCTGATTGTAGAGGCCTTTAGGTAGCTTAACTCCCTTTGCTCCTCTGCAGGCGTCCAGAGATCATTGATGTCACATTTGACACATCCAGAAGCAGGCCTGCTTGTGGCTGTCCACATGAGTGAAGTTAATTCTCTTTCAACTCAATTGAGTCTCTAGATTCAGTCTGAAAAACCACTGTTCCCACTATGAACAACGAGAATTTAGCCCTCTGTGTCTTTGAGGGGAGGGTTCATGTGCAAAACTGCAAGTGCAGCAAGGTCTCTGAAGCACTAGAGGGCGCTTTGTCCCTAAAGAGCAAGCTTTATGTTTCAATAAAGGGATTTCATTATGTTTCAAAAAAGGAAAAAATCATAAGGGATCCATTTTAACAGTAGCCACTTTGATAGCCATAGAAGGTCATTGCTTTAACGTGTTCCTGCCCAAAAGTCTCTATTTAACCAAACATTCTTGTTCACTGAGAGGGAAGCCAGACAGAAACTAGTACTGATATAGCAAGCACATGGGAATATATGTACAAATGTTAAGTGTCTGTGTCTCCTTTCTATCCCTCAACAGACCCTCAACAGACTTTCTGTTTATATCATCCTATAAACGGAAGCAATTTTAGTTTGTGATATGTAGTCGTGTTTGGCAAAATTTCTGGTGACTTTACAGTTTATTTCTTATTCCCTATCCAAAGATTGTTTCTTTCTGTTGATATGATAGGTTTAATAAGGAATCCTTCCAATACGCCAGTCTTTGGTTTCATTGTCTCAAACACATGTTTCACATCCTGTGTTACTTTTATCGACTGCAATATGTATTCCAGCCTAATCAATTGGATCCAAAGATTCCATCCTAGTTTTGGAACTCTTTATTCCATTTGTGGAGAGGAAATTTCAATTGCTGTCCAAACTCTCAGCTGTGCTATCTCCACAATAGCCTCAGAATTGGCTTTGATTCCTTTTATAGGTGATTTATGTTCTTTCTGCTTTGCTGAATGAGGTCACACAGAGAGACAGAAGCACACATCTGCTTAAACTGAGCTACAGTGATTTTTTGGGTAATAAAAGAATTCCTAAAGGATTGATCCGGAGGCCTTGTTAAGGCACGAGGAGAACAAACTTCACCTTTTCACCCTATTTTCAGAGACTTCTAGAGTCAGCTTTGCTTTTTTCAGTATTATAACAAGAGCTACTAGAACAGCAAAGATTCCCCTTTTCCTGTTTAAAAGAGAATCTGTATGCATAGAACTTCTGAACTTCAATTGTTCTAAATGCTCCAGCAGGGTTTTTTTTGTTTTTGCTTTGCTCATGTGGTTTGCCAGCTCATGTACAAGCAGAAGTTGCTTCAAATTGTGTAGCTAACATTGGGCAAAACATTCCATGTTTGAAATGGCCAATTTGAGTAGTTCAAACCTGGAACAAAAGACCCATATTCCAAAGCATTATCTTGAATTATCGTAAAATGCACAATTGGGAAATTGAATGATCTTGTTCCTTTTTTCTAGCTCTAAGGCTACACAAATAGGTGTGATGTTAGTACTTGCTAAATAACATCTATCTAAATGCACAGAAAAAATGAAGAAAGGGATTAAAAAAAAGTTTAACATAGCAAACCATCAAAGCCTATTACACATTTGAAAAATCATCCCCTTGGCTAATTATTCTGTAAGTATCAGCAGTTATATATGGGAACTTAAAACAGGTATCTATTCATAATGGAACATGTCCCTGTGGAAATATGAGGAAGAAATAACAATGGGGAGTTTTAAAACATTTTCTCCAACTACCTTGATCTAGGTATAGAATATACTATTTTTTATACTTACTCTATTTCTGAGAGGACATCTTAGAATATTCTTGGCATCTGTTGGATAAAGTTGCTTGACTTTGTTCACAATTGTTCACCACCTGGGCAGGTCCTAAGGGGAAGTGATCAAGGCACATTGGTACTTGGGTTGCTCCCAAGAGAGTAGGCAGGTCTCCAAGGTTGAAAATTTTCTTCCACCTGTGTTCTGGACCTGGCCCCTTCCCCACTGGTTGATTAAGGTCTTCCAGGAGATAGTTGGGTTCAAGTGAGGAGTAATCCCTCATTGAGAAGCAGAATGCTACCTGCCTTGAAAGAGATGGTGGTATGTCTCCTTCACAAGAGGCTATCTTTGGATTTCATCAACTTTCCTCCAGTCTCCAAGCATCCCTTGCTTTTCCTGAAAATGTCTTGAGTAGAGTGATGCTGCAACCTAGAACATTGAAGTGGGCATGTGGGAAAATGTTGCCTTTGAGACATCAAGAGTTTTTGTCATGGTTTTGAGAGGTTTTTATAGGCTTATTATATGGACGCAGTGGCTCAGTGGCTAAGAAGCTGAGCTTGTCGATCAGAAAGGTCAGCAGTTCAGTGGTTCAAATCCCTAGCACCTTGAAACAGAGTGAACTCCCTTTACTTGTTCCAGCTTCTGCCAACCTAGCAGTTTGAAAGCATGCAAAAATGCAAGTAGAAAAATAGGTACCACTTTGGTGGGAAGGTAACAGTGTTCCATGCACCTTCGGCATTTAGTCATGCCAGCCACATGATCATGGAGATGTCTTCGAACTGCACTGGCTCTTCGGCTTTATAACGGAGATGAGCACTGCCCCCTAGAGCCTGAAACAACTAGGGAAAACTTTACCTTACTTATACAGTGGTACCTCTACTTACGAAAGCCTCTACCTACGAAAGTTTCAGGTTACGAAACGCGTCTTTGAGAAAATATCGTCTCTACTTACGAATATGTTTCAGGATACGAAAGGCTTTCCTGGAAAATGGCACATCCGAGCTGCGCTGCCATTGGTTAACTTCCTGGCATGTCTTCCTGGCTAGGAGGGATCTGTACGCACGCACCGAGCCGCGTTCTCAGTCTCGCGCTAGCAATCCAGCAAAGCAGGAAGTAAGAACGAAGAAGTACAGTTCGGGGGCTTGGAATGGATTAGGATATTTACAGGTAAAGTGTGCCTCTACTTACGAAATTTTCAGGTTACGAAACGGCTTCCGGAACGAATTAATTTCGTAAGTAGAGGTACCACTGTAGTATTATTGTTCTTCTGTGACCTGTCCTGTACCTTGGCACATAAGATTAATGACTATAAAGGTGGTCTTTATAACTGTTCTGTCCAGGGGTGGGATTCAAATTTTTTAACAACCAGTTCTGTGGGCGTGGTTTAGGTGGTGGGCGTGGCTTGGTGGTCATGTGACTGGGTGGACATGGCTTAGTGGTCGTGTTATTGGTATACGTTAGTGGCCAATTCAATATCACTCACATCGAGGCACGCATCTCCTCGCTTGGCATCCCATGGGGATGCTGCAACAATCGTAAGTGTGAAAAATGGTCATAAGTCACTTTTTTCAGTGCCATTGTAACTTTGAATGGTCACTCCACACAAGCAAAATACCAGCAAAGGAGGGGAAAAAAACTCCAGGAAAGTTCCTGAGACAGGAAGTCTAGTCCTGCCAAGAATGTAAAAAGGGTTAACGGAGAGGCAGTTTCTGCAAACAGGATTAGGCCAGTAATTTCTTCTAACAACCAGTTCTCCAAACTGCTTAGAATTTTAACAACCAGTTCTAGCGAATAGGTGTGAACTGGTAGAATCCCACCTCTGGTTCTGTCCTGTTAATAACTGTCCTGTTTAGCAACTGTTTGAACTTTTGATAGCACTGAAAAAGTCATTTTTCAACCAGGCCTTGAATTTACAACTGCCACAGAATCACTTACAGCTGTCTCAGATTGTAATTTGGGGGATCATAGCATCCCTTGGTCACAAGCTCACCATTTGCGATCTTCACTGCCAGCTGCTGACAAGCAAAGTCAACAGAGAAGACAGGAGGAGATTGGAAATGGCGCTCACATGACGTTGCACCTAACACCTGCAGGTGATTTGCTTAACTGATATTGGAAATCTGGTGCAGTCATGTGATATTTCACTTAATGACTGTGTCATTTAGCGATAGAGTTGGGTTGTGGTTGTTAAATGAAGACTACCTGAATATGTCTTTAAAAGTAATAAATCTATTTTTATTCTACTTCTAATAAACAAATTTGTTTATTAGATTCTGCCCTTTGTTCAAGAGTTCAAGAAAACATATATAGCACTCCCTTCTCCAATGTTTCCCCATAGCAACAATACTATGAAGTAGATAATAGAAAATATAGCCAGGGAGTTGTTTTCTTTTCCTTTTTTATGGGTTATGGGAATTAGCGTGAAACTGGTTATGTGTTGTATTCCTTCTGGGTTTGGAATTCATTGAAATAATACATATTGGGTTTGACATACAGTAGATACAATACTTATTATATTACATATAAGCAACTGTTGATTGGATTATATCTAAGGAGATTCTATAATCTGGTAAGGTGTTTGGATACTTTTCTCCAACAATCCACACCATGTAACGCCAAATCACACACATACTTGCACAAATAAACAGAGGGGGAGGAAGTGGCCTGAATGTTGGGAAATGATTAGAGGTGTCTCACATTATGAAAAAGAAAGTTCTCTTTTTACTTTTTCTTTGATGTCTACTTTTCATGTGGTTCATGATGAGAGAAGAAAAGACCTTCCGCCCAAGAACTGAAACTAGTCACAAGAATCAATGAAGAGCAGAGTTCTACTGTGGTTGCTACGGTATATTCAGATAAATTATGACAAATTAAAATTGTTTCCTGTACTAAATTCAGTGAGCATGCCTGGAAGATCAGCGAATGCTTTTAGAACTCTCCCCATTCACCCAATTTAGCATCAGTAGATTAATACTGTTCAATATGTACAGGGAGCTGAGAGGAAGATTGTATGTTTGTATCAAGAGAGGTTAATTATTTGGCCAGGACATGGAAGAAAAATCTGCTAAAAACAGAAACCCAGTCAGATATCCCTGCTAGCCTCATTTTGGAAGGAGACAATACGCACTACCAGGAAGAGGCCTTTTGAACAGTGAAGGTGTCTCTCAACTTCCATTAAGCATAGAAATACAATCTGCTCAAATATCCTGCCCTGGATAGCTCTGTAAGCTGCTGTCCACCTCATTCTGCGATCAATAGCACTCACATTGATTTTTCCAGGGGCTGTATTCCAGTAAAATGCACATGTGCATAAAAGAGTAAGCCATTTCCCACTTAAAGGTCTATTTGCTGATACCATGCAAAAAATGCATAGGAAAGCAAAATACACCAAAAGGACTTGAGAGAAGGAGAGAAACGGAGAATTTGTGAGATACTTCGGCATGTTATTCATGCCTTATTGCAATTTCCAATACAGGAAAGAACGATCCATAATTTTGGACAACTCACATCCATTAGGCAATCAATCAATCAATCAGCCATAGACAACTAAACAAAAAGAAAACATTCCTATGCCTTATATAGAGAGACCAGCTGCAGTATGTTGTTTCATCAATTGTTTGATAGATTGAAAGATATGCTGTTTCTTATAAGAGCTTCCTAGGCCAGACAATATGGCACCATTCGTTCTTTCTGCTTAAAACATTCTTTTTTTATGGCTATGAATGAGATAAGAATGTGTGCACAGTATGCTAATGTTGATTTAATATTTTGTATTAGGTTCAATTCAAACATTACATAATACAGAATAACAGAGTTGGAAGGCACCTTGGATAGCTAGTTCACCTACTACCTCAAGCAGGAGATCCTATCTCAACTCAGGACAAATGGCTGTTCAATTTCTCCTTAAAAATCTCCCTTGATGGACCAACCATAATTTCTAGAGGCAAGTCATTCTATAATTGTTCTCACTGTCAGGAAATTTCCCCTTAATTCTAAGTTGGATCTCTTCTTGATGAGTCTCCGCCCGTTTCTTCTCGGCCTTCCCTCAGATACTTTGGAGAATAGGTTGACTTACCTCTTCTCTGTTACAGCAGCCTTTCCAGTATTTAACAGGCTATCATGTTACCCCTAATCCTTGCCTCCATCAGATTAGACATACTCAATTCCTGCAACTGTCCGTCATATGTTTTAGCTTCCAGACTTCTAATAACTTTTGTTGCTCTTATCTGCACTCTTTCTAGTGTCTCAATGTCTTTTTTTATTGTAGTAACCAAAGTTGTGGTCTTAACCAAAGCAGTATAAAACGGCACCAACATTGCATGTGACCTTGATACTATCCCTCTGTTGATGCAGCCAAGGACTGCATTGTCTTTTTTGTCAGCTGTGGAATCCTGTTGTCCACTAGGAATCCTAAATCCCTCTCTCAGTTACTGCTGTTGAGCTATATATACCACCTATTCTATACCTATGCATTTGGTTTTTCTTGTCTAAGTGTAAAACCTTACTTTTTCATCATGGAATTGCATTTTGCTGGGTAGGGCCCTATCTTCTAATGTGTTGGCTATTCCTATCCCACACCCCCGTGGTGCAAATTTGATGAGTTCCCCTTCTATCCCCTCATCTAAATAGTTTATGAAGATATTGAACATTCATTGGCCTTGCTTGGGCGTTCTGTTTATCATACAGCAAAGTTTATTTGAATGCATTAGTTAGTTTTGGATCAAGGCTAGCCTGCCCAAGGGCTGAATTCAAATTCTCAAAAAGGGAGGACGCCTTAGCTTAGGTGACCCTGAGAGTATAGACAAACAGCTGACCTTCAGAGATGTGGAACCTTTTTGGAACTGCTGAAAAGACTGTGTTGTGTAAACAGAGGATAAGTGGTGTCATATCACTTCCCCTCTGTTGAGACAGGACTGTTGAATTCTAATATAGACAGCCTCTTTGACCCCTCTTTTAAACCAGTGGAGACCAGTTTAGACTACAAATAAACCCCCAAGTGGCCTCAACAAGGGCATTAAGGAATATAAATATTCCATTCCAAATATAAATCCTTCCATTCCCAACCATTCAGCCGGGACTGAAGAAGTGTCTTAGATGAGAAGTGGAATGTTTACAAGGGAAAAAAAAAACCCAAGAAAGTCCAGTTGCATTTTGAAAAGCACTTTTTGGAGAAACATGACCTGGATGATTGAGACTCTCCATAGACTTCCTTTCAATCCATCTTCAAAGAACGTCATCAGAGACAGAGGCCTCTTTTCCCTTCATGTGATCATTAAGTTCTCCAGTAATGACAGAACAGTAGGAAGATGGTGACAGCCAGACCAAAAGAGGCGTTTGCATAAGAAGAAACAGTACCTGAACAGTACCTTTCATGGCAGGCGCAGTGTAGACACTCTGCTTCCTTTGTTTAGGAGAGACATTCTGTGACTGTCAGTAAAAAGAACAACCTTTTAGTACAATCAGGAGCTAAAGAAGGTCTCATATGCCAGTCTACTATAGATTGGCTTCTATAGGCCCTCTTCTCAACACAGGTCCATACTGAGTGTGACAGTATAAGAGAAAGACCTTGAGAGGTAGATCAAAGAATTGCTGCCTAGGGAATGATCGGATAAAAGAGAACACAGGCCCAAAGCTTTATAATGGGTAGAAAAAGAGGTTCATGAGGGCCTTCCCTAGCTTCTCAGACAATGAAGGAGATGGCATTTTTAAACTTGTCAGCTTTTTCAGGCAGATGGTAAGAGGAAACATCTCCAAATGGTCTAATTCTACTTTATTGTAAGACTAGGTTAACCAAATCTTGAAAGTATAAGTGTTCTGCCATCTCCTTTACAGTCTGAGAAGCTAGGGAAGGTCCCTCATGAACCTCTTTTTCCACCCCTTATGCAGCTGTGGGTTATACTCTCTGATCTTTCTTTTGCATTATTTTTGCCTGAAGGTCTTTCTCTATATCATGACACTGAGAAGGCCTCTTTGTTTTGCCTTTGAAGCATCTTCTTGATCTGATGATCTCCTGCAGTAGTTGCACTGCAATATTTTCTGCCTTGTAGCTTGAAGCAACGTAGCAACAGCACTTAGACTTATATATCGCTTCACAGTACTTTACAGCCGTCTCTAAGCAGTTTACAGAGTCAGCATATTTCCCTCACAATCTGGGTCTTCACTTTACCCACCTTGGAAGGATAGAAGGCTGAGTCAACCTTGAGCCTAGTGAGATTCGATCTGCCAAATTGCAGGCAGACAGCAGACAGCAGAAGTAGCCTGCAGTACTGCACACTAACCACTGTGCCACCATGGCTCATAATCCATTCCTTATTTGTCTTTGAGAAATTTCAAAAAAAAAAATGATCTAAATATTTTAGGAGAAGGCCATATTCTTTATTTCCCCCCACTTTTTTTGAGGGGCACACAATCAGATTGTAAAAAAAAAATCAGATGGAAACTGGTGGCAACTTTTCCAACTAGCAAATTTTATTAAAAGGCTTTCATGAGCTACAATTCACATTTCATCAGATGCTATTGTATATTAACAGGTCCCTCCTCCAATGGTGTCTACCAACTGGATGTATTGCTCCTTTTTTGGCTTTGTTCCCAAAAAACTGGAAATTAGTATCAGATTTTTAAAGCTGCCTGGAGTTACTCAACTAAGCAACCAAACTACAGTAATAAAGAAAGAAAGAAACACTGCTGGCTTCAGCTAATGGCATTTCAGCAATGTGAAATAATAAATTCTCAAATAACTTCTTTAAAGAATCTCAACTTAAAACACCATATCCCAATTCTGAAGAGTTGTATAGGGGTAGTTGTTGTGTATATTTTAAGCATATCCCTTCGAATCAAGGAAGATTCTATAAGCTGCTCTGTGAAATGTAAAATGGTTCATAATATTTTATGTTAATGGATGGAAAAATGCTTTGTATGAATAAATTATTGGATGCAGAGAGTGCTAACCATATTCATTGTGTGATGGGATGTTGATCATCATCATTTAATGCTTTTAAATGTTTGTACCTAAATTTGAAAAAAAGAATCGATAATGTTTCTTGCTATTAAAAGTAACACTGGCCTATTTAAATTTTCAGTAAAAAAATTAAATTGGTTTGGAACATACTGTATAGAGGACAGAAAGATGGAAAAAACCCACTTCAGGACTGACATTATATTGTCTGGATAATTATTTTTCTTTCCTCTGTTTTCTTTCTTTTTTTTAAAAAAAATCAGAATTCGGAGGCAAGCATGAATCCTTGCATAATTAAAACAGCATTAATGACATGCAAAAGGAAGATGTTAATCATCTTGGTGGAAGATTTGTAATTTAAGAAGAACATTAAACAAAGATGGATGTTATACAAACTGTCCAACGAGGATTGCACATATAGTACTGATGGAGGAAGAGAAAATAGAGGAATAGAATGAAATATCCTGGAAAGAGGGTGAGATGGCTAGCAACATTTTTGCAGCCTCCATCTTTTTACAGAATAATATTCAATTTCAATTCAATCAGTTTCAATAATAGCAATAATAATTTATGATTTAATTTTCAGCAAATATATATCATGTGTATTAAATCCATTTATTTTTATTTATATTGTGGGCCTAATTCTCAAAATGACATTTATTAATAATAAATAAGTGATTTAATAAATGTCATTGAGCTGATTGTGTCTTCTATCCCGTTTTTCCCAACAGACAATTTAAGAATTAATATCTTTGCTGCGGTACAAGAAGCAAAGAATTAAGACATTTCTGAATGTTTGCCAGACAATGCAACTGTAATTTATTTTTTTAATTGCAATTAACTTACTTCATCTTGAGAGTTGTTGTTCATTCTCTTCTCATCTATTTCTGCAGGATACAAAAACACAATTAGAAGAAGAATTATATAATAACATCAAGACAACATAAATCTACTCTAAAGTCAGTCTCTGGTGAATCCAATAAATTTTACTTTCAGGAAAATAGGTGCAGAAGCACAATTCAAGTAATGCAGCTGAAAGTCCAATCTAAGAAACTGTGATGTACTGTTCTATCCATGCTTTAGAATAGAATAACAAAGTTGGAAGGGACCTTGGAGGTCTTCTAGTCCAACCATGTCTAAGCAGGAAACCTTACACCACTTCAGACAAATGGTTATCCAACATCTTTTTAAAAAACTTCCAGTGTTGGAGCATTCACAACTTCTGGAGGCAAGTTGTTTCACTGATTAATTGTTCTAACTATCAGGAAATTTCTCCTTAGTTCTAAGTTGCTTCTCTCCTTGATTAGTTTCCATCCCTTGCTTCTTGTCCTGCCCTCAGGTGCTTTGAAGAATAGCTTGACTTCCTTTTCTTTGGGGAAGTCCCTGAGATATTGGAACACTGCTATCATGTCTCCCCTAGTCTTTCTTTTCATTAAACTAGACATAGCCAGTTCCTTTAACCGTTCTTCATATGTTTTAGCCTCCAGTCTCCTAATCATCTTTGTTGCTCTTCTCTGCACTCTTTCTAGAGTCTCAACATCTTTTTTACATCGTGGCAACCAAAACAGAATGCAGTACACCAAGTGTGGCCTTACCAAGGCATTGTAAAGTGGTATCATGTGATCTTGATTCTATCCCTGTTTATGCAGCCTAGAACCATGTTGGCTTTTTGGGCAGCTAATGCACCCTACTGGCTCATATTTAAATGGTTGTTGATCCCTCTCACAGTTACTACTATTGAGCAAGGTTCTACATATAATTGTACTTATGCATTTGATTTTTCTTGCCTAAATGTAGAACCTTACTTTTTTACCATTGAATTTCACTTTGTTAGATAGCACCCAATGTTCAAGTCTGTTAAGATCCTTCTGTATCTTAAGCCTATCTTCTGGGGTGTTGGCTATTCCTTCCAGCTTGGTGGCATATTTGATGAGTTCCCCATCTATCCCCTTGCCCAAGTCATTTACGAAGATGTTGAAGAGTACTGGGCCTAAAACAGAGCCTTGGAGTATTCCACTGCATATTTCCCTCCATGTAGATGCAGTTCCATTGAAGACTATACATTGAGTGTGATTGGTCAGCCAGTTATGAATCCATCTGGTGGTGATGCTGTCTAACCCATATTTTCTACTTTATCTAGTAGTAGGTTATGGTCTACTTTATCAAATGCCTTACTGAAATCCAAGTAAATTATTTGACAGTATTTTTCTGGTCAATTAATTTTGTCACTTTGTCAAGTGTCACTTTGTCACTTTCTTGGAAGTAATCCCTGTGCTTTTTCTTAGAAAATATTATGTTGTCAGGTTACATTAAATTGACTTCCTTATTACACTGCAATATTTATGATGGGGTGGAGAGTACAATTATTGTCAGAGCTCGATACAAAGGGGGAAAAGATTGAGTTCTGATGTAAACTTTTGCAGCAATTTATATTCTGATTATGAACCCCAATGTAAATTGGAGTTCATAATGTTTTCATCAAACATTCTGCATGGGGGTATAAATAGTTTTTCCCCCTTTCTTCTTTTATTATTAGGAAAACCATCCTTCATTTGGTAAAAACACTGCTAGACTCTCTATCATGTAAGGGCATTGCAAGAATCCAGGTCCATGAAGATTTTCATTTCACTGTGGAAAAGCTGAACAGAGACCAACACAATACAATTCACTCACACACACACACACACACACACACATACAAGTCTCACTCTAAAATTCATATTCTGTACCCGTTTAAGGAATAGAAGCCGTTCAACTCAAGTAGGTATAATTTAAAAATCTATCTTGACTTCCAATCCCATTTTGATTCCATTAATTCCATAAGCCTATGTTTGTTTTTAGCAAAATCTTGTTCGTTAATTCATCATTTGACTTATGAGGCATTTCCTGCTCAGTGTCTCGTCAGGCCTTTGACGCTGCTTAACTGTTTTTTTCCACAAGGCATGTTTTACTGTGAGAAACTGTAAAGTGATTCAGAATTTTTATTTTTATTTTATTTACATGTTTCTTCAGTGTGTCAAACACCTTCCAACCCAAAAACTCACGATGCTTTATTTTTCAAAACAAACAAACGGTGTGTAGTTCAAGGCACAGAAATAATTCATTATGGTTCATGAAAATAACCCTCTGTTTTTGGAGTGCAAATAAAGATTTCAAACAGATGTTCCAATTTATGCTAATGTTTACATAAGAGATGAGTGTGAGATTAATTATTATTACCTGTGAAACTGAACTGGTTTTGCTATTTTTTTAAAAAAAATGAGGTAAAACTAACAAGTTATTTAAAGTGAAATTCAGGTAGTCCTCAACTTATAACTACAATCGAGCCCAACATTTATATTACTAAGTGAGAAATTTGTTAAGTGAGCTTTGCCCTGTTTTATGACTTTTCTTGCCGCCGTTGTTAAGTGAATCCCTGTGGTTGTTAAATTAGCAACACGGTTGTTAAATGAATCTGGCTTCCCCTTTGAGTTTGCTTGTCTGAAGTTTGCAAAAAGTGATCACATGACCCTGGGACACTGCAACCGTCATAAATGTGAGTCAGTTGTCAAGCATCCGAATATAAATCACATGACCATGTGGGATGCTGCAATGGTCATAAGTGTGAAAAATGGTCATATATATCACTTTTTTCATTTTCATTGTAACTTTGAACAGTCACTAAGTGAACTGTTGTAAGTCAAGGACTACCTGTAGTGTGTGCCTAGAGAAGGCATTTCAGACATTCAGGGATAGACTGGATCTCCTCTGCTATGGCAGAGAAAGAGAGATCTTAAAATCTCTGATGCCATGATTCTTATTGATTGATTGATTAATTGATTGATTGATTGATTGATTTGATTTGATTTGTCAATTGCTTACAAGATAATAGGTGTAAATATAAACATGAGTAAGAATTACTCATGGCGCTTAGATCATTTGATATGAATACTCCAAGGTCCTTGACAGAGTGAGGATGTCAACGATGTCATATCCTCCTATTTTGTATTTGGTGTACTGGGTTTTTTTAGGACAGAACATTTGTTGGTCGAGATTTGGAGTTGCCAAATGTTTGATAATCAAGGTTGCTTTGAAGGACAGTAGCATTGTCAGTGGTATTGAATAGCAGAGAATGTGAAGGGTGTGTGATGGGTGGCTAGCAGATAACTACGGAGCCATAGGATTTAAAATATTTCTGATTCCAGCTCTTGGATCTCGGTTTCCAGTTCCAAATTGCCTCAGTTCAGCCTCTTCCAATATTTCACTTTTCATATCTTGCAGTGAATGAGAATATTTGGAATGAAAATCAGTCAGAGGAAAGAAAAATCTCTCCTCCTCTCCTTTTCAAATTCCTCTGTTTCACTGAGGGCCAGAAGGGCCTTGAATTGCTCAGTGATTTTGTTTTTTCACATTTGCAGGTGGAATTGTCCTACCTCCTCATTGGTCTTTTGTTGTCCCTGGTAGCTTATATATTACCAAACCCTTAATGCATAAACTGTTTTTCAGTTGAATTGTTTTGTTTTGGAGCCTTTGAGTCAATGTTGATTCCTGGTGACTTCAGTTTTCTTGGCAGTATTTTCAGAATTGGTTGGCCAATGCCTCCTTCCTATGGCTAAAAGAGGTCAGCCAGTCAGCTCAGTGTCAAAGGTGGGACTAAGATTCAGGGTCTCTTAGTTTCTACCCTGGCGCCTTTAATCATTGGATTAAATTGGTTGTCAAAAAGATATTTCTAAAAGAATGTTAAGTTGGAAAATGTAACTATGGTTAGAAGGAAAAGGCATCTTATTTTGGTTTAATCAAGGAGAGAAGCAACCCAGAACTAAGGAGAAATCTCCTGACAGTTAAAATAATTAATCAGTGGAACAACTGGCCTCCAGAAGTTGTAAATGCTCCAACACTGGAAGTTTTTAAGAAGAGATTGGATAGCCATTTGTCTGAAATGATATAGGATTTCCTGGCTAAGCAGGGGTTGGACTAGAAGACCTTCAAGTTCCTTTTGTTATTTTAATTTTCTACCTATGTTCGTGACTTCCAAAACAGACAATCTAACCTTGATAAGTAACACACATGCCAATTTTCAACCTTGGCCACCATTGAACCTGTTGAATTATCTGAACTGAGAGAGAGCCTTCCCATCCTGGCATCTAACCACAGCATGGATATCCTTTGGCAGCATTTTTTTTATGCTATGTCCCATCTGAAAAGCAGCTTCAACGTATTTTCTCTCCAAAGCAGCTAATAGGTTGCAACAGTTTTATCATGGGTTCAATGCAACATTCTTCATCAAGGATGTTTTTCAGAGGAAGTTAACTGACCCCAAGGGGTGGTATCAAAAAAAAAGGAGGGGGAACCATAGTTAAACAGAAACATAAATGAACAAGTGGGTAAGTGTTTATGTTCCTGATATGGATCTCTGTTGTTTTAGTTTTCATGGTGAAGGCATCTGGGAATAACATCACTTAATGGCTATTAACTCTTGCAAAGGCTTGTAAAGATAAAGAAAATTATGTCAATTATAAATGACAAATAGAAGTTGTTCTGCTTGGAGGATTAATAAATCAGCCCCTGGCTAATTAAATTTAACAAAGCCAGCAAAGTGGAGGGAGAGAAGAATGAATGTGGAGATTTTAAATTCTGTTGAGATGTTAGAACAATAATTTCCCTTTCATGGAATGAACTGTCTCCAAAATTGCCACTGGCATTCCATCCTTTCTACCTTCAGTAGAAAGCAAATAAGAGCTTTAGAATGACCTCCTTTGACAAATTAAATCTGGTCTTTCTGCAATTTGAAGGAAAACAGAAAAATATTTTTCTCTAGTGCAGCATCAAATAAAATCTAACCCAGTTTTCAGCAAAGAATACTGTAACGGTAAGAACACAACTATAGTTCATGATTTTCTGTTCAGGTTGGACAGAAGATAGGACTGCAGTACATTAGGAAGAGTTTCTGATTCTTAGTCATTTCTCACAAATTATTTTTCCTACCTAAAATGAGGTTGCTAGAATTAAGAAAGCTTGGAATCATCAGAATTAAAAATGTGTGTGAAATTATTGTAAGCCAATTCTATGCAAAGAATGTACAAAGAGGCATCCTTTTATTTATTATGAGGCACAAATATTTGAATAGTAGCATTCACAGAGGTACAGCAGTACTCAAAAAACAATCAGATGAATTGGGAAGAGAAGACAAAAGAACCACACAGAGTTTGACTGAGATAAAATGCCCACCATTTTAAAACCTTGGAGTGCATAAAGAACAGAAATCCTTCCATGCCTTCCATTCACTTCCAGCATTTGCTGATCAGTATTGCTTTTTGTTGGCATATGCTGGGGAAACTACAGAAATGGTGAAATATTAGGTCTTATCCTGCCATAAACTGATAATATGTGCCCACCCACCATTTTGGTGAAGTTATAGGCTCCTGAATATTGCTTGAATGCTTCACTTGTAAGATATCTTAGGGGTCTCTCTTAGGGGGGGTCTCTCTTTGCACTTTAGGGATACCTAAATCCCAACCATGCATCAGATGAGAGCGGTTTAACACCAAACTGATCTATAAAGATACTCAGTTAGAAACTGTAGATGAAATAGTATACGATACTATCACTTCCATTGCATATTTTTATTTTTAAAATTGAAAAATGTTGCATGCTTAGCAAAAACCTCTGAATTTTCTGGTCCACCAACCTATGATGCATGGTTTAGAAAAATAGAATTAAATTATATGCACACACATTCACTCACATACTACATACAACAACTCTGAACTCTTCTATCGTTACACAAGGAAAGCAATCCTGATTGTTCCTTGGCAGGACAGATACTGAAGCTGAAGCTCAAATAGTTTGGCCAGCTAATGAGAAAAGAGGACTCATTGACATTAGGAAATATTAAACGCAAAAGGAGGAGGGGATGGTGGAGGATGAAATGCTTAGATAGTGTCATCTACACAATAAATGTGAATCTGGGCAAACTAAAGAAACAGGGGAAGACAGGGGAGCTTGGCATACTGTGGTCCATGGAATTGTGAAGAACGGGGCACAACTTAGCAATGGGGCACAATCTTATTACACATATATTTCCCTTATATGCAAAACATGGCTCATCCTTGGAAAAGAATAGCATGTATAAATGAAAGAAAAAGGAACCGAAAAAGGCCCTTCTTTGAAATTTTACAACAATGGAATGTGTTCATATGGATCTTGGAAAGGAAAAGCCATCTGTCCATTTTTAACGACCTTTCTGATGGAGGTTGTGAAGTCATGAACAGCCTGAGAAATCTTCCAGAAATGTTAAAAAAAAAAAAAGGTTATCATTCCCAGCCAACACAGCTGTCCCAGACTGAGAATAATGAGAATCCCCTTGTTTCAAAAGATCAGATGATTGACTTGATAATGATTAATTTTGTTGTTGAAGTTGTTGTTGGTCTGAATATTTACAATGTGGATATTATTTTTATTTGCATATTTCTCTGCCCTTTACTGTCTAAAGTTGAGTCACAATTGTTACTGTGTTTTTTTTCGTTGATTGGTTTCTTCAACAAATTAGACTGGCGAAGACATTTTATAAAGCTCAAATTAATCTCAGAGTGCAGCTTATTTTTCCTCCTTTTAAAAATGCCCGGTCTCCCTCATCTCTCCATTTCTGCTCTTAGTAGTTACTAAAATCTCCAGCCACCAGTTTTGTAATTAAATTAATATAAAGAGCATTTTGCTCCATTGTATTGCTATCACACAGAGAGAAAAACAAAAGAACATATAAAATCAGTAGTTCTGAAAGACTGTTTTTGCTGATATATGGCTTTGTCGGAAGAGTTTATGATTAACCATTATGTACAATATTGAAAGCAGCTGGTGTTAGTTCTGCTAGATTCCAGATGCTTGGGCCAAAAGTTGCTGCCTAGAGAAGTCTGTGCGGTTGAAAATAATGTTGTTATAGGAGACATCTTCTCCTCCCTAACTCTTCCTCAGACATTTGCTGAAAGTCGAGCAGCATATTAGAAATGCACTCAAAGCAAGCAGGGTTGCTCAACCTCGACAACTTCAAGATGTATAGACTTGCTGAGGAATTCTGGGAATTGAAGTCCACAAGTCTTAACGTTGCACAAAGTTGGACCCAAGGGTGGGATTCAGCCGGTTCAGGCTGGTTTGCATGAACCGGATGTTAAATTTACATCTCGTTTGCTGAACCAGTAGTTGAACCGACTGGCTGGCCCTGCCTATCCCAGAGGTAGTGGTTTTCCCAAACCTGATATTTGCTCTCTCTTTTGGGAGCTAGAATTTTCTAGACAGAAACGGTGGAAATACCAATTGCCAAGAGCCATAAAACAGGGTTTCCGTTAAGTGTTGCAGACCAGAGTCTCCATTGAAAATGAAGGAGAAAAGCCACATATTTTCAGCTGAGGAACATAAATGTGGGCTGCAGCCTTAACTAACAGAAGCCATTGAACTGATATAGGCACCTTCATTCCCAGCTGCAATCAAGATTGCTTCCTAATCCTGCTATGTGGAGTTTGGGGAAAGCTTCAGCCAAGTTCTTAATTGGCTCCAGAGCCTGACCCCCTGGAGGTCTTGAACTGCTAGCATTGAGACTCACAACAGTGGTAGACCCAACACATCTGGATGACACCTGGTTAGGGAAGTTATTAGCAACAAAGCTAAATCACACTTTAAATCAGTGGGGGACCATGATGTTAGGACATGAGTTATCATCCAATTTCATAGCACAACCCAGAAAGATTCTCCATCTTTGTGGCTGACCTGCATCCATTTCAGAAAAGTGTCACTTCCCAGATGAGCATCTCTGTGACCAGAACTTCCTGCTGTTTTCTGCCTCAGTTGCAGTGGTGGGATTCAAAAATTTGTACTACCGGTTCTGTGGGCGGGGCTTGGTGGGCGTGGCAGGGGAAGGATACTGTAAAATCCCCAGTCAGAGGTGGTATTTGCCGGTTCTCCAAACTACTCAAAATTTCCGCTACCGGTTCTCTAGAACTGGTCAGAACCTGCTGAATACCACCTCTGCTCAGTTGGACTTTGGGTTCTCACTGTTTCCTACAAACAGGTTCAGTGATTTGAATCTTCCCATCTGCAGGTTGTATGATGCACCACAATTCATTAATCATCTTGAACATTTCTGGATAAAAATATTGCGGTCTTGCTGGCATTTTGTCTTGATTCATGTTTTTAAGATTTTCCTATTAAAAGCCAAGTTGTTCAAAAGTGACAACACATGGACATTAGTCAACAATCTTCTGCCCAGAGTGTTGCAATGATTCTTCAACATCTGTTCTTCATCTCTTTGGTGCAGCAGAGAAAGCCTTCTGGATAATGGAAAAAAATATTTCAGGAAAAACAAGGAAAATCACCTTCTGCCATTCTACAAGTTTAGAAACTTTGTGGTTTCTTAGAATGGCAATTCTAAGGGAAATTCTATTTTGATCCTTTTCAGGACAAAAATATTTAGTTTCTCCAAATTTTCTTTTGGGGCTCAGCAAAAGTCATATGCTCCCTGACTACCTTCTGCTGCTTCTCTCTTAATGTTTGGGGCAACTGCTAATTTTATTAAGCTTTGTCTCATGAAAACAGAGCAAGTTTGAGTCGAATTATGACATCTTTCATTAAACAATGTTCCCTGCTAGAATCAAATGTAGTTAGAAGTGATATTTCACCACCAATTACTATGCAAAAAACAATCACGTATTTGTCATATACAGGACTGAGCAGCATGGTGGTCTAGAGGTGGAGCTCTTGCCTCACAGTCAGGAGGCTATGAGGTAGCAGCAGATATTTCTCTTTCTGGTCACAAAGAGAAAATATCTGCTGTGAACTCCATGTAGGCATCAGGAAGGACATCCGGCCAGTAAATGCTCAGCTCCATTAAGTTGTCCTGACTCCACCCTGATGCAAGGGATGACAGGGTTGTTAAAAGAAAAACAAATTTCATATATAGCATTACTTTCTGGATTCAGGATTATTTTCTGTATGTCATTTAACTTTCTCCATGTGATGTAAACTATTCCCATGTGATTAAAATTTCCTCTATGTATGATTCGAGTCCGATTGGGAGCAGTGACATGCTGGTTGGTCCAGACTTCTCAAGCATTCCTTGTCATCAACCCCACAATCCTTCATGTCTAGGAAGTTGTTTTACTTGAAAACTGAATTGCAAATTTCAGAGAAGTACAAAAACGTAACATGAATGTTTATTTCACTGGGAAACGTAAATATCTATGTTTTCTAATTACAGTGGTGTCCAAAGGCTTCAGAATGACAAAAGCAACATCTCACTGCAAGCTCTGCCTTTTCATTTGGGGTGTGTGGGAGACAGTGATGTTTCAAAGCTCATAGAAAAGAGTCACAATGGTAGAACAGAGGTTGCAACACACTGCTCCTTCCCTCTGCCTCCCTGCAAGACACTACTGTTTAGATGCTGACTCTCATAGCCCCGGCTTTGCCACTACTCAAAGATTATGGGAATTGTGATCGAAAATCTCTATAGGAGACAAGGTTTCTTACATCACAAAATTTATTTGTCTAGGAAATATGATCAGGCTGATTTCTTTAGACAGATGAAATCCTCAAGCATTTTTAGCTAGCTTGGAGCTTATGGACTTAGTAGATTGGCTCACACCTTGCATTGCAGATTGTTTGACTTGGTTTTAGCAATTTGGGTAAATTCAGTCACAATAGTTGCAAACCATGACTTATGGACTACAATGTTGTGCAAATTGTGTAAACCAACTGTGATTTTATTCAGTAAATAAACTTTTATAGTCAGAATTTCAACAGGTCGCAATAAAACATCTCGTGGTATTCTCCCATCAGTTCTAGAAAGGAATTTTATTGCGGTAGTAAAATCTCCCACATGAAATTCTAAGGAGGGTGGTTTTATAGCAGATGGTAGTATTTTTCTTGCTACTTTCTTTATGTCTATAATATTTTCCTTCCCAGGGTGTTCCTCAAGGCCTCATTAACATGGCATCCTCCAGTCATTGAACCAGGGGAAAAAAAAGTGTCAGCATATATTTTGCTGCCATACCGACTGAATCCCATCCTGCTATGGGAACACAACGATTCAGTGATGGTGTTTGTAGAGATTTAATGCAGGACTAGTTAAAGAAAAAAAACCCCAATTAATTGTCCTCCTTAACATGTAGTAGAGTAAGACTAGGCATGTTGCCTGAATGACAGATCACATATGCAGATGTCCTATGTGCCTTTGATCATTCAAGCTATTTCTGAATAGTAGAACCATTTTAAAAGAGTGTTCAAAAACAGCCTTATTAATTGATGATGGGTGTGGCAGAGACACTTCACTCTGTGCACCTGTCATTCAGAATGTTTATGGACCATGGGTCTAGAATTCTTCGGGACGTAAGCCCAGGTAAACCACTTCCATGGTGGAAGTGCAGAGGAGGGACTTTATGGAGCAAGAACATTTGGAAAACATTTCTGCAAGGATATTTCTGGGTTTTGCAATGTATCCTTTCTCTATTTTCATCTGACATTCTGTTATTGAGCAATAATATCTGTGGCTATGTAATTCCTCTGCAATTCTCTCAAAGATTGAAGTGACTGCCTGAGGCTTCACAAGTGCTTTGATCTTCAAAATTCCCTGCATCACAACTGTTTGAATCTTTTTCTATCCCATATATCTCCCCTTCTGACAGCAAGGAGGCCATGTTGGTGTAGTGTTTAGGATATGGTATTGCAGGCTAATTCTGCGCACTGCCAGGAGTTCAATCCTCACCCGCTCAAGGTTGATTCAATCTTCCATTCTTCCAAGGTCAAGACCCAGATTGTTGGGGTCAATATGCTCATTCTGCAAACTGCTTAGAGTGTGCAATGAAGTGCTATGAATAGAAATATAAGTCTAAGTGCTACTGCTACTGCTATATTCATGAGCTATGAAGTGTAAGACCTGAGAAGTACCTTGGAAAATGCGAATTAGAGTTTTCACAGTCAAGTGTCTCTGCAGAAGCCAGATCTCTCAAAAAGGAAAGTTCAAAGTGACCTGGGGTGGTAGCTGGAGTGCCTACAAGGGAAGGGTGCACCTCAGTCATCTGAATCTGGCATATCCCAGTTCCTGACCATATTATCAACTATAACGCCAATCAAATATAACGGCTCAAGTCCATGGTAAAGCAACTTTAAAAATAGAATAGATTATTTTAAGATGTTTCCACTATAGGCTGAAGAGGAGATAAAGCCAATGTCACAAGCATCTTTGTGCTATAGGTGTGGCATGAAGGCAGGCATGAAGTTGATTCCTTAGATAGTCCTGCTATTTCTGAGAACAAGACATATGTCCATAAAAAATAGGTGGGCTCTTTATAACAATCATTCAGCAAGTTAAAGCATGCAAAGGAATCATTTCCGGTCAATTCTCTTCATGTTCCATGGGCCCTTGAAGCCAAGTGTCTTGCCAGACTTTAAACAATTTAGTGCAGTTTTTAATGATTTGCCTGCACAGGAGTAGAAATAACATGCCGTGGTTAGTAACTTTTGTTGCTGTCTCAAGCAGAAGAACACTTTGTGCCCACTTTGGGAGTTTGAAGCTTCTGCTGTGGACAAAGGATTTTGGTCCAGGTAATCCAGTGCTTGGCTTTCACAAGTGTTTCATTTTCCTTTGGATGAAGGCTCAAACACTTTCTCTCAGTAGAATCTTTCCCTTGAGTCAGCCATGAAGCTATGTGGCTTTCCAGAAGTCTTTGAGGTGACCAAGAGATTTCCATCTCTAAACACTTGGCTAGAAGATATATCTTCTTTCCTTCCCCTTGATTGCCTAAAGACATTCTTAAGTTGGGTTTACCACAACTTGCTCAGTTACTTCATGTCTCAGGCTCCTGAGCCAATATGTACATTGGAAGAGCCTGCCAGATTGGGCTTAAGGACATCCAACTTCTCCCAATCTCCTGTTTCGTGTGTTGCTTCTGCTGGCATACCAGGAATTTTTGCTGGGCAGAAAAATTGGCTTGCATCATTTCTGGACCCCAAAGTATCCTCTCATTTAGATTAAGAACCAAATTCTTCTAAAATATCAGCCTCACTTCCATTGGAAATTACTGGAGCTGTATACTAACAATTAAAAGTTACCTATTGCCATCCCGGATTCACACTCATTAATAAAGTTTTTTTCTAAATAGCTTCCATAAAGTCTTAGTTAAATTTAAATTATATATTCCTTCAGTGGATGCAGGAGCAGAAAATGACAGCAACAACAATCTTGTTGCATTATTGTGTGATGCTCTACTATAGTTTTAAAAACATTCATGGTCATTTGCTAATGCCGCCCCTCTTTGAAAGTAGATAATTTGAGAGGAAAGAGTGACCTCTTGTTACCCGATCTCCATCTAGTGTCCAAGCAGGGCCAATTTGCCAGAGCTGGGACCCACTAGTCTAGTAATGCTTAATGGGTATGAAATACTGCAAAGCTTTTATAGAAAATATGGAATAAATATCAGTAAGAGAGAAACAAGGTTGCTTTGCAAATAGCTTTTAAATGGACAATGGTAAAAATTGATTAGGAAATCTGTCAGTTAACATGACTTTGAGGGTATGGTATATGGAGTAGATTTTGGCTGGCTCCTGAACTGCTGTATATCTCAGATGGAAAAAAGCATATTTATTGCATTGACATATTGAAAGCTCTTTTGTATCACAGTTCCAAGCAGAGCTGTCAGCAGTTGCAGACATCAAACACCTATGTAGAAATGCCAGAAATCTCAAAGGCAAATGTTGCTTTAGATTGTATTGGTAGATATGTAATACTTTAGTTTAATATATGTGTTCTACCTGTATTTTCAGGGCATCAGCTGAAACAACATGTCACCTTGAAGCCAATACCAACCCTCAATGCAAGTATTAACCATTATTTGACTCAGGTTTGTCTGAAATTGAGGAAGACACTGTACATGACAGTTTTGGAAAATTGTTGTGTAAGCACTCTTCTTAAGATATCTCTGAGTTGTACGTATAGCTGCACACATTTTTCCATAAACGTCTTGCTAGAGCAATTGTTCAGTTTGTTTATATAGCTTTGCTTTTCATAGATTAGTAGAAAGAAAGTGCTATTTATTTTTCCAGCTTTCTTAGTTATTTTGGGGTGATTGAAGGAAACATTGAGAACCATTTTAGGAAACATTGAGGACCTATCTTAGGAAGGAGGCCAGGTGAATATCCTTCAGACAGTCCTTTTCCCCTCCCTCAGCCATAAGAAGGCCAGGGCAACCCACTTGGGGAAATCTTGCCAAGAAAACTGTAGGGGTTTATCTAGACAATTACCAGGAGTCAGGACTGAGTTGAAGACACATAATTATTAATTAAAGGAAATGTTTATAATTTAAAGCTTTTAAAGATTGGGAATATAAAAATCTTCTTAAAGTAGAATACTGCAGGAACAACAATAGCAAACAGAGTGTTTGTGAAAAGGATGAAACATGCATCCTGATATCATAATGCAAGTGTAAAAGCTGCAGAGATTATATTGCACCATGTTACATCATTCCCAGCCCTCGCAGATACCCAAGAAAAAAGTGTATTTTTGTCCTTGGCATTATTTTGCTAAATTTTGCCAAGTTTGATCAAGAAGAGTGCCAGGGAACGCACATATGGATTTATAGATTATCACAGACAATATGGAGGCACTATCCTGGTACAGATAATGGTGCAGACATTAGAGAGTTAACAAATTCAGAAAAACAGAGTAGTTTAGACAAAGATTGGATTCAAGGAGTAGATTCTCTCTGAAAGCATGGCAAAGAGACTCTGCCATCCTCATCAAAGGGAAGATTTGGAACAGTAATTGAGAAGACACAGCATTAAGCAAGAGCCTCTGTGGCACAGTGGTCAGAGTGCTGTACTGCAGGCCACTTCTGCTGACTATCAGCTGTTCAAATCCCACCAGGCTCAAGGTTGACTCAGCCTTCCAAGGTCAAAATGAGGACCCAGATTATTACGCAGATTGTTGGGGGCAAGATGCTGACTCTTTAAACCACTTAGAGAGGGCTGTAAAGCGCTGTGAAGCTGTATAGAAGCTATTAAGCTTTACTTCACGTCCTGAAAGCACA
This sequence comes from Bungarus multicinctus, assembly GCA_023653725.1. NCBI lineage: Eukaryota > Metazoa > Chordata > Lepidosauria > Squamata > Elapidae > Bungarus > Bungarus multicinctus. Next base: position 14,023,246 of record CM042838.1, read on the forward strand.
GAGTAAATGACTACATTGCTTGCTTAACAACCAATCAAGGAAAATTATTAAGTCTCGTGAGAGTTCAGAGCTCCATTTGCAAGATTTCAATTGTCATATATGCATGTGCCAATTGGCAGTCTCAAGGGATGTCAAATGCTTTTTAAAAATGTCTTATTTTCATTTATTTCTGTGCATCTGCTTCATGTGAAAAATTATAGAATAGTGTCTGAAGCCTGAAAAGTTTACTAATAATTAATTTAATTTTTGTGGATTCCAGTTCATTTCATTAGATACAGTTGGTACAGTGCTAAGAAAAGGTTAGGATTTTTAGAGAAAGTAGGTTGGGATAAGAGTGAGAGTGGAAAATTAGAAATGTAGAATGGTTGAGTGGTGAAAGGAAAGGTGAGAAGCAAAATTATCTCTAGATTATGACTATTAGAAAAGCAGTAATTAACCACAGTGTAATTACTGATAAATTAGTTAACCCATGTAGTTTGACTGGAATATAGAAAGAAAATCTGAACTCCTCCAATGAATTCTCGTTCAATTGTTTTGCTCTTTGTAATTTCTTTTTTTCCAAGATGGCTACCCTGAATTTTATGAAAAGATGTCCCAATGAAACATCATGGTCTTCCATTGGTTTTTCATTATTCATTGGTGTTTATGTTATCAGGTCTTTTTATACACAGAGTATACCAAAAGTCAGACCTCTGCAGATAATTTATTATGCAAATAATAACATTAAATGTTCAAATTGGTTGCCATTTTCCTCTAAATACTTCTTTACTTGTTTGGCATATGGTCTTTGAATTTTCCTTAGTAACATCTTCTCTGAAAAATATATTGCGTAAAGCCTATGGGGCCTGACTTTTGTTGCATCCTTTTATAATGTATTATTTTCCTTAGTTGGTCTCACTTTTCTTCCTTTCTTCCTTATTGACGTGTGTGTGTGTATAAACAGTATGAACATTGTAATAGAATTTTTATAACATTCTTATAGAATGAAATGGAGTCATGATTTAAACAAAATAATGAAAAATAAAACCTTCTAACCCTTAAGGACCATGCTTGGTTTTATGGATACTTCTAATCCAGTCTGACACATCAGTGGGATTTGGTTTTTATTTGGTGCCTTCAAATCAGTCTTGATTCCTTCAATTACAGTACACAGAAGGGATTCCCTCAGTTTTCCTGACAATATTTCAGAAATAGTTTGTAATTGACTTCTTCATACAATTGAGAGACAGTGACTGGTTCAAAATCACCCAGCTGGCTTCCCTGCTTAAGATAGACTTGAAATCTGGGTCTCTCTACTCCTAGTCTAGCACCTTAATTACTATATAAACCTGCTTAGTGTAAAAGCATCTGTGTGGTTAGGAGCAGAAATGGTTTCCTTCTGATGTCCACAAGGTGGACAATCACAAGAAAATGTAGGTGTTTCTTTTTTTTTAGCCCTCGTTCTATCATTTTACATCTAGTTCTAGTTCTTTCCCTATAATATTTTTTTAATCTCATCAAACACTTAGAACAGTGGTCGCTAACCGGTGGGCCAGAGACCACTGATGGTCCGTGAGAAAATTTTGGTGGTCCACAGAGAAATGTCACCCCCCCAAAGCACCCCCAAAGCAATTAATCCAGCTGCATGGGAACACAAGGCTGAACCGCCCACATAGCCCGTGGAAACACAAGGTTTACATCGCTTGCAGGGGGGGGACTTGCCCCACGCACCCCACGCACTTCACCTGGCCACCGGCCTGCTTCTTTCCACTTCTTTCTTCTTCTGCTTTTGGCTGCATGCAAGGAAAGCAGCAAAAGTCTTTCTTTCTCTTCTCAAAACTCCATCAGATGAGTCTTTGGGACCCTGCAAGGTATCCTGCTCCAAGAGGCTGTGCCGGTAAATACTCATTTTTGGCAGAGTTTGGGGGAGAGAAAGAAAGACCTCTGCTGCTTCTGCTGCTTTCCTTGTATGAAACCTGTCTCTCTCTCTCTCCCTGAGAATGAAGCTGAAAAACAGGTTAATGAAGGAATGTGGCTGCCTTGGAGAGGGGTAAGGGACCTGTGTATGTGTGTGTTTGAGAGAGAGAGAGTCACCATCAGCCCTCTGAGGTTAAATCAGATCGATATCTCTCTCTCCTTCTCTCCCATCAACATCAGCAAGCCACTGTCAGTCAAAATCCACATTAGTGGTCCATGGGATTTAAAATTATGAGTTTGGTGGTCCCTGAGGTCCAAAAGGTTGGCGACCCCTGACTTAGAAAGCCATAGCATGAACTTACCAGGAGATGAATCATTCATAATTACTAAGGATGCTGGGGTGGGCCTTCTTTTCCTGATCTGCAGAAATCATAAATAGAGGCAGATCGATCAATTATAAATGCAAGCAGCTATGTCTCTAAATTCACCAATAATGAGAAGTTACTAAGCAAATATAGCTAAGCTAGAGCTAAAAGGTAATGAGAAGTTATTAATACAAATAGAGCTAAGTATTCAAATCATTGACTTCTTTTAATCACCATCAAAATCAGAACAAGCTGATGCCACTTTCTATTTCAAGAACAAAACACAGCAGGTTATCATGAATTCGTTCTGTTAGTATTACTAACATCATCAAAGCTGACACTAGCCAGAGCATAGAAAAACTCAAGGAAGTAGTGCAAGATCAGAAGATGCGGAGAGATGTGGCACGTAGAATTGCCAAGTATCGGACATGGCTGAATGCACATCATCATCATCTTCTTCATCATCATCATCTTCATCATCATCAGTATTACTAGTATATCACTTTTTTCTTTATGGTTTTTTTTTTAGTTTGCCGTATTGTGCTGGATTTTAAATTCAGTAAGACCCAAAAGGTCAAGAATAATCAATACTTCATTATTCTTGACCTTTGAGGTTTTACTGAATTTGAATTCCAGCATAATATGGCAAACTAAAAAATAACATAAAGAAAGAAATGATCAAGTGTTGTGGGAGGAGTGTAAAACCCTGGATCTTTGTATGGTTTCCATCCCAAATGGCACTTTAGCTATATCCCAGAGTTTTCCCATCCCAGAGCTTTCCCATTCCAATTGTGCAATGAGCTTTTAAATTCCAGTTAGGCTCTCGTCTAAGGTGACCACATGGCTGTCTCACAACTATGCAACCTTTACTTATTCTCACTGTAATACTACCCACCCCACCAATGCCAACTCTGACTGAAAATACTGGAGACCTGGTTTTCCAAAAAGCTAAATTTCATTGTATCATACTGATTGGCTTCCTAGCTCTTCATGAGCAGTCAGATGTGGGCCCGAATCATTTTTCTGATATCAGGAGATAGTGGAGGGATATGCATTTGCTCCTTGTAGCATACCACAAATTGCATTTAGTAATGGAACATCATTTAAAAGCAATTTGGTTTAGACTACAGACATCAATGGTTGAAAGTAGGAAAAAGAAATCACAATTGCATTTATTTATTGTAAATCACTGGCTGGTTTGAAAGCCATTCTCATGCCCTCTTAATCGCCAAGAAGCATAATGTTATATTTGCACAAAATCCAAATACTTTGATTTTTAGCATGTATGTTGTTGGCCAAGAATCATCCATTATATGGAAACCATAGAATGATATGGATGTCTTATACACAACGTTAAATGGAAGAAAATACAGCCTTTCTCAATGTAATACCCTCAGATCTAACATGACTTCAGCTCCAACGTTTCTAAAAAAACTCTTACTGGCTGATTATTTGGGGAGTTATAATCCTTTGTAACTCTACAGCGTACTAAGTCAAAGAAATAGCACATGACCTTAATTCTAGGAATTTCTATGTCTGCATACAGAAAGATGACTATAAAGATATTGGAATCTTCAAAGCCACCCATTTATCATTCAGAAAGTATATTTATCTATTGGAGAGAGATGAGATGTGAAGCTCATCTTGAGTAGAATAGCATCTAAAATGTTTTCTGCATAAGAATACTCATTCTGCTCAAGCTTTGTCTGTTTTCTAGGGCTGTCATCAATGACCCTTTCTTCTAATGATGGTTCTTTTCATAATGGACATCTCAGCTAGAATATGAACAGTGGAACCCCACATATACCTTCTCAGATAGAAATGTGATTCAGCTCAATGGGACTCAGCAGACTTAAAGGTGCACAACTCCAACTAGATTTGTCCATTCTGGATATCAAAAGCTGAACTGTTAAATCTGAGAAGCAATTCTGAGAAACATCTTGATCTTCAGGTATAACCAGTGAGGGGAACATACCATTTCAATCAGCCAAAGAGAAGATTATTTCAACCTATGTCAATGTTTGTTCTATAATGCTGATAGTATTGTATCGTTTTGAAAATATAATAACATAAATTTAGGCTATTAATGTGACTGCTCAGAAATTGCCTTGGAAGTATTGAATACCTAGAAATAATACCCTTTTCTCGATGTGCTTTATCCATTTGAAGATGCAGGAAATCCTTTCATCCATCTGACATTTATAGCTTTCCAACTGAACCATCTCCTTAGCTATCAGTCAATCTGCTAGCATTAAATACTGTCAACAATTTGTACATACAATAGTCCCAAGCTCACTATTGGAATGCTTCTCTTTTTTGAGAAAAAGATTTGCTCAGAAAAAAATGCTCACCTAGCGTATCCTAAAGACAAACCTCTCCCCTTCTCTTCTTTCTCTCTCCTTCTTTCTTTCAATGATAGAGAATTCTTATAAAATCCCAGGATTTCTGCAAAGTTGCACTCCGCTTTCCCCATTTAGAAACATGGCCCCGTTAACAATCTTTATCTTCTTCCATAAGCAGGGAAGGCAAAATTAGCTTACCTGTTCAGCTGCTTCAGAATCTATTTGACTTTGAAATAATGGTACAGCGAACTGTATTTTTTTAGGACTGTTTGGTTCCATGGCAGTATTTAGGAAGAGCAGAAGCAGGGGGAGGGGAAGATCTGGCCTGCCAAAAGGAGGGACAAGAAAGTTCCTTCTCTTCTTATCTCCTGGCAAACTCCTTGAAGCCCAGTGCTCCCTTAACAATCACAATAATTTCTGAGGTAGAGAGAGCAGAAACAGCTTGAGCTGCAGAACCCCCTTCTTCTTTCTACATCTACAGCAACGTCCCTACTCAGAGATGCTGTTCTTCCTCCTCCAGTTCTCCAGATGATCCACTCAGCACCAAGCTGAAAGGAACAAGAAGCTAATTGTGTGCAGATCCCCTTCTGCAGATGCCAAGCATTCACTCAGAAGCTAATTGAAAATACAATACTAGCCTAGACTTGGCTGGCTGCCCTGGGATTTGAAATGGAGAATCTCTGTACAGCACATTATTTGCTGACAGCCCCCAAAGTGCAGGGTAAGAGCCCGCCCTTCGGAGTATTGCTGATGGGCTCTGAATTATTGATAAACCTGTGATTAGGAAGCTTGCAAAGCTGATATGTGGAGATGGCATTGGAAGCAGGTGAGGACAACATCACAAAGTTCTCTACTGATGTAGTCTTTCTAATTGACTGAGAAGTAACATTTCTGACTGTGATGGAGTGGGGAAATCATGCCAGCCATCTTATGGCATCATCCTCTTGAAATCAGAAATTGGTAATGGTATGTCGAAAGCCTTCCACAAGTTGATGCCTTCCAGAAAGACTTCATATCTGAATGGTACAACCATTCAGGTATGGTTGAAGTCTGGTTGAAAGATTCTTGGCTATATGATGAATTGAGGAATATTTGAACAAAGAGGACCCTTAGGGCTTGTCTGTACATTCTTAAATTGTGCACACACACTTTTTCTGTGTGTGAAAATTTATAACCATTTTTGGGCAGAACATCCAAGAATCTGGTATGATTAGCAAATTGATCATTTCATCTCTAGATCCCATTAAATCAACTGTTGCATGCAGGATGGTATTTTCAGTTCAGGACATATCCTTTATGACTCACATTATAAGAAGCTGGCCCTAAATTTGCACCAAAACTCTGGGTGCAAAAAGGAACACTAGCAGAATGTTCTGACAATTCTTATTATGACTTTCCCCATCTCAGGTTTTAGCTTTTGCAGGTGTTTAGCTTGGACGTTTGACTGTGAAGTGTATGTTGAAGGCGAGAAAGCACGTTAGACTAGTCCCAAGCAATATCTCATATTTAATCTGCAAGCCTGCAGTGACAAAATGGATAAGCCACTGGCATTTGCCTGTTCTATTCACCCAAGTCTAATCGACCTAAAGACAGTGGTGACTCCAATTGGCTTCATTGGGCACAGAATTGCTGCCAAGAGCCTATGTATCCTCTCCATAACTATGAGTTGGAAGAGATAAGTTGAGCGGATACATAAATTTGATTTTAAAAAAATTATAAGGAAGATGGGACTAGCTCTCAAGAGCATCAGTTACCCATACTCATGAGTTGGTTAGTTGAGCTGGATTTATTTTATTAATCAATGATGTTAGGCTCCTTTCTAGTTTGGTACCTTTCTCCTTGCCTTGTGTATTCCTCATTATTTTGCAAATCGTACCCTTGGATTCATCACATTTCAGACCTCAAAACTACTATCAGCGTTTAGGCTAAATACTGACATAAAAATGGCCACATTAATGGATGCTTAAAGTGCATCTGTCTCCTTGCCAAAAAGAAGACAACAAAGCCTGCCCTGTCCTATCAGCTCTGGATTAAAAAAAAACAAGATCTCGAGATAGAATATCTGATTTCATGAAGGCCAGGCACCATTTATGTACAGTACTATGCCTATTTTTGGAAAAATGAAGGTATTCTTCTAACATCATCTATTTATAACAACTGGCCTGCTTAGATACTTTTACCCAATTTTATAGAAATTGCAAAATTGATTTATAAAAACACGAGATTAAATAGATCCAATCTTATGCTGAAACCATGTCAGTTCAGTTTATAACATCCTGCTGACATGGAATTTAGATAAAAAGTCTGATGCGATGGATTTAATTAGGCACTATGGCAATCTAGTATTTAGAGATAGTGCCATGATGACTGCAAATCAGTTCAGATTCTTGGAATCAGATATGAAGAATTCGCATTAAAAAAGATTTAGAGGAAGAACATCACTACTTTGCTGTCTCCTGTGCAGTACTTTAATTATATGTTTAAAAGATCTGTAGAGATCTTCAAAGATACATTTGAAATGTCTCATTTTCTTCCATTTGCTTTACAAACCAACATTGCTTTCTCTCTTCTAAGACCAAGATAAGAGAAGCTCAGGGCAAAGCAGTAGCATGATCTTCTTGGGTTCAGACTTTGGGGCAAAATGAAGAACAATTGGGTGGCCTTTTGGCCCTACTGATGATCAGTTCAAAACACCTCATTGAGGCAAAGCAAATTTACCTCATATACAGTAGGTTTAATTTTAGAGGAATACCTGAATAGGATATAAAGCTACAATGAAAATAAGATTTTTCTCTCCACATTTGTATGTTGGATTTATAGCAGAAGATAAAACAAACTGCTTTTTCAATTCAGGAATAATGTTTTCCTCAAAGAAATGAGAATTTATAATTCAGATATGTTGACATTGTAAGCTCAGGTTTTTTTCTTTAATTATCCCAATGTGAGGTTCCTCTTTTTATTTAAAAAAAATCCAACAAATGCAAGTTAAAAGTTGGAAGTTACATATTAGTAACGCTGACGGGACAGGCAGCTTATAAGTATCAGGCAGAAGACCATCCTACTATAAAAGGTAAAAATGATTTCCAGTTTATCTCAATCTCTGGTGAAAGCAGGGACAGGACTTTGTATCAAACTGCCATTTTTCCCCCTTCTCCCTTTTTATCAGTTTGTACGTTTCTATATTTTTTAAAATCTTTTAATAAAAATTATGTATAATATATAAAAGAAGAAATTAAGAATTAAATGCTTGTCTCCTGTGATATCAGCTTCCCTCACACACTATCTCCTGGCAGGGGTCCAGGTAGGACGGGTAGAAACTATTGGGGTCAAAGGCATTCTCTAAGATACATAGGCTTTGGATCATTTAAAATCTTATGTGCTTATATAATTCATTCAAACCAGTCAGCCAGAAATCCTAATAGCTTCTGTATGGTCATCTGTAGGAGGCACCATTCCATATATTCCCAAACTGCAGGTTCGATTCCTGATGAAATTCAGTGTATTCCTAGGGGATGGCTCCTTCACTTGCATAACACTGAGACAGAGTTTCACTATGCCCCAATAGTACAATGTCTGTAATTGCCAAGGGAAACAGTAAGCAGCTAAACAGTTTTAGCTTTGCTGTAAAGGTTAAAGCATAACCACTGATCCAATATAATCAAGACAGCTTCAAATGTTTACTGTAGAATTTAAGACTGTAATAACCACTACACCTTTAAAGCACTAAGCTAACATGTATTTTGGCCATGTTTCTTTTTTACCATTGTACACCTTAATAATTCAGAGCCGGTATCCAGATTCAGAAATTACACTTAAGTCGGAAACAAACCACATTTGGATTAGTGTTATGTATGCACTGAAGTGTTTTAATTCTTTGGACTATAATTCTGGAGTTAAAGGTTTAAAATCCTGAATTATTTATGAAATTCACTAAATCAGTTTGGACTGGTCATTACATTATAGCCTATCCTAATCCCAGGGTTATTGTGATGGAGAGGTAACTACTTATATTACCTTAAACTTCTATAGGAAAGTCAGTGTATTTTATGGCTCTGCATGCATGAAAAACAATTTCAAAAAAGTGTTTTGGACCTAGCGTAGTACAACGTACTATATTTGTGATATGCTAGCCTGTAAAAAAATGCCAGACTTTTAACAATAATTTTAACAAGTCAAATCATTAATGCAACTGCATCCTTAGTTATTTTTGAAGTATACCTTGTCCAAATAGGAAGGTGTGTGTATGTGTGTGTGTGTGTAAAAGAAAGCAGACAAGAAAATAAAAAACACAGTTTTAATAGAGTAGATAACACAAGTTTTATTATCATTGACTTGTAAATCTGAGGCAATGATCTGACAAATACAGAACTGTGGATGGTCATTGATCCAAGTACAAAAAGCAAAATTCTGAAAAATCCAAGTGTTTCAAGCAGATGGATATGAGGATGATGATACCAGAAGAGAGTAGGCAAGCAGTAGCAAAGCTACCAAGATGGTGCTTATCTCACGTCTAGGACCTAAAAGCAGGGTGAGGCAAAAATTCCTGCCAATGGAAAAACAAACTCCCTACAAGAGCTAAGGGGGGGGGGGGGGAGGAGGAGGAAACCACCTCTCAGATTAGCTCTGATCTTAAATAAACTGATGCCAAGCCAGAAATAACAATTAGCTGACTTTTGCACGCACACAAGTACGGAGCTGATTCTCTGATGCAAAAATCTCACATAAATATGCTCAGTCTGTAAAAGGAATTAATAAAGCATGGAAAGTAGGGCAGTCAAAAAGTTATCTCAGAGCACTTGGGAACCCAGTTGAGAACGTTTATCTAACTTCTTAAAACAAAGGTTCTTTTATTGAAAGGGCTCCTTTTAGCACCCTACCAACTAGGAAAAACACTTTTTGCTTTTGAATCTGATGGGCTGGCAAATACTTGGTTCAGCCAGGAATCTTGCTCTATATTTAGCAATATCTACAACAGCACGTATCCTGCATGCCATCTTAAGATGGTCAAGTCCCCTCCTGTTGGCTGAGATTGACTGACATTCTAGTCCAATACTAGAAAGCACTGCATTGTAAAAGTTTGAATTAGAACTGCCATCACAGATTCTTTTGTAATCTTTATTTTGCTTCTAACCAAGCTTGCAGAAGGGGGAAATAAACTCATTTTCCGCTTTGTAACAGTTTAGCCAATTGCTTTGGATACGTGAAAATGAAAACCTAAATTTCTGAAGCTGATATACTGTATTTTGAGGAATATCAGATTTCACTCAAATTAAAATTTATCATTTTTCTTATCTATGAAAGTGGGCTAGAACATTTACCAAGTATGCAAATGATAAAAACCTAGTATTTGAACGGCGATATTTTTTATAGATTCAAGGGAACATAGCTTATTTCCCTCAAAATAGTTAAAAGTGAACGCAAAGAAGTAACTAATTAAATAGCCACAAATCCTAAAGTATGTTCTAAATAGTTTCATTTTATTAAAAAGGTAACTTGTGCATATTTGAATTATGATAGTGCTTAAATAGGATCTTGAACTTCTTCTTCTTCTTCTTCTTCTTTTCTTCCTCCTCCTCCTCTTCTCCTCCTCCTTCTCTTCCTCCTCTCCCTCATAGCAACTTTCTTATGGCTTCTTCTGTTTTCAGAGACAGTCTTTTATACATTCAAAAATAATTTGACACATAGTATAGAAAACTTGGAATTTGGGAAATATTAGGGATGTGTTGAGGCTTGAACATAAAATCCAATAACTGATACTATAAAAGCATCATCCTGGATAGATGTAGACATAAAAGTATTTTTTCTAATTCTTTAGTGAATGAGCAGCATGCTCCTGCAATTTGTCACTGCCATCAATGTGGTCATTCTTTTAAAAAAAGGTGAGGATGGAGAACATTCAACTCCTTCAGAGTTCGTTGAATTATTGTTGAAGAGTTCTTGATCATTGGCCATTCTAAGTGGAGCTGTAAGAAGTTGTGGGTTCAGCAAATTCTGGACAATAGCAGGTTCTCCTTATTGAAATATATGTGATTCAATCATAATTACCTGCTTCATGAGGTTGGGTAACTCTATCCAAGGCAAGTCATTCCTTTGGCTTGGGTTTTATTAAGTATCCATGCAGTCACACTCATTGTGACAGAGTCTATGGAAGATCAAATTAATTTGTAGGAGGCACTCTTTAAAGTTACTTCAATAAAGAAAACTTGAGTAGCAACAGCAATAGCACTTAGACTTATACACCGCTCCATAGTGCTTTACAGCACCCTCTAAGCCGTCTATAATATCAGCATAATTGTCCCAGCAATCTGGGTCCTCATTTTAACAATCTCAGAAGGATGGTAGGCTGAGTCAATCTGGCAGTGGGCAGAGTTAGCCTGCAGTACTGCATTCTAACCGTTGTGCCACCACAGTTCCTGAGTAACTAGAAATGGCATCGAAGTTATGGATGAAATTAGGACTCCCAATTTTTTTTAATATTTTGATCTTCAATATCAAAATATAAGAAGACACATCATTACATCTATAGGCAAAATAAATATTTTTATTGGCACAATAGCCTTTTTAAAAAGGATTTAGCCCTTGGGTATATATTCCCAATGCAGTTTTCTGACATACTTCTCCCAATATTGTTACATTTTAAAGAGTCACTGATTATTTAACAGAATCTTAATTTTGTTAGCTGAAAACATTTTTTAAAAAACATGTAAGGTAGTTGATTAGCATTTAAGACATGGCTATATTCCAACTTTTGAGCATAACTGTATATTAAGAATAACACCTGCTTCCATTTTGATTGGCCGTGGTGAATGTAGTTTTCTTTAGGATGCAGAAAAAAAGAGTGAAAAGGTTTCCCCATAACAGCAGTCTAATGCTAAGCCCATGTTGTTATATGCCACTTGTTTTGCCTTTTAAACTAGTGTTTTTTTCCAGACTTCTTTTAATAGGCAGAGGAAATGGCTAAAAACCACTTCTCAATATAATTGCAGAGTAGTTCATACATTAAGTAAAACAAAAACAAAAAACAACATCCCAAGAAAAACGGGAAGGATAAAGAAAGCAGAAAAATATATAAATCTTTTTTTTTCTTTAAAAAAGTTATCTATTATACAAAGATCAGGCTTTCAGTGTAAGCATCTGTAGTAGTTTTAAAGTAAATTCATGTATTTTTCTAAACTCTCTGCAAATGACAGCTTCTCCCAAGCGTTCCTTTGTACAACAGCTTCTTCTCTTCTTTTTAAGTGGCACTTGATCTCCACAGCAGTGGAAACTGGTTACTCCAAGCTCTCAGAGTGAAACAGTTATTGCACAGTTAAATACCTCATAGAGGTCAGCAGGGATTCTTGTTGCTGATGTTGTTGTTTGAAATTATTAACAATCCTAGGCTATTGATAACCAGGGAAGGCCCAGAAATCTTCAAGTCTTAAGAGGAACACACAAATAAATATTAAGGCCTGCAAGATAATCACAATTCTCTTGATCATTCACGCACATCAGTAAGATGAACAGTGCCTTGATCTTAGTACATAGACCTGAAATGGGAAGACATGCAGCCCTCAAGTCAATGCTGCATACAACAGCAGCCTCCTCTGGCATCAGGAGAGCAGGCAGATGCATCCGTCTACGTATCCCAAAAGGAGACATCCGTAAGGTTCTCTGAATCACGTGCTAAACCCTTGGGAAAAGAAACAAACACATTATGTGAAGTCAGGAAGACACATGCTTAAGTTATTTAAAGCACTAGTGGGATATACATTAACATTCTAAAAATCTATACATGGATTCAAGAGTAGTTGCAGACAGGTTCCTTTGGAAACTTAATCAGAGAACAGGACATTTTGTGGCTTAATTTTAAATATGAGATTTCTACTACTCTTCTTACATTTGCTAATTTTGTTCTGGGGAATTCTGATATGTCTAGAAAATTAAAAATGGATTTCTCCAGAGTCAAGGTAAGTAATGATTGATATGTTTCTCTTGATGGGTAGAGAAAATTGCTTTAGAGCAGCTCAGACATGTTCTGTGGAGTTATTTAAAAAAAAAAACACATTCCATTAACTGCAGTCCTTACTGAGAAACAAAGGAATGATAAGAGACAACATGTTTTATGGTAGATTATGTCTCCATTCTATAATATTCCCAGATCTGTAAGTATACAGAAATACACAGGAAGAACCGCATCACAAAGGAAAATATTGTTGTTATTGTGTCTTTAAGGCTTGTTTTATACAGAGTTAATCCAATTTCTGGTAATTTCAATCTGACATTAGTTTCATACGGTTCTTCCCACTCAAAGGGGATTCCAAACGTGGCCATTTAAAAGCAATGCTGACTTGGCGGGATTCACAAAGACAGAGCATAAACAATTGAAATATTAGAAATCTCCTATGGATTATGTATAAACCTTCACCACTATCGAACAGGTCAACTGATGGGCAACCAACTGAAGATCTTACCTGTAGTACCGATTCATGGCTGGGTTTCTTGTTTAGAATTAGACGACAGGCCTGGGGCGGAAACAGCTGCTAACAGCCCACTTACAATTTCCCGTCTGATTTCACCAACAATGGACTCCTTGATCTAAAAAATAAAATCAGAAGTTATGGTCTCTACCAGATAGTACTTTGTTTTTACAGACCTATAGCTCGCCCAGCCTCATAGGTTCTGATTGGGAAATCCTTTTTTCCTCAATTTTTATTCCCTACTTTGGAGTGAAGTGGAAGAGGTGGGAATCTTTTAATTCCTGCTCATTCCACCTTCACTCGTCTCAGTAGTTTCAAAATTTGGAGGAAGGGTTAACACAAAGGCTCACCCAAAAAACAGCAGTTCCATTGTGAACAAAATGGCTAGGTTTTCCATGTGGGACCAAATACAGTACATCATTTCTTGGGCCAAATCAGTAAATACCTTTCTGGCAGTAGGTAACCTGTAGTCTTCAAGTCCCTTTTTTTTCCAGCACTCTCAGCTCCTTGGACCAAGGCCACTGAAAACTAAGTTGTTTCCTAGCCCTCTGAGGTAGAGGGTAGTTTATAAGCCCTAAAATAGCTATCTCATAGTTAAAAAACAAAGACACCCCCCTCCCATGTGATATGGCCTTGCATCCCCAAAATGTTCTATGATGTTTTTGCTACAAAAATATTGCATGCTGATAGCTAGAGTAATTCAGTTACACCACCAACTAGATTTATGTAAGAGGATAAATCACTGTGTGGTTTAATTGCCTTAGTGTGTTGTACAATCCCAACTGCTGTGGTCTCCAAATCATGATTAAGTTTTTTGTATGCTGTGTGCAAAGCCTAGCATAGCACTATGTGCAAATATAATGTCAGTGTCTAAATTAACACATTCCATTTTCAACTGGTTCCCTTTCTCTTCTAGTTACCGCAGGAATTTCCTTCCTTTGAGGCAGAAAAACAAAGCTGGTTTCCCTGGACATGAAAGATCCTGATTGGGGGCCTCTGGGAACTGCAAACAAATGCAAGGGGATGGCACCAGTTTGCTTATCTCTGTCCAAATAGTCAAGAGGAAGAGATCTCAAGGCTGCCCTTTCCATATCATTTTACCCATCAAACAAGACCCATCTGACACAGAGCTGTGCTTTTCTGCCTTCATAAAGTGTTCAATTGCCTTTACAGAGCTGCTGGAGAGGCTGTCTTCAGAATCAAAGGCTCTTAGTTCTAGCCTCACTGATTTTGGAGGCTCCTCAAGAGTAGCAGAGTAACAAGACTATGAATACACTAAATGGAAATCAACAGTACATTCTGGAATTATCATTGGAAAGGCTTCCTGAATTAGCACAGTGGGGTGACTAAAGGAAGAGAAGAATCTTTCTGAGAGGAGGCAAGTTGTGTTCTACTCCTAGCTTAATAACAAACAGCCAGACTTCCTGTGTGACCTTGGTAGGAAGCTGTAAGCCCTCAGCCTTGAAATTTGCTGGCTGGTTGAAAGATAGGTCTGTATTGTGAGATATAAGGCATACAACTTTTCTACTGGAAAGTAATCCTAAAGAACAAGCCTTGGACCAGAAACTATAGCTGAATATATTAAAAGGACACTAAAAGAGAAGGGGAAGGCAGAGAAGAAGAGGATCACATTCCCATATTTTCTGAAAAACAATACTCTGCATAACAAAGGATAATCTGTTTGCATGAAATAAACCCTTTCTGCTTTTGGAAAAAGCTTATAGGAAATGGAGATGTTTCAGCACATTGACATTATTTTTCTCCAATAAAACCTCCATTATCATTTGCAATAGTGCCCCAGAATGTTGAAAAAAGCTTCACAAAATCTATTAAAAATTGCAGTCCTTCCTTTTTCCTCAGCATCAATCCACTTATAAAAGACTTTTACTCCTTTTTTGTTGTGGTTTGTTCCATTCCATAAATAAAAAGTCAGAACGTATGTTTTTCAAATGTACAGACAGAACGTATCTTGACTTCTTTATTTCATAATGTTTTTCTGTAGGAGAAATGTACTCATTTATTTTGAAGGGTCAGAAGACTTTTTTTTTTTCATTCTAGTAAAGAGAGGTCAAAAGCTCAAACGTATTACAGGCCACTCAAAAATGCTCTGAAACACTATTTTTTTTGTATGGCCTCCACCGTGCCCCACTACAAACGAAGTAATTGAAACACACACAAGGAGACAAATCATCAGTATGCCATAAGCTTAACATTGTGAAGAAATATCAAGAATGCATATTTATAAGCCTTCTTGCAAGAGAGCCATTCTGTTTTGAAAGCAAACAAAGCCTGGTTAAAGCTTTGGGTATTTATGAGACACTCAAGTATACAGTGACATACATGGCACCCAACACCCCCTCTTCCTGCAACACATACGACATTCAGCAAACTGACCAACTCTGGAATTTGCGAGACAGGAGCTGCACCCTTCCACCCACTTACCTGGAGAGCTACCAAGAGAGCTCAATAGGACTTCTGTACAGAAATGTATAACATGGTGCAGTTAAAGCTGTTTGAAACCCAGACAGTCCACCACCACATCTCCACTAATAGGCACCCCGCCGTGAATGCAACTTGATGCCTTAAAGCACTCGCCCCTTAAATGCCATGACGTGTTGGCAACCTCATGTGATGGCTTTCAAAACTTCAGCCATTTTTCATACAGTATAACTTAATTATATAATTATGTCCAGATTTGAAGAAGGGCTTAGCCATCCCTGAGAAGAAATTATATGCGAGGCAGGTTGTGTCAGGTTTTATTTGAGCCTGGCCTGACAGGAGTAACCGAAGGAAGAAGAGTCAGAATGCTGTTAATCAGTGATAATGTATATCACTTGTCTCAAAGTGAGAATGATAAATCTCTAAGCATTGCCACTGGGAACTAAGCTCCATAATACCAATCAAAATGTGCATTTAATTCATGTCTTTAGGATAGTTTGAGTGTCTTCTAACTGTGTAGGAATCAGCCTGTACACAATTTGCATGAACAACATGCAACAATCTGCTCGTCATTCATCTTACACAAAGGTAAGGGGTGCAACACAAAGCACCCTGCTGCTTATACTGAACAGACAGCCAACCCTGTCAGCTAAGACTGAAACTATATTTTGGACAATGCACTCCTCAACCAGGCCTTTCTTGCTATTCTCAATCAAAATAACTTGAACCATTGATTAAAGTCTACTCTGTGAGACTGAAATGCATTCAACTAGTTACCAAAATTTCTTAGTTTGAAGGTCCTTGCAGTGACCAATCCTATTTTTAAGTACAACGAAGTATTACTTATCTAATGGTAAGGGCAATGATAAAGCATGTGGTTGCATGCAGCTGAATTCTCTGGAAATCCAGCATCAGGTGGAGTAAACCTACTTCATTGCCTGATGGACTAATACTCTGGTACAGCATAACTTGTTTCAAACATCTGAGAATTTGCTGCTTATCCAATTCTGCAAATCCTTGGAAATCTAATGACCATAACTGACCAAAAATGGCCTAATATCTCAGAAGCAGCCATTGGAGAACATAGATCATGGCTGGACTACTTCAACACTGTTGGTTTCCAATTATGTGAATATATTCTGAAACTAAGACTATAAAAAAGTCTTCCTTTAATTTTATTTAAACTGATTCTTGTACTTCAAAAGCTTTTGGCTTTTTCTCCATCCAAACAATAAAATTGGATAGCTCCAAACTGGGTTGAGTTAATGGCTAACAAATATTCTTTCTCTGCTTAGTTAGTAAGGTGCTAAGTACAGATACAATGCAATTAGGTTGTAGAATAGAAAATACAGCATTTTCAGTCATATTTATTTATTCACTTATTAGGATTATATCCTTGCAACTCTTGATTCATAGAAGTTTCCACTAGAGGACCTCTTTCATTCGTTTTGCTGTTAAATTCAGCTTTCCTTCTTTCTGCACGGTTTTTACCACAGGGGGGAGGGAGACTTGTATCCACTTAGTATCTCTTAGTGGATGAACAACAATACCTCAGTTAACTGTTACATTTAAAAAAATTTCAATTAGCCAGTTGTAACTGACTAGCTGGTCAATATCTTTTTTTCCGGAGGTGTTCTGACCCTTTCATCAAAATCCATTTGTCTGATCTCATTCCTTCTTGCCCATTTTTAGTTACCGTTGTGGTGCAGTCATTGGAATGCAATTTTGCAGGCTAATTCTGCTGACTGCCAGCAGTTCAATCCTCACCAATCCATGGTTGATTAATCCTTCCATCGTTTAGATAAAATGAGGATCCGGATTATTAGGGACAATATGCTAACTCTGTAAACCAGTGGTCTCCAACCTTGGCAACTTTAAGACTTGTGGACTTCAACTCCCAGAATTCTCCAGCCAACAAAGCTGGCTGAGGAATTCTGGGAATTGAAGTCCACAAGTCTTAAAGTTGCCAAGGTTGGACACCACTGCTGTAAACCACTTAGAGAGGGCCGTAAAGCACTGTGAATCGGTATATAAGTCTAAATGTTGTTGCTACTAATTTTCAGCTCAGACTTAGGCAAAACCTCTGACTTAAAGGGAGAGATGGCATAAGCATACATAAAAGCAAGCACACACAATCTTCTGTGTAGCAAATCTCTGTGCTCACCTCTCGAATGACTTGCTGCAGTTCCTCGTTCTCCACACTCTTGGGCACTTCCTCAGTTGTAGGCCCAGAGGGTAACTTTTCAAGTTTCTGCTCCGCAGTGGACTTGGATGTCCAGGGCTCCTCCTGCCCAATTCCTGCTCTTGCCGGGGGAGAGGGCATCAAGGCTATACTTGCCCGGTAGACTTTTTGGCTGGGTGGCCTGCACCTTTCAGATGAGCGCCCATGGGCTTTTCGGCTGGCTTGACTAGAACACACTGAAGAGGAATCAGAATGTGCGCAGTGTTCAAACGTAGATTCTGAGCCTTCAGGTGGAGGAGTGTGCATGCCGGGTTCGCCCAGTCCCAACCCCAACTCTGATTTCAGAGATGACTGCTCTCGAATAAGTTCAGAAACCTGGGAATTCAGGGAGTGGAAAGAATCACACAGTCGCCATAGCAAGAGCATAAACACAGCCTCTTATTTTGGGGTCATAAATTACCTGTAACAACCCTGCATCCCTAAAACTTTCATGAAGAGTAACAACACTAATAAAAATAATAACTGGCATGGGCCCAGATTACCTGAGGAAATGTCTCATCTAAATTTACACTGATCTGTCCTATCTAGTCTGGCACAAAGGGTGAGGTATGGACCCCATCGGCTGCAGAATTTTGATTGACAGCGTCTAGGGGTAGAGCCTTTTCTGAGAGATTTCTATGAAAATCTTGCCCCCAGAGGGGTGGTTGGCTTCTGGGTACTTAGGTACCTAGGAAAATCCTGCTTTCTGAAAACTTCCAGAAACTATTTTTATAATGACCAGGAACTAGTCAACTCCAAGTTTGCATTTGGTCTTAAGAATGGGGTTCCATAAGAAGCCTGAAGCATCTTTTTATATTTACAATCGTCAACCACTAACTCCGTATTTCAATTCTGATTTTTTTAAAAATATATTTTTATCTTACCTTTTATCGTCATTTTATCTTATTTTACAAATATTTTTATAGTGTTTCTAAAATGCTTTAGGATTTTCTGTAAAGTTGATTTAAACAATAATGAACATCCTATTTTGTTATGGAGGATTTCCCAACTTTCAGGAACAGCTCGAGTAAGCATGTGTTTGTTGGGGAAGGGAAGGAGATTAAACTCAACAAGCAAAAACCACGTGTCCTTATTCCTCCAAGGGAAATCCTATACTGGATTTCAGCCTCTACATCAAGGGTGCATCACGAGCCGTATCATGATGTATTAGGCCATATAGTGATGTATCGAGATATTTTTTGCCTTTGCGGAGTCAGGGTGGGCATAATCTGTGTGGGCCATATCAAGCTCATGGGCCGCCAGTTTGACAGGCCTGCTCTAAATCATCAGATGCCCATTTCCATCAGTACTTATCTTCATTATTTATTTACCTGCTTAAATTAAAACTGAAATCAAACAGAACAGCTTGCTCCCATATTCTGAGATGCTTGTACACACCACCCATGGCATTATGTATAATCCTACTTATAGCAATAAAAGACAGGCATCCCCCCCAGAATCAACTCTGATGAGTAATTCTGCATGTTCCTGCTTTGGTTATACAAGATTACTTACTGGCTCCATCACATTCAACGGAGAAGGACATGACAAATTATCAATGCTTCTGCTTCCATACATGCTCTGGAAAGGAAGAGAAAGGAGAGGAAGATTAAACATTGTTTAATTGCCCATGCATTTTGAGATAAGGGCGATCGAAAAAGCATAATATGGATAATCCTTGCCTTCCAACCACAACTTTCAAAATGTCCATTACTAAGCAAGACATTTGCCACAGTTAAGTGAAACTCTGCACTTGTTAATAACATGGTTGTTAAATCTGGCTTCCCCATAGATTTTGCTTGTCAGAAGGTCACACAGGCAATCACATGACACTGGGACAATGCAACCATCATAAATTACATGTCAGTTGCCATATGTTTGATCATGTGACCATGGGAATGCTCAACAGTTTTAAGTGTGAAAAAATGATGTCACTTTTTCAGTGCTGTAAGTTTTGAACAGTCACTAAAAAACCAATTATAAGTTGAGGATTACTTGTAATAAAAAAAGTGAAGCCTGTTTTAGAATTTAAAATGTATTTTTATAAAGATAGTAAGAAACTATTTAATACATCATAAGCAACTAAATTGTCACCCACTCATCCCAATCACCACTACCCGCAATTCCCCTTGCCCAAGTTCTTTCATCTCTCTCATATTTGACAGTTTCTCTTCCAGGGAGGAAAAAAAACCTGGCTGTATTGAAGGTGACATTTGATAAATGTGTACTCCACAGATTTATGCTATCTATAACAGTTTAAACTGTCTATCTATGAATCGTATTTTCTTTAATTTAGTTTCTTCTGGTTCCCTACATAAAACTTTCTTTGCTCGGTTTTTATCACATTAAGGATCCAGCGAACTTAAGAGAATTAGACTAGTCCGCAAATTAGTTATTGAGTAACAGAATGAGAAGCAATTCTAATACAGTAACACATAACTGATAATAAAATCGAACCATTAATAATCTTAACAAATTTAGATTATGTCTACATCGGGATTTCATTATTTTAAGAAGAAAGCCACATATCTGCAGCAACTAGGCCAGCATTTTACCAGATTCTTCAGCCTACACTGAGAGAAAAACAACCTTAGAATGAGTTAGACTTCCAGTCTTCCAAATCCCTCAAGATTTATACCTGAATCTGCACGTCTTCCTCATCTGTGTGGACTGCCCAACATTCCTAATATTATTTCGCATTATGCCTCCAGCCAATGTTCCCGATGTTAAATTCTATTAAGCTATGAAACACAGATCCACCTGCAAACTCACTGTATCCCAAAACAAATTGCTCACTTCATCAGCTGCACAGACTGGAGGCATAATAAAAACTGGAGGTAGGAGCATAAACCTTGCTTCCCCCCTACACTGCAGCTTTATTTTTTCTATGGAGAAATTACCCTGAAAGTATTCTTTAGTTGGATAGAAATTGCGTTTTTAATGAGATCGGATTGAGACAGGGCTTCTTCCCATCAGGCAGCAGGAAATTTGTACCTCTTTGGGTGGAAACAATCAGGCTAATATCATGTCCTTGCTTTGTACTGAGCAACTATACATTTTTGATAGACACAAGATGCTTGAGACAATGACCAAACACAATACCCACCATGAAGGTTTGTTGTCTGTAAGGAGGTGACTCATGCATGCTCCTAAGCTGCTCTTCGAGAGCAAGCAGACGTTCCTCTAACTGCATTTCTAAATCCTGAAGCTCCATTCGAACTGATTTCCTCAGAGTTTGGAGCTGGTCAGCTTCATATCTAAATCAAAAGCAAGTTCCATGGATCAAAAAGAGTTTTCTCATTGTATGGACCATCATGAATAGAAATACTGATATTCATCTAAAACAGTTGAGGAGCCTTAACTCAAGGGACAGGCAGGTTATAGACATTCACAGGAAGAGATCAGTGAAAGAACAGGAGTAAACTCAAATGGGTCCAACCTACCTGATTATAACAGACCTTTTAAATTTGTTTAAAGAAGCTAAATATTTAATGTTCAGTACTGTATTTGCCTACAGTATGTACAAAGACATCATTTTTTACAGAACAGAGCGATCTAGAATTATTTTTATAATGCACTGTCCAAGGTAAAGATACATTGATAATCATGACCATGTAATGCCTTCCAAAAATCTTAAATTAGAAGTATGTTCCAGAACATCACCAATATTTCTCTCTACCCCAGGTGACTGCACTGAAAAAAGGATGAAATGCTGATGAGAGGAAATGATGGTGCAAAGTGGATGAAGCCCCATCAAGGACACAGAGATATGTCCAAGATTCTTTTTATTTCAGGGATTGTTTTTAGAAGAATTTGGGTGGGTGGGTGGGGAAGGCTTATTAAGAGTTTACATTTAGAGCTTATGCTACATCGGTATACAGGTAGTCCTTGAGTTACTGAAACAGCCTGGGAGAGGCCCGCAGAGGGCCAGTGTTGGAGGACGGCATTCGGCCCTTGGAGGCTCCATTTTGGCCTGCAACAGGCTGGGCGAGGCCTCTGGAACGAGATTTCTGAGGGGTGGATCCGCCTCTCAGAAGCTCCATTTTGGCTCGCAACGTGCTGGGAAAGGACTCTGGACGCCCAAACGAGGCTTCTGAAGGGAGGATCCATCCCTGAGAAGCTCTATTTCAGCCGGCAACGGGCGAGGCCATTGGACGCCCGGAGCTTCTGAGGGGCGGATCTGCCCAAGAAGCTCCATTTCGGCTGGCAACATGCAGGACGAATGTTGCAGAGCCTCTGCGGTTGTTCATAAAGGTGAACAACTTCCGTGGTGCTGCAAGATTTGTAGTTTCAGGCCATGTTCAAGAACGCTAGGGTGCACTTTTCGCCTAACTTTGAACGTGCACTAAGGGAACCCTCGTAATCTGTTGATTACTTGTAGAAGACATGTCGCCAATTTTCAGTTATTATGTCAGAGAGGGATTCAGGTTTTGTAAAACAGAATACAGGGGCTACATAAAAGGACTTTTACTTTCCACAGCCATGATATTTATCACAGTAGTCAAACAATCTACCAGAACTGATATTAATGCAAGGTTAAAGGAACTTAAAGAAAGAACATAATTTTCAGAAAGCGTTCTGAGGTGAATGTAATTCAACTACCAAGTATAGTACATGACAGATACAAGGAAGAGAGCTGACCATACATTGTGTGGTGAGAGAATGTGCTGGATTAAGCAATTGCACAGATGTAATTTGGCACACAATCCAGGCAACATTTTTGACCCTTCAGGGGACATCTGGAGAAATAAATTGGATTTGATACTATTTTGAAGGGTTTCAATGCATAATGGAGCCAACTTAGTATATCTCAAAAAAACTGAATTAAAAAGGGCTAAATTAGAAAGGGATGTTCAATCAGAAATAAAACATTTTTAATATATTGCTATATTTTCCTTCTAGAACATTTTGTGAATAAAAAGGAGTGATTCAGGTTAAATTAATAACTAGCCAAGTAGATAGCCCTGAGATCACTCACAGTTTCCCAGATTACTTCACAGATATAATGGTATGTATGAGAACTTGGAAGAATTTTTAAAAAATATACAACAGTTTTCCTTAAACTGAGCTCAACTCTAAATCTGTCCAGGCAGTTTTCTTGATAACAAAATGAAAGTGATTGGTCATTGCCTTTTTTTCTACAAGTCTTTTTCAATTACATTTTTTTCCTAATTTACAGCCAGGAATCTATGTGGCATTAAGTGATAATGAAATCTGCTTCTTTTTTCCAGTCAAGGTTGACTATAAATATGTTTTAAAATATCATTGTACAAATACTATACATACTATCCAACATAATATGGATATAAAAAGAAGTTTCTCACAAGATTGGGATCCTTCTTGTTGGAAACATCCCAAATCCAAAGAACTAGGAATTTGAACTGATGAATAAATAACCAAAAAGAAAGAAACTTACCGAGAGAGGAGATCATAGCAAAAGACACAAAATTGATCCAGTCAGAAGTATTTGGAGCAGAATGAGCAGGAGAAAGATGGCAGGAAAAGAAAATGCAGTGTGAGAATAGTTGCAGCAATTTAACATCAGTGGTGATCACAAAAAAATGTTTTAGCAACAGAAGCAGAACACTGTATGAGCGGAGGACGAGCAGTGAGATTTTTACTTTGTTTAGATGGACAATAAGAAGGCGAACCGTGTTTAAGGTTAATTCAAGATTGCATACCTAGAAGGGAAAAGGAAGTGCTCAGAGAAAGTAATGTATGGGAGGATTTTAGTAAAAGAGAGTAAAGAGAATTCTTTATTGCCACAATTACCTCTCTTCTTCCGTCATGTGTTGATAAACAGCTGTCTGCTGGCGCAACATGGCCAATTCTAAATCCATCATTTGAGTCCTAAAGAGGTTTAGGTTCCTTCTCACCACTTGAAGATCTTGGAATGTATTCTAGAAAAACAGACCCAAACACACACTTTGAGCTCCAGTTTGAAAGACAATATCCTGGCAATATATTCTCCTGGACATACAGTAATAAGGACTTGGGATGTGTCTCTCTCTGTGTGTGTGTGTGTCTGTGTGTGTGTGTCTGTGTGTGTGTGTGTGTGTGTGTGTGTGTGTGTGTGTGTGTGTGAAAAAAAAAAAAACTCAGAAAGAGGAAGATGAAAATAATTTCAACACAATATTCCTGACTCAACAATGGTAATTAGGATCAAAGTATGGGTCACTAAGCAATGGAGTTGTAAAGTGTGATGTCATGTGACTGCATCACTTAGCCATGAAAACCTTAGCAGTCTCCACTGCCATTTATATGCTAGGACCTCACACTGACTGCAATTTGCGACTTATTGCTGGGGAAGCCAGCAGGAAATCGGAAGTCCATAGCGGCTTGCAAGCAGGTGAATGGGTGGTGAGCGTAGTGGCACGTGATTGAGCAGGGGGTGTTGTGGCACCATGCTCAAGCATGGATGGCTACAATATGGAACGTGGGCAAAGGAGCTTATGTGCTATGGTGAATGAGATCTTTAAAGAGGGCTCTTTGGGATAGAAAGCAGCAGGAGCAACTTACCAGAGAGACTTGTTATCTTCCCTACCAGCTTCCCCGTTGACTTTGGCTGTGGGAAGCTGGCACAGGTCACAAAGAGAAATCACACGACCACGGGACACTGCACCTGACATGATAGCCAATTGCCAAGTGCCCAAATCATGTGACCATAAGGATCAGAGGTCCCCAAACTTGGCAACTTTAAGACTTGCGGACATCAACTCCCTGAATTCTGGGAGTTGAAATCCACAAATCTTACAGTTGCCAAGTTTGGAGACCTTTGATAAGGATGCTATGATGGCTGGAATTTCAGGGATCAATTATATGTACCATTTGTTGAATGAATTCTTTATTGGCCAAGTGTGATTAGACACACGAGGAATCTGTCTTGGTGCATATGCTCTCAGTGTTCAGCACCATTGCAACTTCAAATGGTCACTGAATAAGTAGTCTTTAACCAGGGACTATTCATATGGTAAAAGTATGACCAATATACGTTATCAATCCATTTTTTTCCTTTTTGAGAAGGAAGGCAACAGCCAGCTAAAATTCATCACAGAAAGACTTCATTGATATATCTTCATGCTATAACATGGACATCTTTACAAGCTTATCTATTATGAATGAAAGGAAGAAAAGTGCCATTTACTTCATAGAGAGGTAGAATGGATGATCTCTGAGTGCCGTAAGAGGCTCCAGTGAAGTCATGAGTTCTCAGCATAGTGTTCTAGGGAGAAGAAAAACAAACATACACCTGTTAGATAATTTTAATCCCCAGAGGCAATGAGAGTCAAGCCCTGACACAGCAAACAATGTGAGAATGAGTCATGGACTTACAAAAGGAGCGCTGGGTCTTGCACCTTCCACTTTTCTAGAACCCAACTTGCTTGGTGAATTCCACTGATGTATATGTGGTGAAATGAGGAACAGATTTTTGATCCTCAGCCCCCAATCTAAACCCCTCCCTCAAAACGAGCAAAGTTCCCTCCATCCCTTCTCTGTTGGCAGATGTGGGATTACCCTTCAGCCTGCCTCCGCCTTTGTTGCAGAATCATAGACTTCTGCATGTGTTGACATGTGCAAGGAAGTTCTATGAACTACGGTGGCACAGTGGTTAGAGTGCAGTACTGCAGGCTACTTCTGCTGACCGCCACTGACTGAAGTTTGGCAGTTCAAATCTAATCAGGCTCAAGGTGGACTCAGCCTTCTATTCTTTTGAGATCGGTAAAATGAGGATCTAGATTGTTGGGGGCCATAGGCTGACTCTGTAAACTGCTTAGAGAGGGCTGTAAAGCACTATAAAGAGGTATATAAGTGCTATTGTTATTGCTCTAACACTTGAAAATATAGGCAAATAGTAGTCCCTCACAAGAGCTGATGCAATTATACAGACAGCTGCAGGATTCTTCAACTAAGCAAAGGAATAGTTCTAGATTGAAAACCCTTCTCCACCCTTTCCATCCTTCTCTAAATAGCAACGAACACCACCCATGGAGTTACTTATCTGTGAAATAGGTTACACACGTAGACACTCCCCTAGAGTTGTTTAAATGTGGCTAGGCCAGTATACCCTGGAGCTTTATGAACTAAAGATGCCAAGGAAAAACATTACATTCCGTAAACAGAGTGCAAAAGCAATTTCACATTCAATCAATGGATTTTGCAATACAGCTGGTTAACTCTATTCACTTTCTGCTTGATGACCCGTAAGAAAAATAATTACACCACTTCAGTTCTTTTATATGCTAAATGAGAAATTTTATATTTGAAAGTTATGTTCAAAAAGGTTCAATCTCTCCAACACTTCCCTCCCAAACACAAGCCTTTGGCAATCATCCTGCCATGTGACAGAAAAATTATGTGAGAGAGATATGAAGTACAAATAGAGAAAAAAATGTTGAAATGCTTTGTGGAAGGAGATTGCTAAAAGGAAGACTGTTGTAACTAAATGATAATGTATTAGTCAGAGAATACAATATTCAAAATGTTCAGGTTAGTTGTCTTCATGACAAAACATGGACCAGAATTCCCACATGGGCCCCTTTTTTCAGTTTTATGAATGCTGTCTAGAAATTTGCTTGGCATAAATTGCCCTAGCCTGCGTTTCATCCTCTTTGATGTACTTGATGCATGCTTTTTCTCCAAGGAGAAAAAAAAATAAAAAGATTAAATAATCTGTATATGTTAAGACACAGCGTAAGCCATTGGAAAAAGGCATTTTATCTGGATCTGGATGCTCAAATCTTAGTTTAGTGGTTGTTCTTGAGCCAAACACTTCTCGTCTTAGCATCACAATCATTGACATATGAAATATCTAGTTAACATCCCTTTGATCTCAAAGATTATGCATCTAGGTAAGAAAATAATGGCAGCATGTAACACTCTCCTGTCAGCTCTAAGCCATTAATACACTTTACTCTATTCTACTTTCTAAGCTATAGAATCCAACTGTTCTGTTATATTGGGCAATCTTTTCCATCATCCACAATGATCCACTCCATATGGGTGGAGAAGGCGGGCATTGCAATCCAGTATATATGACTGGCTCAAGAACAGAGAAGGGCTGGATTCTAGCAACCAATTCCACTTTCCCTTACCTGTGAGAGGTTTTGCAAGGAGTTCCTGATTTCATGCAAGACTCGTCTCAGTTGCATTTCAACAGTGGAGGGAGAGTTTGGGGAAGGAAACCGGTGGGAGTGTCCAACATGCCTCAACATATGAGGACAGCCAAAAGGGGAGGGCAATCCTCCACAGGAAGAGCCAGGGGTGCTTGGGATGCTGTGTGTACTAAATGTCCTTGTTTGGCCCTGGAAGTGCCGGTCTGGAAGGTCAGAATGGAGAGAATGCAGAGAACACGAAGACTGAGACATGCATGGCGGAAGGTGCAAAGGGCAGCTCTGGATTCTGCTATGAATGAACTCATCCGGCCCCTTGTTTCCAACAGGCTGGGAAGGTTCCTTCCTCATGGGTGACGGAGCAATGTGGAGGGTGGATTTACATAAAGGAGTAGAGCTCTTGTCAGTGTCTCCAAAGGATGTTTCTTCTGGGGTATTTTCCTTCCCAGGATCATCCTCTGTGTCATACATATATGTGAAAGAAGGAGGGCCACATAGCATTTGCTTGCCTGGGTTCAGCTGGAGATTCACCGAGGAGACAACTCGCACTGGGTTGAGAAGAGTGGTTGGGAGGGACTGGGAGCGTCTCAGAGGATAACCCAGTTCTGAGACCTGATGCCTCTTCTTAAAAAGAAGGTCCTTTGATTTGAGCAGCGGGCGATCTGTTTTGGGACTAGAAGACGCGCTGTCCTTTCTCTGGGCTCTTTGTAAAGCAATATTAACCCGCTCCACGGAAGAAGGAGAGGAACAGCTACTTTCTAGAGATGACATTGATTTGAGAACATGGTGAGTTTTATACGGAGGGAACTCGCATTCGCTGCTCTTATCCACATCACTCTCTTCGCTGCTTCCATCCAATGCTTCAGATTCTGCTTTGCGGATTGAAGCAACTTCGTTTCTCCTTTCTAAGCCTCCTCCGTCAAACTCTTCCTTTTTGCCACTTGAAGAAAGTCCATTTTGGCGTTCTAACATGTCCTGGCCTCCTCCTACATCCAGCTCAGATACTTCCTCTTTCTCCTGCTGCTTCATTTCCAAGAGGAGGAAATTCTCCTCATCAAGCTCATTGAAACAGCACTCTGCTTCAGCCACTGGCGTCTTGAGCTCTTCGCTGTAGGATGTCACAGTGTTCTCACTGTCACAGCTATCAGCACTGCTTCCCATGGCCTGCAGTGAGTCGTGCCCCTGAGGAGAGAGCACATGGAGAAATGGCGGTGTGAGGGAAAGGAGGATTAATGACATTATATAATATAAAACAAGAGCACTCGTCTCTTTTTATCACCATGAAAAAGGTGATTCTACAACATCCACAGCATACATTGTTAAACAATGCAATTCTATTTCAAGATAAATTGTTCACTGGGGTTCATTTTTTTTACTTTTTCCAGGCAGCTGCTTACACACTTGGCAGCTGCTTACACACTCTGACAATTTTACAGAAACTCGGGGAAGGCTCTTTACACCTCCATGGACCAAGTTTTCATTACTCTAGACAAATTTTTCTCCATCTCAGGGCATTTTTTTTTCAGACAGGCACAATAGGGTCCATTTCTTCCTGGATAATTCAGTGTTTTACAATTGCATTTGCAGTGTGGCGGTCAGTAGGCTGCATATAAAATATATATAGGTAGTTCTCAACATACAACAGTTCACTTAGAGGCTGTTCGAAGTTACAACGGCACTGAAAAAAGTGACTTTTGGCAGTTTTTTAGACTTATGACCGTTGCAGCATCCCCATGGTCACGTGATTTACATTCAGATGCTTGACAACTGACTCAGATTTATAACGGTTGCAGCGTCCTGGGGTCTTGTGATCATTTTTTACAATCTTCTGACAAGCAAAGTCAATGGGGAAGCCAGATTCACTTAACCGTGTTACTAACTTAGTAACTGTGAGGCTTCGCTTAACAATTGAGGCAAGAAATGTCGTAAAATGGGGCAAAACTGACTTAATATATATCTCACTTTAACAACAGAAATTTGGGGCTGAATTGTGGTCATAAGTCAAGAATTACCTATATATTGTTTTTATTTTTCTTTGTTAAATTTCACTAATAATGTTTTTTAAAAAACATTCCCAGTATTGATTGTAAAAGGTATTGGTGGTTGTAAGTTATGAAAATCTGGAAATCATTGTCCTAACTTTGAAAACTCTTATCAAGGCTTATAAAAACAAACAAAACACAATCTACTTTTCACTTGAGAAGTCTTGACATCATCTAAAGGTGGTTGGGAAATTCTAGAGAAGCTCACGATGTAATGCACTTATTCCCGCAACCCTGCTTATCTCCCATTTCCAGACTCATTATTTATTTACCCGCTTTGCCCTTTAAAGTCCCAAGTAGACTGGAAACAGAAGGACAGCCCTCTTGCCCTTCTGCTAACTTAGGTTCCCCTCCTTCTGAGCCTTTCCTTTGTCTGCCTTTACCAATAAAATCTGGCAGGCAGGAGTGATTTGTCTTTGAATACAGAGGACCCTCCACCCTTTCCCGTTGTGTCCTCGGCACCGCACATGAGTTATATACACAATCTCCCATTCCAAAGAAGAACTGGGTACATGGAGTCCCCGAAGTTCAGGAGGCTGGGTTTTTTGCCCACACATTTTGTTTGTTGTCCTCCTGGCTTCTTTATTAGGCATCAGGCAGAGCCATTATTTATGCCATTTACTCCAAGGAAGCAGGAAACCAAGCAGAGTTAGGACAAAGAAGTAACAGTCAGGAAGTAGGACATAGAGACCCTGCAGCTCTAAATACAACTATGGAATGGGAGGGAATCAAAGGGAAACATAATCCAAAGAGATTGCTCTCTCTCTCTCTGTGTGTGTGTGTGTGTGTGTGTGTGTGTGTGTGTTCAATCTTGCATGACTGCAGTGGAATGAGAAGCTCCCTCTCAATATAAGTAGTCAAGGGAACAAGCCAAAAGCAAGAGAAGTAAATCCACAATTTAAAAAACAACAACTAGACTTCCTATTTTTGATTGTGTTTCTAATTTGTCAACAATATCAAATCCTTCTCAAGTAGTGAATTTAACAGGTCTTATGCCTGAGTAAACACATTCATAACTATACTATATATTTCTTTTAAAAAATTACTCAGATCCTTTTAATAAATCTATTTTTCGGTCACATAGCCTGTTTAGAAATCTGTCTTTACCAGTCTATCCTTGGGCAAAGTATGGACTCTCAAGAAAATTCCTTCTGGCTTTCCTCACTACTCCAACGAATTCCTTCTCTAAAGCAGAAAAATAGGGTACAGAAAACTTTGCAACTGTGGGTCTTAATCATAATTTTCATCCTTCCTTTCAATTTACCCTAAACTACTTTGGTTCCCTTTTGTTTATCCTGAGCAAAGAGGGGTCTGCTATGTAGCTGAGATATTTGGGCTCAAAGGATGGCTTATGCACAGGATGAGAAGCAGGTCCATACACTCCCTTGGCATCACTGCTCTAAAGCAGCTGTGTCCAGGCTGCTGGCTATATGCAGCCCTGGATAGTTAATAACGCAGTCCCACAAGGTAATGAAAAATATTTAAAAAATAAATGAAGTCTGTTATTTATATACATTTACTAGTATGCATTTTATACATGGCCCTGGTTCTGAGGTGTTGTATCTGCTTGCTTCAGTTTGACTGATATAAAATGGGTTTCTGCTGGAGCCATCTCCAAACTTAATGGGTCATAAAGTGAGTCATCTCTCAAGAATTGCAGGTCATAATGCTTCTGTTCAGTATTTCACTAAATAAAACACAGGGGAAAGGGAATTGGGTAGAAAGCAACATGTTGTTGACTCTTGATTTAGGCGGAAGGTATTTAACAGAAACATAGCCTTCTTGGTAGCAGCTTGGTAGTGCTCTTTCCCAAAGAAGTTTATGAAGCCATGACATATACTTTTAGGGTCAAAAAAAAAATAAGCTGGCATTTCCAGAAATATTTGGCTGATTAAGTTAAACCTTTAAAGACTCTTTCCTATTCAATGATATATGTGGTTGTGGTACTGCATTTTTATGCTGCTGTGGTATTGTACCTGGAACGTGATGATTACATCTTGCAATCACAGTGGAAAAAAAGAAATATCAGGTCTTGTAGCTAGAAGGTTCTGCTGCAGTTCAATCCAACCATCCAGATACAAAGGAAACGTCCTGCTACTAAATTAGAATTCTAGAAAACAAGATCTTTCTCACATTTCCTCTAGGAATGCCAAAGGTTGACACTACAAACTGATAAGCATGGGAAAAGTAGAAATGAAGCAATCCAAGAAATTTACCTGCAGTTGATTGAGCAAGAAGCAGTCGGTGGAAGAATCTTCTGCAAAGCCGCTGCTGTCGGAATGCTGACTTGCTGATCGTAAGAGCTGATCTATTGGTGGGGATGAGAGGAACGGGAAAGGAGACAAACGTTAAAGGCTCAGCAGATTTTCCAACATATACACAATTCTCCATTTAGCTGGCAAGAGGATACGTGCATTTGTTCATTCAGCTGAGAGAGCTCTGACTTACCAACCCAAAAGCTGGCTCTCATTCTCAGCTTTCAGACAAAGTCTGATTGTTTCTCTGGCTCTGTTTAGCCCTTAATTGGGCCTTTGGATGATTAATTTGTTTCTTTACATTTTATGATGGCACTTTATTTTAAGGTGCTGGGGCCATCCCTCATTTTATTCTCAAGAAAAACTTCTGGAGTGAACAGTACTGAGTGTTAGGACCTAACCTAGAAAGAGCTAATGAAATTCTCTGGTTACGACTGGACTTTGAACCCAGTTCTCTCAATTCACAATTAGCATATTAGTTAATGAAACATCACCCCGCCTCCCAAGAAATTAGACTTGCTCCAAGCCTGCTGACTTTTTGCAGGGTACTAAAACCCTGGCTTTGCCATGAAGTCTAGGATGTTGATACCATGGGTGAGCCTTTTCATGACTAGGTTGAGTATTTATAAGTATTCTTATATGCTTTTATATCAATTTGGGGGGGGTCAGGTACAAGAAATCAGGAAGCAAGAGAGTTCAAATGACTATAGGTTATTGTATGCTATAGAAGAATCTGAACTACTAAGAGTCAAAGCAAATTTGTGGTAGATAAGAGTCAATATAATTCAAGGTGGGATGGACTTCTTGTAGGCGGGAAGCGACTCAAAACCAATGACACTTTGACACCTCCCTCAGGCTCAACCTGGTCATCTCCTGCATCTTTGTTATTTTAACAAAGGAGTTTTTTAATTCCTTTTAATTCTGTTTTAATTGACAGCTATCCAATCATGTATACGAGATGCGAGGCTTATAAATGTACTAAATAATTGAATATCAACTGCACAGAGTGTATTTTTTAATTATTTTTAATTTTTGCTTCAGTGGCATACTGTATGTTTAAAAGGATACTGTCTCCATGTGCGGCATAGGAATATAAATATATATACTGTATATATATATGAATGAATGAATGAATGAATGAATGAATGAATGAATGAATGAATGAATGATAATGCATTCTTAATGTTTTAAGGATTTTTGTACTTTTCAGTATTTTTTTACTTAGAAAAAGTAGATCTCTATTTTGAATTTTTATTTAAAGAGCCATTTAAGTCATGTGCTTTTCTGAGGGAAAACAAAAATGAAACACCTCTTATCCTGTACTGAGCCCCAACCAAAGAAAAGATACAGATTCAATAGCTCAGCTAGGGTTGAAGCAGGCTAGGCTTAGAACTAGGCAGAACCTATATCCCCTTTAAGCCAACCTAGGCATGGTTCAGCATGCTGCATTCTGCATCTTCACCCACAACTTGCAAGAGCATTTTGGAAAATAGCCCATGTTCTGTGTGGGGCAGACTTTAAAAATTCCCACAGATCCAGCATATATAAAAAAAAAGCCACAGAGTAGTGATTTTCAACAAAGGACTTGTGTAAGCACATTTAAAATGTACAGCTAGAGTAAATACTTTTGATGGCCCAAATGCAATCTTCTTTTTGGGCTCCTGGACTACATTACTTGCAAAAACAGTACAGTTCATAAAGAATGGAGTAATAAGTGGATTGTAGACAATTCTAAACTACCAGAAACTTCAAGTGTTTTACATCCTTAAGATCAAAAACAGCTTTAAAAAAATCAGAAAAAATGAAGGAGAATTCCAAGTGTTCTATAATCTTCCAGACTAGATAAGGGCAAATTAAAGTCAATTTTTATGTATTGAAAACACAACCAAAGACATTATTATGTTGCTTCTAAGTGAAAACAATCAGATTATTTACACAAATACATAGCTGAAAGATGAACAACAGTTAGTTTGGAGGAAAATTTTCCTCTCTCCTATTAGAAGAATGTTGGCCTTATTTTGTGCGGTTTTAAAATATAACACAGATGGCACTCTTGTAATCAAAATAAATAAAACATAGCAAGGCCCTTCATTGCTTTTGATCCTCAGTTTGCATGACTCTCTCCCTTCCTCCCTCTTCCCCCTCCCCACCCCAATGGATTTTCATATTGCAAAAATGATATGCTTGGAATTCTATTATAAAGAAGAGTGCTCAGAAAGAGAATATCCAAACATAGAGCACTGCATTGTCACAGTGATAAAGCTCCAGAAACAATGGTCATGGATCGTTTACACTGAAGAGCTGTTGAAACAGCAGCCATTCTTCACACAATGCAAGCCCTTAAAGGGTCCTAACTGGGCTTTTAAGGTTTGAAGAGCTCAGGATACAATGGGCTGAATTTAGCCTTTCTTTCTGCCTTTGGCAGCATCCCACAAATGGAATTTACTACTGGCAGCAAAAAGAGAGAGCTGAAGAGGCGATTTTACCCAGAACAGCAGATGTTTAGGGTTTAAGAGGTGGGTTGGGGAAAATTTCATGAAAGTTGCTTCAGCCTTTTCCACCAGTGGACATACTCTGTTGAACAAGCAGCATTCCACAAATGAAGCCTGTTTGTGTTTATACTTATATCTGTCTAGGCATGCCTGCCCACAAACAGAAGTATATATAAATAGAATGTGCTACGTATATAAATAGAATGTGCTATGCAGATGTCTTTTCAATAATAGAAATAATTAAGCAAATATAAGGGGAAGGAATCAATAACCAATCTCATTCCACTCTGTGCTAAAGCATGCCCTTGTAGTTCTAATGAATATATTATGATCTGAAGATTTCTACCCAGAAAACATTCTATAAAGTTCATTGAAATGTCCCACTATGTTCACTGCATCCTGATCAATAATAAAGCTTTCTCCAATCTGCTCTCTTTGAATATGTCAGATTGCAATCTTCCTCAGCTATAATAGCCCTGCCAGATGGGACCAAAACACATTTTTTTTTTTCTTTCTGAGATCTGCCTTACAAGAAGCAGAATGTAGACTTGCCCTTCTCTAGCCATTGTTCCTCTGCAACTAGTATCTGGAGGTAGGCTGTCATGTATCCCTAGGTAACACTGAATGTTCAAGACTATTAGCTCTTAATTAGGTCTTCCATGAATTTATCCCCTCCCCCTTTTAAAACCATCCAAGTTAATAGCCATTGCCACATCCTGTGATAACAAATTCCACAGTTTAATTATGAGCTGTGAGAACTTCTGTCTGTTTTAGATTTCCTTCCGGACACTAATCCTGAATAGTCTCTAATTTTACTCTTTTAAGAGAGGAAGAAATTCTCATCTCCTTCTCCACATCCGTGCATGATGTTATATGTATCTGAATCATTATACTAATAAATAATAAAAATAAATCCCAGATTTTAAACTGTCTCAAACATTTTAACCATGATTGAGCCCTTTGATCATTTTGGCTTCCCTCTTCTGTACCGCTTCCAACTGTCATGTCAGGCCAACAAATAGCCTGTGCAATATTTATAAGAAATAGCAAAAGCTGAAGACTGGAATGTGTGAAAAATCACTGAATGTGTGTTTACTATTTGGTAGGATCAACAGTAGAATAGATAAGGTGTTAGACTAGGAATAAGGAAGTTCTGTTAATAAAAGAAGGGCTGTGCAGTATGGTTGGATGAAACATGTGAGGCTGCTACAAAAATAAAACATGGAAAAGAAGACATCTACATATTCAGACCTGAGCTTTTTAGAAGAAAGTGACAAGAAAATAATGATCAAGGCCAAAACTTCTAATTTAGCTCAAACAAAATGCTAGTTTGAATTAATCCTAAATTTCAGTGTATAGTCCCACTGATTCATCCTAGGGAGCATATACTTTGCATCTAGGAAAATGTCAGCTTTGGTTCAGGGTTCTTCCAAATTAAAGGATTTTAGGAAGCCAAATCTTTAAGAATTGCCACTAGCCAATATAGAAGATATTATGTCCCCGATAATCAAACAAATCCACTCACTATGAAGTAGATTCACACAAGTATGCTTCTATTCTAAACTGTTAATATATTTGAATGTTCATTTTTTCCTTGCACAATTAGATAATTTATTTTTAAATGTGTATTTGAATTTTGGCAAATGCCAGTAAGGCAAATATCATGGCCTGTATAAGATATACCCATTAGGCCATTCATGGATAAAAATAGCAATGATTTCCTGAATCAACATTTCTTTAACAATATTGAATATTATGCATAGCAACACTTCATATTATAGTACACAGCAAATGAGACTTTTTGTTCCAGTCTGTCCTTCACCAAAGGAAACCTTGTGAGAAAAACATACCTCTACTTGGGTTATGTAATAACAAATACCAATGCTGAACACACAAAAGACAAACTTGTTTTCCTCTAATTAAAATTCATTATCTAAAAGGAACATCATATTAACTGTACTGGAGAACTGAGCTTTTTCTCCTTGAGCAATGTGTTACTAAGTTAAGCTGATTATGATGAACACTTATACTATTCATAAAATAGACAATGCAAATTAAAAAGCCTGCTGTTAATACAAATAAATGGAATTTAAAATTCTATGAATTTAATATAAAAATGCTAACATTTTTATCTTTATGCCTAGGCTTTTTTAAACAAGGAAGCAAAGCAATGAGATAATGCATATTTTACTGCAACCCTATTAAATAAGTTGCTGATAGCAGCTGCAGTCTGATCTTTGAATGAACAAAGCTATGAAAAATATATTATTAGTTTAACAAAGAAAAAGAAAACAAAATCAAAGTAGCAGCTTTGGAGGCAAGTCATAAGCAAACAGATAAAAACAATATATCTGTTGTGAATAGACTTACGAAATAAGCAGTGGAAACAGATTGAAAGATAATTAACAGATTGAATGAGATACTATCCAAACAAATGCCAAGGATTTTCACACAGGATTTAAAACCAAGCCTGAAAAGCTCAAAGTCACAGATTTAGTCTAGTAGTAACTGCTTATTAAATACACTTATAACTAAACTAAGAGTAGGCGGTCAGATATATGTGTATCTAAGCTCCTGAGCCAGGATGAAAATATACATACTGCATTCTCAACCTGCTAACAACACTCATATTCTGAAGCAAAATTAGAGCTATGTTTCATTCTATGGTCAAGAAAAATATGATCTTTGTTGATCAATTTCCTGATCAATGAGTGGACAGCTATTCTCTTTGCTACTGTAGTTTATACCATTTATTACTCCAAACATGGGACCTTTTTTCCATTCCACTTTGTTCTCCTATAGTGAACAGCAGAGAGATGCAATTAATGTGGACAGCCAACAAAAGGGCAAAACTACATGAGCATTGTTATAATCAGTCACTGCATGCTCTGATCTGGAAATAGAAAGTACAGTCCTAGAACAGTCTTACTATGGAAGAAACCTCACTGAACACACTTGAGGCTTAACACTTGTGTCTTATGGTAATGCTTAGGGCTCCTCTGTCACATTACCTCAATGGCCGAACACAGAAGACTTTTGCATCATCAGCACTTGGAGTATGATAAAAAGCTTTTCGGTTTGGGGTATGTCATTTTAAAGTTCAAAACAGTCATTTTAAATGACAGGGCACCTTTCACTCATATAAATATATTGCACCACTTCAGTTTCTCCACCCTGTAACTAGTGAAGGGTCAGAAACGCCAAACCCTCAATTAAGGTTACAAATCTGATCCAGCCTCTGTCATTTAGGATGCCATTTCACAAGAAGACGACACTATGATCTGAAATCTAATTAAAGGGCAGACTAGGAGCTTATGGGTGGGCCACTACTTAAAAAGCTTAAAGTACTTGGGTCGACATTTAGTGGTTGGGATGTTTCAAGAGGCACAAGGAAAAATAAATCTACTCACCTTTTTTTGTTCTGTTTAAAGCCCGCTGAGTTGCGTTGGGAGCATGTGGAATCTCTCCCTCTGTACTTTGAATCTGCAGAAGAAAATCAGTGCATTTTTAAACCTATGCTTGCAGGCAATAAGCTTTCTAGTGAATATGCATGGGATTTATATCTTGCATAATTGGCTATTTAGTAATTAACAATCTCAAATATAATAACTCTGGAAAGCCAAAGGAGTCAATTATTGCTGTTTATTATTAGTGTATCTTTTTCAGGCTTCCTGGAGTGATAATGCTGAAGTTGGAACACACAGGAACAATAAAATGTGAAAAGCCATGACATCAGTAATTTAGGATAAAAGGCTTTTTTTAAGAACAATGATGCAGAGCAAAAAAAAACCTCAGCAGCATATCCCATGAGGTTTCCTTTTGGAAAACTTTTAGGCAAACAAATACAGAAAGCTGTTAGCTCAGTAGGAGGGGGGGAGGGGAAGAAAACTGTAAGGCTGACTGAAACTCAGAAAAAAATAATAGCTAGTTTGTACGGTTCACAAATGTCTTGCTCAAGGGCTATGTGGACAGCAAGGAGAGAGGAAAGGAGAAAAATATATTCAAGATAACGTTTCTATTCTATCTCCTAAATAAACTTTCTAACTTTCTTTCTCAGTGCTCCACAAACCTTCAAACCTAAATAAGGCTTCTGAAAAATTAAGCTATTCCAGATTGCTTTCATTTTTAGTTTAGCTGTGTATCTTTTTACTGTTTCAGAATACGGCAGATTCATCCTCCAACGATTATTTGAAATTTGAAATACAATGTCGTACAGTGGGAAATACTGCAAGCTTCAGTTTGCATGTCCCTCAAGGAAACGGCAAAAGGAAACCAGGCAGGAAGCTTTCGTTTAAAGAGAAAAACAAAAGCAAATGGCGTCCATTTTTGATGTATAGTACAAGACAACTGATAGCAGCTCTCTGGGCTAACTTGTTCCTTATGCAAAAATCCAATTAACGTTAAAACTGTAGCATATTTTGGATTGTCTGATCCAAAACTACCAATCCAAGGAAGTATAGCTATGTTTAATAGCAATTGAGAGCTAGGAAATTATGAATGCACTGAACTTCTATGCCGAAAAATCATATTTTCTCTCCTTTCAATAAACATGAACAATACTATGAAGCCACATGGTACAAACAGTACACCTGACAGGAGCATAAGATGACAAGCAGATAGGAGCATAAGATGTTGTCTGAAGTCCCATTTATATATTATGGGACTACATCATACATAACCCATTTAGTATCTGGGAAAGAAAAGCAACTGATTCACCAGGTAGCCCTCCTGCAACATGGTGCTGT
The DNA here is from genome assembly GCA_023653725.1 of Bungarus multicinctus. NCBI lineage: Eukaryota > Metazoa > Chordata > Lepidosauria > Squamata > Elapidae > Bungarus > Bungarus multicinctus. The sequence continues at coordinate 14,061,612 of CM042838.1, forward strand.
CCCAGAAGCAGGTATCATTTTGGGATTGGCAAGGGCCACTTCATCCCACCCCGGAGCAGGACCATCCTGGGAGAGGCTGCAATTCTCACAATCCGAGAATTGCAGCCGCTTCCAAAATGGTGTCCACTTCTGAGAAGAAACCACACTGCCTCCATATAGGAAAGCTACATGGTGGATCAGCTGCTTCGCCTTCCCAAAAGCAATCTTTGGAAGTAGTATGATGGATCAAGGCATTGGAGGGTAGATAGGACCCAGAGGGATGGGAAGCAGAATGGGGTGCCTCAAGGTTAGGGGAGGCCCTGAGAAGCATGAGGGGGCCACATGTGAGCTGGGGAAGTGCTGAAGTGCAGGACTCCTAGCGCTTTCTCCATTCCCTGAGTGGAACCCCGTGTTCCACTTAACAATAGCAAAGGGGAGAGCAGGGATTGTGTTCATTAAAGCCCTTTGCTTAATGACCGTGACTTATGACCATATTTCTAAGCTCAATTATGGTCACAAGTCAAGGACCACCTATACTGTTTTCACTTTCTCCCTTTAAAAGTTCCACTTGCCCAAGTATCTTCTTTCCCAAGATCCTGGATTCCTCTTCAAAAACTGTAGTCTTTTTCAAACATTGTGAAACTACCATTTTTACTTTGAATAACTTTATTGTTCTTAATTTTATCTTCAGAATCTTTTCCCAGGCACTGAAATGTACTAATTCACGTTTGAAGCTTTAAAATAAAATAGAAGTGATCTAAATAGAATTTAAGTAATTCAAGCAGTGTCTTAAATAAAGCATGGCATCTATTTGACTCCACTGGCTTTTAGGTACATTTCCTTGTTATTTGTCCTCTCATCATTATAGACATAGGAAACATATCTTCACTTTTTTAGATGCCCTCTGAAATCTGGTAACACATGGAACTATAAATAGCTCTTTTAATTACAAAGAAGGTTATATTCAAAATGTGTAGACAAACAAAATCTTTCCACACTTTTTTTAACCTTGGGGTAGTAATTAACATAGACTTGAAACTCTAGGGTATTTAATTCTAAAATTCCAATTTCAATCTGGGGAATTTCAAGACATTTTAATATGAGTGATTATTATTATTCTGGTTTTTCAAAAGTTCCAAGAGACAGTAAAAAAGAATATTAATCAAGCCTCACGCATTTTGCCTAAACACCTTGTTTCAAGGGAACCGTGAAGAAAAATATGAAAACATTAAATATTACATTTGCTATACGATGTAACTAACAGGTCAGAACACTTGCTTTTTAAATTAAAAATATAAACATTGTACTATTATGTAATTGTTACATCACAGAGACACCTAAGTATACCTAAACATTGCTTATTTAATCTCCCTGAATCTAAGACACATGATTTCATAGTTGGCACATATTCATGCTATTAAGAAAAAGATTTTTTAAATATAAACATGTGCCACTATTTTTTAAAAAACCAAATTAAAAAAAAATAATTGTAAAGTTAAAGAACTCCTAAAAGCGAATTTTTTAAAAATTGGCTATTTCCTGAATAACAAATAAGATGGTATTTTTATAAATACATGTAACCAATAATTACAGTAAGACAAGTAATTTTAAGATGCTTTGTTTTGGACAGCATAACTAAATACTGGCTGAACCTCTTGATGACAGCAGAAGGATTGGTGGTGGGATCTGTAAAATATGCCCCCTTGATAATCTGAGACCATGAGATCTGGACAGAGTAGGCCTTTATAATCAAGGCACCAGACTTGAAACTCGGTAATCATGAGTTCTAGTCCTACTTTAGGCATGAAGCCAGGTAGAAGACATTGGCCAGTCGCTCTCTCTCAGCCCTAGGAAGGAGGCAAGAGCAAACAACTTTTTGGAAAGAAAATTGCAGGAACTTGTCCAGGTAGTAGCCAGAAGTAATACTAATTGACACTATCTAAATTCTAAAAGAATAACAGGGCTCAGCAAATCCCTAGTAATATTTAAAATAAGATAAGGAAAATGAAGATCAACTGTATTAAAAATCCATTTTAATAGTTACCACACCAAAAACGTTGGAATGCTTATTTCTGTTGTCTTTTCCTTCTCCTATAAGAATATAATTCTGTAAATTCCAAAGAACTACAAAAAAAATTACAAAGTAGGAGTTCAGCTTCACCTGAGAGATTAAGTTTACTTCACTTTAGCTTCATGTTGACACCGAAGTTAATATATATTTAACATGCCTTTGCCACACTGATGTTTTATCTTTGAGGAAAAGAGCTACTGCTATACTGTATATGGGGATATATTGGAGTCTTTCCATGAACTCCTGTCCTCAGAAGCTTTAGCCAGTTTGTATGATTGCTGATTATATTGTAGATTTATGAACTCTAATTTTCATGAGTTAGAATTGTGTGCTCCAAAATGTAATCTAATGCAATTTTATTGTCAAGTTGGAATAGCTGAGAAATCCATGAAATTTGTTATTTCTAAGCTATTTCTATTTCTTTTAAAAGGTTCTTTGGATTCTCAGAACGAATTAATATTTGTCACTCCCTAAAAGGAAGTTTAAGCACTCAACAGATCTTCACTATCAGTCAGGAATTGCAGGTGGGGAAATATATGAATTTCTACTGCATGAATGGACTGGATGCATCTGACACTCTTGCTTGCCCAGCATAGAGAAATAGCTCTCCATACCAACATGGGAAGTTCTTAGCATAGGGGTGTCAAACTCGATTTCATTGAGGTCCGCCTGCATCAGGGTTGTATTGGACCTGGGCGGGGATGATGGGGTGATGTGATGTCACTCATGTCAGGGGCATCTGTGGTGGCCTAGGAAGGGAGTGGGGGGATCCTTCCTTCCTTCCTTCCTTCCCTCCCTCCCTCCTTTCTCCTTCCTTCCCTCTTCATTCTTTCTTCTTCCTTCCCCTCTTTCTTTTTTTTCCCCTTCCTTGCTCTCTTCCCATCTTCCCTTTTTTTTCTTTGTCTTTCCTCTTTTTCTTTCTCCTTTCCTGTCTTCTCCCGGGCTCCATTTTCACCAGCAGAGATACTGCGGGCTGACCCTTCACTGTTTTCAGGGCAGCCCCATGCGCTAGCTTTAAGCACCACACAAGCCAGATCCTAGCAGGTATGATGGACTTACCTGCAAAGCTGATCTGGAAATATTCCCATTTAGTTATCTTTATACGTACTGCTATTCAGGCAGAATGATTAAATTACAGTATGAAACAAGTACCAAAACAACAGCCTCATTGTCAGCTACAATATTGTAGCAAGTGGATTTTGACTTAATTCTGAATACCAGTAAGAAGGGAACCATATAACTGCTCAGACTCTTTGAATATATATATGTATTACACTATCTACACTATCCATGTCAGGCTTACTCAACTTGCATCCTCCAAGGAGGCCAAGCTCCCATAGTTAGTCTTTCACCCTGATATATTATGGAACACATCCAGGGGGTGCCACCTATGGGTGGGGGGGAAACCCTACACAGAATTCCTACTTGTAAGCAACTACCCACACATACTTCCTGTGTAAGACTGGAGACTCTGCCCTTGATCATACACAACAACCTATTGGCATCCTTAATGTTGATAAGGCAGGAGTTGGAGTTTTGAAGTCCCTGTCCAAATATTTTGGACTACAACCCCCACTGTTTCTGCCCAATGGCCATACTGGTTGGACTGGGAACTGCAGTAAAAAAAGTTGCAATGCATTTAGTTGTATGTACCTCTTTAATAAGAGTCATGCAGGAATAGTGTTAGAAGCATTCCAAGATGAGAGTATAAAAACATAAGAAAAAGAATCACAAGAGGTGAAACGAAAAAAGAAAAGAAAAATATGACTTTTCTGATATAAAACCAAAAAGAAAGATAACCTTTTAAAACTCTGTTATTAAGAGTTTCCAGATTGGTTAAGCAGACACCAAAGTCTGCACTGCTTTCTTAAGAGACCTGGCCTCCTTATTTTGTAACTACTCCATTTTCAGACATTTTCTTAACTCTAAGTTGTTTCTGGTAATAAAATCGCCTAATTAATCTTTTTCATACAATACATTCAGACAATACTGTTTTATTAAAATAGAAAATCCAAAATCAAAGGACTTCCTTTTAGGAAACAAGCCTATTTTCAAAATACCAAACTAAAGCATTGTGTTCTTGGTATCACTAGTTAAAATGAACAGAATAAATACTATTGAAATGAAAATATCTTGAGCTTGATTCAAGGAAACAAAATAGGAATATTTCAGGGTGCAATTTGCAGTAATATCTTCAGAACAGAAGTTCCAACTCCTAACCCTAACCAAAAATAGATTGAACACCATTAGTATACTAGTTAGAACACCATTAGTATATTAGTATACTCCCCAGAAATGCAGTATAGCCATGACCTAAGTGTTAGTTTCCAGTCCCTCTGTATCTCTCTTCCACAAACAACAAATCTGAGGGCCTTTAAATGTCCTAGATCCATGATGGCGAACCTATGGCACACCTATGGAAATAATGGAAGTGCCGAAATGGGCCGTTTTTTAGCCTCCTAAAGGCTGCAGATGCTTCCCTTGGGCCCCAGGAGGACAAAAACGGCCTCAAACGGGTCGAAAACCAGCTGGGACATACACGCATGCACAATGCAGGTAAGGGGGAGTTGCGTGCACATGCACGGGGAGGCGGGGCACATTGCATTGTGGGTGCTGGCAAGTGCGCGCTTTCAGCACACCACAATAAAAAGATTCACTATCACTGTCCTAGATAGATTTGAGGAGGGGGGGGTCTATTCCTGCTCATCCTGGATCAGCCATAGGGACAGCCACCAATTATCACATCTGAACAGATTCAGGAACATTCTGAAGTGGAGATATCTAGTTTAACCCTGAGTATAAATAAAATCCTATGTATAAAGCCATTCTAACAGATAGGTCAGTAACAGGGCTGGCGCCAGCAAAATAATTTGAACTTGCTCAACAATACAAAGGCTTGCCATATCTTCAGAGCTCCTCACTTCTGCTATGAAAGTTTCCACACTGTCTGATCTTGCATATGCATGCAAACACTACCATGTGCAGGTACTTGGGAGAGGAAGGAGCAAGGAGTTAAATAATGAAAAGTGCATTACAATATTACAACTCAAATACTACTCATTTTGTGTATGCATTGTTGATCAAGCACTCATACATAAAAGATTGTGACATCTTGGACTGCAAATAAATTTTTGATTTGGTATCATGATTCAACTGATTTTTCCACAAATTACATTTATTTGCAATCCTCCAAATGATTTTGTGCAGCCCAAGTCAATTCTAACCCCCCAATTAAGCATTCTTACATGAATGTGCAGGCACTGTATTTTCTTAAAAACATAAGTTACCCGTTTGTGTCTGTGCAAGCCACTTCTTGGAAAAGAAGCTGATGAAGAGGTATACTAAGCCAATCACTTTTGAGAACAGATAATTTTACTAAAGTTTTGCATGAGGAACGACTGGCAAATTTGATCACGTGGAATACACAGAGGTAAGTAAATACCTTGCTACCAGGAGAGACATTGGCAATAAGACAGTATTTATTTAATGTCTCTACTGAAAGTTGAGCAAGGCTATAAACCCAAAAGTGCAGCAGTAGGCAATCTCTGGAAAGGAGATTCTGGACCTAAATCAAGTTTTCTGTTTTTCTATGTGTGCTCTAACAGCTCTCTTATGGCATACAGGTTGTCCTTGACTTAAATAGTTAATTTAGTGACCGTTCAAAGTTACAATGGCACTGAAAAAAGTGACATGACCATTTTTCAAACTTATGGTCACCCATGGTCACGTGATTTACATTTGGTGCTTGACAACTGACTCACATTTATGACGGTTGCAGTGTCCCAGAGTCATGTGATCATCTTTGGCAACCTTCTGACTATCAAAGCCAATGAGGAAACCAGAGTCACTTAACAACCATGTTGTTAATTTGACAACTGCAGTGATTCACTTATCAAATGTAGCAAGAAAAGTCGTAAAACAAGGCAAAACTAACAACAAACTTCTCACTTAGCAACCTAAATTTTGGACTCAATTGTGGGCGTAAGTGGAGGATTACCTGTACTACTTCTTGGCTATTCCTGGACAACAGAATTGGAGGATCTACTGATACATTTTTGGTTGATTTCCATTTGATTGCTAAACGTTTTTGTTTTCTAAGTAGACTGTAGAGATGAAAGAAATTTTTGGGCACGGTTTTGTGCAACTCAACTGTGATCTCATTTCAAGTACAGAAAATAAGCTTCTGACTTGAGACACTGAGTCAGAGACATAGTAAATATTTTAACAATAAAGTTTATTTTCTAATCTGAAGCTGTTTCTTTGCACCTGAATTTCAGGGTTAAGACAGGGACCTTATAAAGCAAAATTAGATCCCACAAAGCTAAGCCTGCATGCCCTTAAACTGCTTCATAAATGAGTCTTCAAGGGTTTCCCATTGTTCCTTTTTAATCAGCATTTCTCCACAAAGAAACACCCAGCTTCCTGCATGCCAGATCACCAGAACTGCAATTTTGCTGAAAAGTTCAGAAGCAAACTCAGATTATGCCACTTACTTTTCTCTTCCCATCTGATTCAGAACTTAAGTTAGTGATAATAAAATCTACAGAGAATCAGAAATGGGCTCTATGCATTTGAATCAGTTCTTCCGTAGGAAAGAAAAAAGACAGATACTGGAATACAGATGCCGTTGGTAAAAAATCAGTGCAAGATCAGAGCAACAATCAGGCGGGTTGCATAGCAGAATTAAACAGCAGCAAAGACATAGAACATTCTAGTATAATATATTCCGTACATAGAATATACACTTCTCCTTAATGGGGCATCCATAGCAAATATCTCCTTTTAAAGCAGATTTCTGTAAGGATATGACAATTGAAAGATAGACCAATTCTAAAATGTGGGGAAGCCAGGGTACGTACTCATTAGCAAGTTGCTAGCTTCAAATATACCTGTCCTGCAATCTCTAAAACTATTATACATCACACAACTGAAACATCAACAGCAGATCCTTTAATACTCCTTAAATAAAACAAACTCAAAGGCAAAAGCACATAGATGTCTCTGCAAGGCAAAATTACTACTCTTATCAATGCATACAAACATCCATCTTACAAGCCATTTGCTAGGTCTCAGTTTGCAAAGGCGGCTCCGTGACTTCATTTGCTCCTAGGGCTGTGCTGGAGTTTCTTGTCCTCCCTTTCCCACTGGGGGATTAGGCAGTTGGGGTGGGTGGGATAAGGGGGCTGATCCCTTTCCTTCCCCCGCCTCTGCTGCGGGTCACCAGATCAGAACCCTGCCTGAATTTTATTTGCAATCTTTGCCCTGTTCCTTCCACCCTTCCACATCTCCTTCGCCAATATCAATAAGGATGCCAGCACAAATGCATCTGATTGGCTGAGAATGGAGAGGCCAGAACTCCTGGGAAAGCTGTGCCTTGACTCACTCTCCCACGCTGGCTATCTTGACAGCAGCAGACTTCCGACAGAAGCCCCAGCCACAAGGGCTCTGGGACAGCTTGGAAAACTGTGCCCTGGGTATCTCTGCCATGATACGTGCAAAGAAAACATTCCAAAGGCAAACTTGGAAAAAAGAAAAACAGGCCTTTAGGACACTCCTCACTTTGTCTCATAGTGTTTTTTCTATGCACAAGACGATTAGAAAAAAAGAAGAAAAAAAAAAAAGAAAGTCGAACTGTCCTCATTTTTGCCATTAATAGATTCCTCACTTCTGTAAACTGATCGTAAAACCATAAACTTAATTTAGTCACTTTATTTCAGTGAATTTCTAAATTCTTAAATTTGTCAAAAACAAATGAACCCTCTTATGTTAGTGTGGTTATGGGAACATCATAGGGAGCAAATATTTCACAGTTCCAGAAGAGATCTAAGGAAGTAGCCCCCAACCCTTTGGGCACCAGGGACCGGTTCCACAGAGAAAGGTTTTTCCGCAGACCAAAGGAGGCGTGGTTTCCCTTGCTGCCTACAACCTGCGGATGGGCTGTGCTTGTTTGCGCAACCCGTTTTCTGGCATGCCACTGTCAAAGTGAAAAAATTCAGCTTTATAGATTAGAGGAAATGAATCGTGTTTTTCTGTTGCCAGCATACTTTATTTACAAATAACTAGGAACAAAAGAAAAAGCTGTACATTCTAGAAGCAAGCAAAAGAAAATGAAAGTGAAGTAAAACTCCTCCCCTGCACACATGCGCAGTAAATCAAACATCACAAGACACTCATATCTTGTTACTAAGGCAATGTGATAACCAGTCTGGTATATTCTGGAAACTTATGTGGGAGCTCACCAGACAAACCCAAAATAAATGCAGTGACAGCCACAGCCAGGTGCAGGTCCATAGACCGGGGGTTGGGGACCCCTGATCTAGGGTTGGATAAAAAATAAAAAGTTGTGCAGCTGAGAGGCAAATAAAACCACTTTAGTGCTTTCGTCAAAATTAGAATAGACTTGTCACATGGGTAAGGTTATTACCAAGTCAGGACAGAAACACAAACGGTATCCGATCATTAGCAGCTTTAGGAATGAAAACCAGTAACTTGAAATACACCTCAAATAATGATATATAACTTGGAGCTCTCCAGAAAGTTATGACCCACTTCCAATTGTTACAATTGTGGCATAAATAACCGAAAGGAATGGTGCAAATTGCAGTCCAGATTATCTGGAGAGCATCAGGTTGCTTGTTCCTGACCTAAAAGGATAAGGCTTTAAATTCATCCACTTATCTAATTCAGTATTACCCATACTGGAATAGGAACTTTTCATTAAATTGACACAGGTTGACAAGCCTGTTTCAGAATTTAAAATATGGTTCTTATGTAATTCCCACCTAAAATGGAAAGAAATCATGCTGTCAGTTTTTGTGATCATACGGAATTCTAAAGAACCTAAACAAATAAAACTAAGAGGCCGCAGGCTGCCTATCTCTAACAGTAACTAACAATAACAAACACACTGTATCTCTGGCTGGCTTTCACACACAATTTAAACAGGAGTATCTCAGAAAAGTATAATCTTCCTTCACACCTATTTCAGAAGAAAATAATCTTCCTTCACAATTCCAATCCCTTTTTATAAGCATACCTGTAGCTGAAATACTCACTAAAAATGGATCAGGGTTGTATATAAAACTATGAAGGTTTAAAAGTCGTAGTTTAAGATCTTCTGTACTGGATACCAAAGAACCATTTTAGCAGTTTATCAAAATTCTGTATCCAACCTTTGTGTGGTCTACAGGGATGACAACTCTCCTAAGTTCTCTACACAGTTCTACCAACATCTACTAGATATTGGACTAGAGAAAGCCTGTACAGAATATGAAGGGAAATCAACACTTGAGGAACTACAACATCAAAGCAACTATAATCCTTATCTCTTTCCACATACCTCCTCCATCTCAAAGGAGTCCTTCTGCTGCAGCATGAGGCTGGCAATCGATGGAATGGTTGGTGGAACAGGGGCCTCTTTATCAGCCATTTGAATTGCTCTGGCATCTTTATCTTCAGAACTGGTTGATTCCAGAGTATCACCCGTGAGATTAGAAGAGTTCATAGCAGCAATCTTTTCATGAAATCCACCTGTATGTCCAAAGGAGTTATTATTTTGCTGATCTTCGTAAGAAATAGAATAACCTTGAGTTTCCTGTGGAACGCTAGGACAAAGTTCTGAAGAATCCAGAGCTCCTAAGAGGCCGGATTGGTTGCAAGGTGCTTCTTCTTTTACTGTTGCCAGCAAAGATGCTTTGAAGTGTTTTGGAGTTTTGACTTCGTTTTTCACTTCTGGTTCTTCACTCCCATTTTCAGATTTGCTCTTCTCGGTGGATATACTACTGCCACTATCCCCTGCTTGAGGGTTCCCATAGAGGTTGAGTTTAGACAGGGTCTTCATCAAACGATTCGCTGTGTTACTTCGTGTCAGAGGAGGTGGGCTGGATGCCTCTTTGCTGGAAGATGCTGAATTCATGCTCCCAATTTTCTGCAAGGGAGTGCCAGAAACTTGAGAGTACAAGGAAGAGAATGCATTGGCCACAGTAGTAAGCACTTCGATTTGACGAAAGCGACCTGGCAAAAAAGACAAAACCAAATGACAAAAAGAACAAAGAGCAGCACTGTAAAAGTGCAATATTGAGACAACAAATGAACTTGAAACTTGCAAAGTTAAAAACAGAAACATCAGAACATCAGCACCAAAGCCAAGTTCGACTTCTGACTTCCGAAATGTTACTTGTAGTATTATTCCCTGAGGAAAAATAGACGGTCTTGAATTGTTTTGTCATGGGATCAGTCTTAAAAACACATCTGCCTTTTGAATCACTCAAAGGAAAATATATTGTTTTGTTTTGATTGTTTTAATGTTCAGTAGGGATTTACTCTGTATCACCTCTGTAGCATTAATTAATTAAGAAATTAATGCACAGCGAGTTACATCATTGAGAAACTGTTCAGAGAAGAGGAGAAAATCATGGGATTCCTTCCATCACTTTTCTACCAAATAAAAGCATCTATCTCTTACTGAACTGTCTTTGAAATGAGCTCCACTCCTTCTCTGAACCTTTTCTCACATTCCAGTTCCATAGGCTACATGTTATTCCCACTTCATTCTGCTGTCCATGGACAATTGTGAGTAGGGTGGTACCAAAGGTTTAGAATTGATTCTATCATCTCTAATTAGCATAAGAAAGAGAAGCTAAGGTTTTGGGGGTTAAACTTTTCCAAGCAACCCAGGCTGGAAAAGGCTGGTCAATTGCTCCTAATGTTTTGCTACAGTTATCTACATACTCACTATCGTTTGAGAGGTTGATTTTTCACATTGCAGAATGAAAGGGTAAATTATAAAGGGATAATTAGCTGCCTTGACAATATTCTTCCCCAAGTGACTAAGTTCAGACGGTTTAAAATTAGAATGGGTTTGCATTAGACCTATTTATTTCTAGTTTACCGATCTGAAGAACAAGATTAATCAAGTAATGCAATATTTAGGAACACAGCAATTTTGTATGCATTTATTTTTACTCAATGTGTATATTGCCCAGTAAGAAAAACATACTTGTCAAAGCAAAATTGGGGTTTTCCACTTCCATCCGTTGCAATTGTGCACTCAGAAACACTTTGATATCTATTCCCCTTGCAAAAGATGATGAATTAAAAAACCTTGATGGAATTTTAGAAGCAATATCTGGTTCATCACGTCCAAATCCAAGATTATAGAGAACCTCTTCAGGATCTTCCTCATAGAGTTCCAGTAGTTCAGACACACTAGATTAAAACAATAAGACAAGAATTGCACTATATAGTTTGCTTGTCTGGTTAAGCATAGAGGTGAAATCTGTAAGACTGTTAAACTGGATTAAAAGGTTAAGGCTGCAATGTTTAGCTTTTAAAGGAGATGAAAGGAGATGACATTATGATTCTGTGATCTTACTTAAAATGTATTTATAAATGTTGAAATATTTATTGTGCACTCTCCCATGATTATATTAATTTCAACGGGACTTCTCAGCACACCTACAATAAAATTCACTGGGTTGGTTGGGGAATTCTCGGAGATGAAGTCTACAAGTCAAGTTACCAAGACTGCATACTCCTGAACTACATTGTTAATTTAGTTTGGATAGTAATGAGAAGCAGAATTTGCCCAGAAGGATGCTTAAATTTGTACGGTTTCAATCAAAAATTATATACAATCTTCTTATTGAGTTCAATCCTTGAAATCAAAGTCCTACTAATATTAGACAGCTCTGAGAAGACTTTGCTTGTTCATCCAATCTTCGCTATTATAACTGCACTGTTAGAAAACAGTAAGATGTGTTCTGTACTTCGATAGCAAACTCACCGCATCCTGCAAGATCTGGATTCTAAGGAAGGGGAAACCAACCAATCAACAGAAATGTTTTACAAAATGTGTGGCACCTTGTCCTTTCCAGTTCTTCATTTCTTAAATACCAGGCAATGATGGCCTGAACTAGGTTAGGTCTGTCATCTGCAAGTTGGAGGTACTCTACCAATCTACCTAATCACGTCTCTTTTTAAAACACTTAACACCGCCTGACTTGACCTCATGCTGGTTTATTTTGTAAAAAGAGCCTGCATAGCCTCAATAAGGAGCTTTTCTCTTTTAAAAGGATATAGGGAGTGGAGATTAGGATCCTAGCCTCCTGCACACTAACCTTAATCCAGCATTGTTGTAATAACAATATGAGAAATGGTGTGCAATATAATGTACTTTAAACTCTACTTGATTTGCTCCCAAATTGTGCCTGGAAATATAGTAGGTAATCCGTTCAAAATTTTTGCCTTCCAAAACACGGGGAGCCAGAGAAATGCAGAATGAACCACACAGATCTGCTCTCTCCCTTACAGAAGATAAGATGAGGTTGTCTGCATGAACACATCAGTGTAAAGTTATTTTGGTAATAGAGGAGTGGTTTTCATTGTCATTTTCAAAATGTTTTCAGTTTGAGGACTCCTTGGGCCTCTGGGTTTGGTTGTTTTCTTGCAAACATTTCATTAATCAAACTAGGTCACTTCATCAATACAGTGCTAGGACTAGCACTGATGATGTTACCTAGTTTGGCTAATGAAATGTTTGCAAGGAAACAACCAAACTCAGACAGCACCAAGGAGTCCTCATTTCAACCCTGAGCTACAAAAATTATCCTTTATTATTTTCAATTTTCTAGTAGTCTCTCTTCCAAATATGAACCTTATCCTTTCTAGCTTTCTGAGGTCAGCTAAGATTAACCAGGTGCTACCACCAGCTGCAATAAGAATTTATTCAAGTGGAATTACTTCCAAACACATTTTGTCTATAGTACTATAATCATAGCACAAAACTACATCAATGATCTATGAAATTTTTCATAGATTAAAAAACCGAACATCAAAAGTTACAACTGTCAGCAGTTTCTAGTGCAGCCTGCCAACCTGGCAAGAAAGGAAGACAGAAATCAAGGAGGAGAAGTTTGCTCCTCTACTTTGCCATGAGCCTGTAGAAAATTAATTCAACAGGGAAATGAATGGATACTAAAACTTCTGAGAACTAAACTCCAAAAATTGTTCAGAGAATGCAAGATTTGTAGATTAGACTGGGAAATTAAAGAAATACTACCAAAAAGTAGCAATGGTAAACCACTTTAAAATGTTGCCAAGAAAACTATAGATATGTCTATGACATCACAGGAATCAAGCTCAACTCAAAGGAGAATTTTGAAGAACACAATATGGAACTATTCCTATGGATTTCCTTTACTTTCTATGGAATGTTTCCCCCACCCCTTAAATTTCACTGGCAGCAAAAGAATTTTAAAACTCCCGCAAATATAGAAGCCTAAATGTTAAGTTTCAGGAAATCTTTAGGAAAGGCAGGGGTGGGATGCTACCCGATTCTGCCTGGCTCTATAGAACCAGTAGCTCTGAAGAGCAGCAGACACCGAACCGGTTCTGTGTCTGCTGCTGTTTGGCCCAGCTGCCTGCTAGGGCTCTTACCTGTCCTTTATTTCCTGCTTTTTCAACCTCAGCTGCTTTGCGCAGCACAGCTGAGGTTGAAAAAGCAGAGAAAAAGTGGCTTTTCAAACGTTGAGCACCTGTGCGCAGTGCTTTTCAGCTGTTCGGGCAGCACAGCTTAAGGTTTATTTACACGCATGCACAGCAAAACGTAGTCATCGAACCGGTAGTAACATCGGCTGAATCCCACCCCTGAGAAAAGGAGTCTGTGTCTCTCACAGTTTTCTTAACCCAAATAACTGTCGTGGTATATTTATTCTGGACTGGATAAACTGAAAGATAGTGCATTTCTATCACCAGAATTAAGAGATTGAACTTGTTGATCCTATTAAATTTAAATGCAAAACATATACAAAGAAGACATAGGAACATGTATACTGCCATAACATGTGGTGTGCTGAAAGATCATGAAATTCTGATGGTGACCCTATTTAATGTATTTCAAAAAGAGATTGTCATCAAGCTGAAGCCAATGTGGAACTGTGACAAAAATGTATAAAATATGATTTTTTTTTTCAAAAAAAAAAAGAAGAGGTTTGAATTAAAAAAAAATGCCCCTGGTTCTTTCCTCCACCCTAATCATCCTTTACTTACCTAGAAACAGTTGCACTGCTTTTTCCTGAGCCAGTGGAATTCATACTTCTCCCCCTCTGATGAAACTGAAGCCTCTTGTCCTGTGCCAATATACTGCTGCTGACAACACAAAGGGAATTCATAATTACAAGGGTGGAGAGTTTGCCTCTTCCTTCAATACCCCAAATAGCCCATATTCTACTGCTCCGTTTTTTCTTAAATTCACTTTGGTTGCAAATGCAGAACGGTAGCTTTTCACTGTGACTTCATGATCCCCTCCGAACCCCACAACTGTTTCTTTTGCTAAGAGCACCCCACCTAGTTCTATTTACCACATCCAGAGAACTGCATGAAAGTTCTGCTTTTTTAGCTCAGCACAGGATTTTAGTTTGAAAGAAATTGAATATACAAGCACAAAAGGAATGGCAATTTAATAGTGTCACTTATTTCTTCAGCTAAAGAGTAGAGCTTTTTCCTTCCAGGTGTTTCGGACTGCTGCTTGCTAAAGCACAACAGTAAGAAATGTCTGTGGACCAGATCAGTCACACGTTATTGGCTCGATGAAGAGCGGCATTACAGAAGGCAAAAAAAAAAAAACCCAATGCAAGGTATGGTGGGGTTCAGATATGTAAGCAGAGCCAGAATTTTCCATTTTGGGGCAAGAAAGAGGGTTCAGGGGAGGAAAATAATCCTCCCCCTTTAATTCCATCAAGCCAATTTTAAACCAACACTACAGCTTCTTTTCAAAACATTGGTCACTGCATTTGGGGGATTTGAGGGTCAACCCCAAAGGTTTTGAAGACTGTAAGTCACTCATCTTTAGCTGATAAGTCAATTATGTACTGAGTTATAATCAGAATGACAGGTTAAGTGTGCTTTATCCAAATCAAATGGGCTTTTCATATTTCTGTATAATTTGGAAACACGCCTTTTCTCTTGCCTTTTCTCGATGGTTGGAATTACAAGGAGTTTTTATTGAAACCCTCTGAAACCACAGCAATACAATGCAGTGACTATACTCCATCACCATTCACCAGATCCTGGAGAGAAGTTTTACAAAGGTGTCGCAATAGGCAGTAGAAATTCCATTTATCAGCTTGGGATCTGCATTGTGGTTATGGGGGTAAAAAGTAGACCATCTCACTCAGAATCCAAGGCTAACAATGTAGTTGATCAGAAAGAAAGAAAAAACAGCTCCTCGCATCTGTGTCTCATCAGCTTATAGTCTTGATGACAAACTATTAAAATGAATTATGCTCATATAGAAAGACCAACTTCATGTCAGACATTATTCCAAAGCAAAAAAAAGTATGCATTTTTACCAGATTTCCATTTGTTCAATGCTTTGATGCAGTTGATTAGCTGGAAAAAGGGAGAGGAAAAGAAAAGAGAGAATAAACATAAATCTGTACATTACAAATTATAGAAACGAAAAGCTTTGGAATTGTTATTAAAAGCTCCCAGCTTAGTAATCGTTAACAGAAATTACAAGCAATTCAATCACTTTTATTTTATAAATAGTATTTTGCAGGCATGTGCCGGCAAACTGTTTTTTTACAATGAACTGTTGGAGAAATCTCAATTGGCTGGATTCATGTAATATGTTAAGTCATAGACCATGGTTTACAAATCACCATGTAATTGTGGATAAATACTGTATGTGAACAAGAGGTGACTCATCCTCTTTCATTCTGAGCCTGAGAAAATGATCCACCATTAGAATTTCTAGAAAGTCCCTTGCATAAATATTTATTTGGCACAAGAGAATTCTCTTCATTCTTTTTACCGCCAGTATCCATAGGACACATCTATATTTTTCTCTGTCAAATGAAAGCATACCTCTATATGTGTGCGGTTACTCTTGATTAAGTCGCATCTCCCAATATTTATGCTTATATATGCTATGGGAAGCCCGGGGCAGAATGGATACACTCATATCTGGATCACAGCATTGGGGGGGGTGGGGGAGAAGGAGAGCATTACAATGGAACAGCCATAGCATCTTTCTAGGCTGCTGCCCAAAGAGATTCGATGGGATCTTTTTTTTCGCTTTACATTCCGCACTTGATCCAGCCCATTTGTCAACTCTTTCTTTTGCTGTCTTCTTTCCAAAGACCAAATCTGCCCCCGTTCTGTTGAGTTGTCAGAGTTTCTCTGCTGATGGAGAGTTCCCAAGTCTCTCTACCTCCCAACATTCTGTTGGGCTAAAAATAAGAGAATTGTGATACAAGATTTCTGTTTTATGATTAACACAATGATAGCTTGGTGATCTTGGCCTATATTTAAAA
The DNA here is from genome assembly GCA_023653725.1 of Bungarus multicinctus. Lineage (NCBI taxonomy): Eukaryota > Metazoa > Chordata > Lepidosauria > Squamata > Elapidae > Bungarus > Bungarus multicinctus. Next base: position 14,077,977 of record CM042838.1, read on the forward strand.
TATATTACCTTAATTTCATCCAGACTCTACAATCAAAACTAGGAGCATCCTTTTGATACTAAAAAGATTTGTTTATAAACAAAAGCTGAATCATTAAAATACTTATTTCAAGTCAAGGAGAGATGCTAGAAATATTTAGATTTATCATAGATGTAATTTGATTTTAAAAATCCTGCAAACACACAAAAATGTGTTTGCCAATGATAGCAGTGAAACAGAAAAGACTCTACTAGTACCAATTATTCTACTTTCCAGTGTCTGAAAAGCTGGTTTTAATACATATCTGATTCCAAGACACATACTGAGTATTCCAGAAGCTGAAGAGGCCCAAAGGTAAAGCTTTAGCATGGCTCAAAACAAGCCGTAAACATTTCATCATATCCTGGCATCTAATTCTTGAAATCTTCCTGTGCGTTCCACATGATTAATCATAAACAGAAATCAAGTAAACTCAAACAATGAACCTTAATCTAAGTTTGTTGCGAGAAACCTAATGCCAATATACTCTGATTTGGTGTTTATAAATCCCATAAGATGTTTTTTAAACAATTCAGTAAATGTTAACATCTTCAAAATTCTTCTTGCCAGAATCTGGTCCCATTACCGTGATGGTGTAAATTCAAATTAATACCAGACAGACCCAATATAGAACTATTCTTAAATATTTCAGATAAGGTGACAGGCTGAGATGAGTCTCTTCAACGTGTAATATTCCAAAGCAGTCTTTCCCAAATTAATCCCACTTTGATATGCTGAGATTCCAACTCTCAGAATTCCCCATCCTATTTTTCTAGTTCCAAATATTATGGCTGGGGAATTTTACAGTCCCAATGCACGTGGAAGGCTGTTCTGGACCACACAAATACCTGATCCAACTGCTAACGCAGGTCAGCTAGCCAGAAACTTCCTGTCCACTCTTGCCATTGAAGGACAAAAAACAGGACACCACCTATTTTGCTCATTGCATTGTAGGGTACTGATTAACAGCTATTAAAATTAAAAGCCTCATGCAACCATGGAAGTTATCTTGGAGAGAAAAGTAAAAACAGTGTTGTTTTCTCACAATCATGAAAATGTTTTCTCATTCTCCCCTCTGTGCTGGTAAGGAAGTCAGAATGAGACTAGGGTGGTGAATGGAGTTAGGAGCTGTTAGGCTTTGAAATAGCAATTTGTGGTTGACTTTTGCTGTTCAGGCTTGTAATATCGAGCAACTCAGTCTCCCCAAGTAATGTTTTATTTTTCTATAGTAAGAAGTATCTATCCTATCTGCAATAATGGGCTGTTGCACAGAAAATAATAATGGGGATAAAACGTTTAGTTAAGTTATATCCTGATTGTTTATTACATAAAATCAGGTCACAGAAACCCAATTGAAGCATGGGGAATAAATGATTCAATATCCTGAATCTTGAAGGTTTGTGGTTTAAAACAAACAAATCCCTCAGCTGATGAAGAGCAAGCCCACATATTTTAATAAGATAACTGATCTGAAAACAAAATAATTATTTTTACAGCAATATACCCAACTCCAAGAACAATCTGCATAATATTCTGGTTAATATGAAACAGAAGGGTAAAATTTCAAGAAAGTTGTAATGTCTCACTGAAACATAATTTGTCATGAGTATACTTGTCTCATTCAGAAAACTGGAAAAGATTTGCAGATATTATATTTTACTGAAAGATTTCTGACATTTTTCTCAAAGATCTCTCCCTACATTTTTATAGTAACAAGTAAGCTCACATGCTTCAATCAGAAGAAAAACACACTGTTCAGTTTTAGAAAAGCAGAGTAGTTTTTATTTTTTTTAAAGCATATGCTTTATGCCACACCCACCTTCTGCTCCCAGAGACAAATCATCTTCAAAACTTCCTCCATTCCTCACCAGCATGCCTAAAAGAGGTATCAGTTTGGCAAAATCAAAATCTATTGTTGTAGTTATTTTCCAGCAATACTGTCAATTGTAAATTAAACACCAAACATATTTGGGTATGTTTATTTATTTGCATCTCATCTTTCCTTTATAGCATTCCCTTCTCCACTTTCTTTCCTTGTCACAACAGCCCTGTGAAATACTGACTGACCTAAATTATATTAAGATTCCATGGTTGAAAATGGGCTTAAAGATGGCCCTTGTTCTAATCCTAAACTTTAACTACCACATTCACTCGCATATTGTACAAAATTGTAATGACGTTTACAGGCTTTTTACAATCAAGGCCCAAACTATTAGCACTGGCAATTTTGAAGAAAAATGACAAATCTTATAAGACATAAAGAAAATCTCCAGAGATATTGTCAAGCTAAAAAGAAGGGAAAAAAGAGCAATTTCCTATCTACAAATGTCACATAATTTAGTACTTCTGATTCACATGAAACATGGCACAAAGCTTTAATGTTTTGAAACTACTTACCAAAAGTTTCAAGCCTAAATATTATCTGGGGAAAAACATTCCCTTTCATCCCTGGAAAATGAAATGCAAGAACTCTGGCTATTGCAAAGGCTTCTTCTCAGCTCTGTCACTACCTGCACATTCTTGTCGTACTTTGAACTTTTGCATTCTGGTTTGTGCAGGTGGTAACTTTTCAGGTGTGGTGAGTTCAGTCAGAGCCAGTCAAGAAAGAGTGTATTGAAAGGCTAACCTACTTCACAATATTATTCCAACAAGCATATCTACACAAGAGTCTCACTTAGCTTTAGCATGAGGGAGACATGAATACTGTAAGTACTTAAGTACATCCCATTCCTGTTTAGAAACAGTGCTGGGAGAGCAGGGGCCCAAGATTCTCTTCACAACATCCAAACAGCTTTCAATCCAAACTGCATTTTGGAGAGTTATTATTCTTGAACTTTCTGTCTAATGAGCAAGAAAACAGAGAAGTCAGAAAGTGCCAAATATTTACCTTTTAATGCTGGGTTGCTCTGCTCATCCAAGGAAGCTCCCAATGGTGTTCTAAAACCACAAAAGAGATTAAAATATGCATGACTCCTTTAAAACTTGCTTCTTCATATCCTTCCTTAAAAAGCTGACTTTTCACATCCGCCAACTTCTCTTCCTGAAATTGTGCGTGCACGCGCACATACAACTTACAAAGTCCACTCTGAGAAAACTGAGTCTGTATAGAGATACTAGTTGCAAAAGCCAATTAAGTTGTAACTACAAGAAGTGTACTCTGTTGGATCTCATTTCTAAATAAGTACGAGCAAGATTGCACAAGCTCTCTTAAGTGTAGGCTAGCACAGCAACATAAAGGTGAAGAATTAGTCATGTTTTAAATGCCCTAATGATTCAGAGATAAAATACATTAATTGAAAATTCTTTCATATTTTAGAACTTTTCTGCCATGTTCCTATATCCAGTTCGGAAAGAGTGGACAAAATAAGCACACTTTAGATGTAAAATGCACCCACTCACCCACATAGCCCTATGTGGCCACAATTAGAAAAAGATTTGTCATTTTATTATATTCCGCCGTTCAATTTAGACTACAATGATAAACCACTGTAGTAAACAACAAGCATCTAGTGGAGCTTATTTCTAGAAACATACCAAGTGGATCATAATGTTGTATGAATGAACCCTTTGTAGACTTGCCAACAGCCAAATCAATGAGCATGGAGTTTTTGAAAGTCACTAAAGCAGTAACACCGATGTGAACCCTGAAGATATGATAGCCTGCTTGTCTGTTTACCCTCTGCCCCAATTATGGCAAACGGACTTTATCTTGCCAAACAATGAAAGCAGGGGAGGAAATGTTGGAGCCTACCGGCCCAGAGAATCATGGATTCTCCCTTCTCCCATGCCTTCAATATTTACAACAACAGTGAACCAAGTCACAAAGAGCCCCGGCAGAAGCTGTAATGAGGAAGCAGTTGGAAAGAAAGATGCTGATGCTATTTCACATCTTCCCCCTTTATTGCTACTCTCAAATCTATCATAGCGGCACAGTTGCCACCATCCCACTCTTCTTTTCATTAGCCAGAGAAGGCATATTTTCCCAGTGACTCCAGATGATCAAAGTCCCTCATGGGGCCTTGGGTCCTCTACTGTAGAAGGGAAGAAGCACCCATCCTTCTTCCTTCTCTCTGCCCACCCTCAGTTTTGCAGAATGGGGATGGGAGCCCAGCGCCTGAGCTCTTACACCACTGGAAGACCCGACTGAAAATTCATAAACTCTATCCATATTTTGGTTTTTGTGTTACAATACAATGTGTATAGGCAGGAACAAATACAAAAGCTGTGTGCCATCTGTTCCCTTGTGGCAGCTTTTAAAGAAGAGGCCTAATTTCCAGGTCAACAGTTGATAACTCTAGGACTTCAGCAGCACTGCCAGCTAAGGAAAACAGAAAACCAGCTTAGCCAGGCCTGTTCTAATCCCATCAACAGATGCCTGCTGCACAGAATTTAGCAGGTGGGTCTGTTTACCTCTGTGCTGTGAAAAGTTTCACCTGCTAGTATGGAGAAATCAAGTGAAAGTATTCACAGAACCCAGGCAAACAAGGCCAGCCCTCACCATCTGCACACTAAACTGGATAAAGAGAAGAAATACCGCAGCTAGTGAATGCGTTAGCAATTCAGCTCTCCAATTACAAAAAAGAACCCAAGAATTATTTTGGATTTGTTTTTACATGCATATCCCCTAAATCCTTTAGTATAGCACATCATACAGATAAAAAAAATATTTTGAAGTAAAATAATCTTTAATTATTACCATGGTAATTAAATTGCACAATTTACTACACACTTTAGTAGATTATTTAGGCTGCAATTTTACATGTTTATCTAGAAGGAAATCCTTGAGTAACAACATAAGACTGCCACCATAGAGCTGGTTGCTTATTTTGTCCAAAAATCGTAACAGCCATTTTGTGCAATTATTTCTAAGATCATACAAATAAATTGGTCAGGCAGTTGACGAGTTGACTTTCCTTGCAAAAGTCATTCAGGAAAAGAGAAGCATGGGGGAGAAACCATAAATTGCTTTCCTAATGTTGCTTCGTTAATACTGTTACAAATAAAAATGGAGTGGTATGGAAACAGCTTCCCAGATTTCAACTGCACTTATTTTGAGTTTTGCCAAGTGAGGGATATAATAGATTTAGTGATCATAAAAAAGAAATACATTTGTTAGGCTTCCGGTTTTGAACTTCCCTGAAGATGGACTGCTGACTGCGATGGTGCGCAGCTTTGGTCCGTGCTTCGGTGTTGGAGAGCCCCAATCGATCAGATTTGGTGCAGAAGCTGCCTCGTAAGGGCGGCAGAGGAAGGGGAGACCATCAGTCGGGTAGAGGGGAGTCACAAATCCCCTCCCCGGCTTGGCAACTGCTCCCTCGTGAAGACGCCTGAAGCGGTGGTCTAAAATGCCCACCCTGAAGGGGAAAATTAAGCTAGAATAAGATTGCGCAGTAAAGAGAAAGAAGCAAACAGCAGGAGAAACGGGACAATATAATTAAATAGAAGGTACCCCCAGGATTAACATTTCAAAGAATTTTTAAGAAAGGATTTAAAGCAGCGAAGTGAAAGAGAAAAAAAAGGTGTGATTTGCTTTTGACAGCAGCGGGGCTTTGAACCGAGAAAGGTAGAAGCTGGAAGAAGGAATCATCTCATCCATTTGGATACGTATATTCTGATTCTATATACCGTATTTTCCGGCGTATAAGACGACCGGCGTATAAGACGACCCCCTAATTTTACAGTTAAAACATAGGTTTAGGCCTATATTCGCTGTATAAGACGACCCCCGATTTTCGGTTGACTTTTTTTCATTTCAAAAGTCGTCTTATACGCTGGAAAATACGGGTACAACATTTTGCCGCCGCCGCCTGTCTCCTTAGTTTTATCCAGATTGAAATGGCTACAGTGTACTACAACTCTCCTCAACCACTGCAAAGAAGGGAACTTAAAGTAACTCCATAATGAGCAAAAGGTTCGGAGGGAGGGAGGGGGAGAAAGCGGCATTTCACTTTTTCACCACGGTTGGACTTGTTACCCATAGCTTGAAAGCTGCTCCTCTCCTCATTAACCTAAAGTAACTATCCAGAAAGGCTTATAATCACCCAACATGCTCGAACTAGTTACTGGATTCTCCCACGGCACGACTCCAAAGGCATCCGGAAAATATTAAGGCAAAAACTAATTCAAAACTCCCAGCGCTTGGGCAACTACGGCTGTGCCGAGGTTGTGTGAAGGATTGCAGACGACACCGGTTTTTAGGGGAGGAAAGCTCATTCCAAGCCTTTTATTTATTTATTTATTAATTAATTTTTAAAAAAGGAGCCCGCTTTGAGTTTCAATCTTTAGATGCGGCCCCAGAACCGGGAGTTGAGAGCGGGGAAGCCTCCTGGGCTACAACTGGAGGAAGAGACCCCTCTCCACACATACACGTATCTCCACCACAACCACTAGATCGGCCCCGCATTCTGGAACAAACCTCCGTTTCCCACGAGGAACCCCTGCGAGGCGCACGTGTTTGGAAGCGCAGGATCAGCGAGCGTCCAGCAACACGTGGCGTCATAACCTTGGAATGCCAGATCCACCTTGCGGGCGGCATCCAAAGCGGCACACGCGCGAGCCTTCCCATTCCCGGGTTTAGAGTAGAAGGCATTCTGACGTTTAACACACACAGGCTTCTGCAAAGCTAAGCAGGATTGCCTCCGGGCATGTGCAGAGCGCGCTTGCAGGGAGGGACAAAAAGCTGAGGGGGTGGTGGGTTTTTTTTTTTAGGGATTCCCCCGCGCGGGACGCGCGCTTACCGTTTTGTGGCAATATCCAAACGATTTTCATTTAGCGTGGGGGAATCCCTAAAAAAAACCCACCACCCCCTCAGCTTTTTGTCCCTCCCTGCAAGCGCGCTCTGCACATGCCCGGAATATACTCGACATATAAGACGACCCCCGATTTTCGGTTGACTTTTTTTCGTTTCAAAAGTCGTCTTATACGCCGGAAAATACGGTAGGCACTAATAAAGCTGAACTATAGATTGTTAAAGAGAAAATTTAACACCAATTGGATTTGATCTTTTTGTTTGGAAGACTGTAGTTTAAAAAGCTCTGAGTAGTTGGAAAAACAAAGTAGGGGTGAAGATCTGTGATAACAAAGAGTGCCATTTAATTTGAATCTAACTTGTTCTTCTTTTAAAAGATTCTGTTTCTTAAAAACTGTAAGGAAAATTGATACAATAAAATCTTTGAAAAATTGAAACACTGAAACAAAGAAAGAAACAGGAAGATTACTCTGCCCTTGGATTACTTGTTGATTCTGGCATGGATCTGAGATTGAATTAGCTGAGGACTAAAACTTGAGAGGAAGAAAATAAAAGCTGACTGTTGGAAATTAATTTCAAAGACACTATTTGGATTAAATTGCTAACTAGAAAGTTGTAAAATGGCGATCTCTTCTGGCATTAAAAATGGAACTTAGAAGCAAGAAAGAAATATAAAAGAGCAAGGAGAATTGTTGGGCTTTGTTTTAAAATTTATGGAAAATGTGATTGCAGAATATGAACAACAAAGACAAAAGACAGAAGAGGAGGTGGAACAAATCATAGAAGGGCCATCCTTAATTATCATTGAGAACAAAGAACTCTGGATAAAAAGAAGAAAAGAGTTGGAAATAAATATAGGAGATTTAAGAAGTTAACTAAAGAGGGGAATATCTGGAAAATTAAAAAAGGGAAAAGAATCAGCAGAAATTTGAAGGGTAGAAGGAAGCTGTAAATAGAGAAGGGGATTAAAATTGGAGTGAAAGAATAAAGGGGAAAATACAAGGGGAAAGAAGGAATAAGAAACAGGATTTGGGAACAAAGAAACATGGGAATTGTAAAAAAAATGGGAAAAATGTTTAATTAGCCATAGATATAATGGTTAATTAATATTTAGAGAGGGGATTCTGCAAGGTGCTGGGGAGTAACATAAATAAATTTATAGTTATGAAATAGGGACATATAGATAAATAATATGGAAAACAGAACTGTTATTTCTTGATAATGAAATCTAATGCTCTTTTCCTTTATGTATAGAGATAATTGTAACAAATAATGGAATATGTTTATAAAATATATTTAAATATTTCTAGGACTGGAATGCAGCCTTTTTGGTCTAAATATGAATGGAATAATTAATGGAATACGTGTATTAAATATATTGAAATAAATGAAATGATATGAGGAGAGCTGAAATGGAATTAACATCAGAATTTAGGATTAAAGGAGTAGATTAATATGTCCTTTTTTGAAATTGTAAATAAATCTTATGAAATTAAAAAGGGGGGAAATCATGCAGAATCAGTTTATATATGCTATGCAGTTTTAAAAGGATTATTAATTTTAATGCTTTAGGTAATAAAATGTTAAACATTTAATGGGATTTAAAAGGGGAGATAATTAATGAATATGTAACTTAGAGGGGGCGCACTTAAACTGATATTTTAAGGGGAAACCAATTTATAGAAGGAGTGTTTTTAATCAGAATTTAAGATGAAATATACAAACGTGACAGTTAAAAGTACTAAAGTATAATAATTATGAAACTAACATAAGTGAATTAAATAATGTGATAAGCATTTGGAATCATATAATAAAATAGAAAATGTATAAAGCATTGTTAAGATAAGAAATTGAGTACAAAAATTGAATATGTAACTATGGTCATTTTTGTATATATATGTGAAACCTGTAATCATGCTGTTCACTAAAAGGAAATGTTAAAATATGAAAACTGAATAAAACTTGTTTTTCAAAAAAATTAATACATTTGTTGATATATGTATGTACAGTAGGTAGTTATTTTTATCCTTTACATGTATTTCACTAAAATAAGAGGAATGTATGTCACTGTGATCTTTCTTTTAAGAAGTGACTGAACGTTTAATTCTATGCCTAACTTAATGCTAAAGGCTTTTAGTTTCAATTACTTAAATGTAGCCTTATGGCTATGCAATTCAAGGCTTTTTAAAATGTCTCTTTATCCATCCCTTATTCACTGCTCTGCATAATATTCAGCTTGCTGGGTTTTGTGAATTGAAAAGTTTCTTGCTACTCTGCATCAAATACTTCAAAATCATGATAAAGATTTGTTGTCTTCTTAAGGCCCAACATGGACAATTTTGGTTTTCAGACTGCTCTTTGTTTTCAGCTTATTTCTGATTTATATATAACCTTTACTTGTAGCTGAAGTAAAATAGTGCAACCATCACTGACAAATCAAATCAAATCCTTTACTAGAGGCCAGCGATCCAGACTAAATAAAAATAAGTAAAACCAAGAGAGTAAAAGTACAAAATAGAGCATACAAGCTAAAAAAATACACAAAGATGCTTGCACTATTTTGCTATCAGTAAAATGCAAGTTTTACAAACTGCAAAACAAATGTTGCAACTGCAAGAGTTATTAATACATTTTATATAATATTATTCAGTCTATTCCAGAAATGGAGTTAGAAGAGGAATTAAGAGTTCTTTGTATATGTGAAATTGCAATATAATAGAATATTAATTCATGTTTCAATATTAGTATTTTCACAAGGGCAGAATCTTTCCATAAATGGAAATTTACCACAAATCTTTTATTGCCCTCTGTTTAAATGCTTTATTGATCTACATAGCATACCAATCAAAGAGAATATTATTTCAGGATAGTAGCATTCCCCAGAAATAAAACAATCATGTGTCAGCTGTCCATTACAGCTGAAATTTTGATCTGACTTCCAGTTTCTCTAATATTCTTCTAAAAGAGCAGGAAAACTTTCGCCTACAATTCTTATCACCCCTGGCTAATGGCCTCACAGATGGGAGTTGAGATCCAGCAACATTTAGAAGCCAGTAGGTCCCACGTCTGCAGTTTAGGGGCTCTAGGTACTGATGAACGGCATCAAAGTTGCAAGAAATGAGAACTTTTCCTAAGACAAGAGAAAATTAAAACTCATATTAACTTTAGCATAAATTTAAAACCTCAGAGTTCATATTTAAAAGTAAGACCCTGAGCAGAATCTCTTACTGTATTCTGATATCCTCTGCAGGCTTTCTGCCAGCTATCATGTCCTTAAAAATGAACTGCAGAAAAAACAATTACTATCAACCTGCCTTTCACTGAGGACCTGTATACTGCATAAGTATAAGTCAAAAAGAGGGCTGTGAAAATATTTACAGACCCCTCACGTCCTGAACATAAACTGTTTGAACTCCTATTCTCAAAACGAGGCAATAGAGCACTGCACACCAGAACAACCAGACACAAGAACAGTTTTCCTCAAACACCATCACTGCTAAACAACTAATTCCCTCAACACTGTCAAACTATTTACTAAGTCTGCACTACTATTACTATTAATCTTCTCATTGTTCCTATCATCAATCTCCTTCCATTTATGATTATGACTGTAATTTTGTTGCTTGTATCCTTACTATTTATATTGTTTTCTAGTATGATTTGATTGTTTATTTGTACCCTATGACTATCATTAAATGTTGTACTTTATGATTCTTGACGAATGTATATTTTCTTTTTATGTACACTGAGAGCATATGCACCAAAGACAAATTCCTTGAGTGTCCAATCACACTTGGCCAATAAAGAATTCTAATCTAATCTTCTTTTAGCATAAATTTAAAAACCCAGAGTTCATATTTAAAAGTAAGATCCTGAGCAGAATCTCTTATTGTATTCTGGTAACCTCCATAGGCTTTCTGCCAGCTGTCATGTCCTCAAAGTCCTTAAAGATGCTATCATGCCATACTAATTACTGGGCCAAGTGAAGTAGAATAGTAACAAAGCAGCACAAGTCTGTATTATACTTACTAGTCATACAGGGAAGGCATGTAATATGAAAAGGATTACCCAAGGTCTGTTTCTCCCCTCAATTAGGATAGGAAGCTGCCGTACTTGTTCATTCACTGCATCACACAGGGATAGGCAATCTACTGCCTCTGCAATATTATCGAACCAGTTCCAATATCTTCAATTAGCACAGCCAATAATTTGGCATGTGAAAATTGTGGTTACAAGACCACCAGTTGTCTACTCTCCACTCAGGCGTGAAAACATGTACATTCTAAATTAGATTAAAACCTGAGAAACAGAACAAGAAGAATTTGCTGACTGGGATTAAGTTATTCATGAAGTTAGGCTCCTGTGAAATCAGTGGCATTTCAGTGCAATGAGTTCAGCTACTAGGTATTTTAGTAACACCAACCAAGAAAATAGCTAGTCTACTGTATTTTCGCAGTCTTTCCTGAATCTTTTTGCTCATCTCATTTCCAAAGCCAAATGCCATTACAAAACTTGGTGTCAGTTGCCTTATTTGTATCTGCAGAACAGAACAGAGTTGTCTCACTCTTCATTTTAAGGGGACACCGACTGCAATCACTAAAGCAACTGCAGTAGTGTTTTAAACCCATCCCCTCCTTTTGAATGTGGACAGGGAATATCAAACTACCAAGGCACTTTAGCTAGAGGCGTGTTTAAACCCTGAAAATTGCTATCCGATGCAACTCTTGAGCTTTTGTATGTCAATGAAAGAAGACTCAGTGGAGGGGGGGGAAAAAGGGATTTTTATTAAAAGGTTAAGCAACAGCCTTTCCAACCCAGAATTTAAACAAAGGCACTCACTGTTTACACCATTGGCTGTTAATGGTTCTTTTAAAATTCTTCCGATTCTCTTTCCTTAATGGTCACTCCAGAGTTTCTCCAGATCCTTCCTAGGCAGTTGCCAATGATACATGGTGTTGGCTGGTAGCAAAATGGTAAGTGAAGTTGACATTCTCTCCCAGAAGCAAACCTTTCACCTCTAGAGCGGATTAACAGCTACCAGCAAAACCGCTCTGTCAAACAGCCTCCATGTATTTCCTATACACGGGGGGAGGGCTGTAATTTATTCCACTACAATAAAAGCAGTGAGAGAGAGAGAGAATGTGTTTTTGAACACAGGCAATTTATGTGCATAAAAAGCCTTCAGAGGGTCCAGCTGGACAAGAGGAATATTTAAAAATGAGTTACTTCACAGCAGTTACTTGAGTCAGCTGAGCCCCTTTGCAGTGAATTATTTGGCTGAAAAGGAAGGCCAGTTCTGGAGGAGGAAAAATCTTGGTTATTTTGCACTTGGTTAAAATAACTTGTTCTACAGATGGGGAGGAGGATGGGAGATCTTTCCTTTGCATCTTGTTAAGCAGACACTCAGAAGTGGAAGGCAGAATAGAGAAAGACGATTATTATAAAACCGGAAGCACTGAACAGACTGAACTGGGAAACTAAAACGTCTTCACATAGCTGCAGAACCCATTTCATGTTCGATTGTAATGCTCTAGCACAGGGGTGTCAAACTCAGGGCCCGGGGTCTGGATCCGGCCCCCGGGGTGCTCAGATCTGGCCCGCGGAGCTGCCCTGGAAACAGTTAAGGACCTGCTCACAGTGCCTCTGCCAGCGAAAATGGAAAAGGTTGCGCTGTATGACACAGTGGTTTTATATATTAGTGCTAATAGGATACTGTATCCAAGATCTATGGGGCTAGGGGGCATTTGACCTTTTTTTTTTTTTTTTCAAAGTAACCAAACATGAATGGCAGCAAAGTTCCACTTTGTATTTGTAGCAAAGGCACTCTTTAACGGAAAACAAATAAACAAAAAAACCCTGTCCAATCTGCTGTACATTAGAACAGTTACACAACAGCTGCTTTATTTTAATTGGCCTGCAAAGAAAACCAAAGCTCTGCGATGCAAGAAAAGTCCAGTTTGGCCTGTTTGCAGCCAAATACCTGTCTGTCTAAACCAGTCAGGAGAGTACTTCTTAAATCCATGTTTCCAAAATCAATGACAGCAGTTCCAAGAGAACCCGCAAATGTATTAATCCTGGATTTTTCAAATTCCATGGACCTCTTAACATTTTGTAAGAACTTCATGGGGTTCTACAAGATAGTAAGTAAAGCCAGATTTACTAGCCAGATACTAAAGCTTAAAAAGAAAAATCTTTCAAATACGGCCAATTTTCATTCATAGCAGGGTTTCTTCTTGATCAAGGATTCTGGGTTTCTTAAAAAAAAAAAAAACAGGTTCTGTGGCCTAAAATTTGAAAACTCTAGTTGACAAATACACATTAGTGTTTATGATTTGTGTCTGGGAATATGATCAAAACAGGCAGATTTGCCCTTGGTCATTTTGTTTCTCTGATTAGATAAGAAAATCTCTCTGAAATGGTCTACCTGTTACAAAGGAGATCCGAAGCCACATCTTGCATCCTTTTGCTTTCTTTTTTCCCTGTCTTGCACTTTAAGTTTTGTCTTCAATTTTTTTTCTTACTTCGTATTAGTTTTCATATTCCTTTTCAATGTATAAAAAGTTTATTGAATACTGTATCAAACTCAGCCTGGCAGTGATCACCAGAGTTTTAAATTGAAGTCCAGCTGTTTTAGAGATGGCAGGGACTAAACCTGAGGCCATCTACATCAGGGGGGTCAAACTCAAGGCCCGAGGGCCAGATCTGGCCCATGGGGTACTTAGATCTGGCCTGCAGGGCTGCCCTGGAAACCAGGGACCAGCCTGCAGTGCTTCTGCCAGCGAATACAGAGCTCAGAAGAGCCATGGGCAGCCCTCTTGAGCTACATTTTTGCTGGCAGAGGGTTGCAGGAGGCCATTGCAGCTGAAAACAGAGCACGCGAGGGCCGCGCGTGACCATCCTGAGCTCCATTTTTGCTGGCAGAGGGTTGTAGAAGGCCATCGCAGCCAAAAACGGAACTCAGGAGCCTGTTTTTGCTGGCAGAGCACTCGGGCCACCACAGGAGCCCCCAACACAAGTGACATTGAGCTGGCCACACTCACCCCAGCCCCCTAAGGTCAAACTCAACCCTGATGCGGCCCTCAATGAAATCCAATGACATCCCTGGTCTACATCAAAACATACATTCTACCACTGAGCTATTATTATTTAAATGTTTCTCATCCTTTAAAAACAACCGTATAAAACAACATATCAACCTACTCTTGTTTACGTTACAGTGTCTATAAATGAAAAATAACCAATACATTCAGTCTTCCTTATCCTTCTCACTGGGGATTTAAAAGATATCAACTCTTCACATTGACTAAAGTGTTACTTTGCTCTCAGGCTATAATTAAGACATCCAATTTGTTCTGTTGCAGACAGTTTACAAACTGCCCATTTCTGGAAACATTTACACATTTCCTATGTACTTTCCAATTAAAATATGTTTCTCCCTCTTTTTTTCTCCTCTGCCATGGCAATGAAGGCTCTCCCACCCCACCCTCTAAAGAGGTTCTCAAGTTCAGATAATAAAAATCACTCCACATTTAAGGTGGAGGACTTCCTTGTTTATCTTTCAATGTGGGTTAAAAAAAAAATCTAAGGATATTGTTAGTTTAAAAAAGAAAGGAAATTGGCAAGCAAGCACTTTTAAAGTTCATCAAGGCTTATAAGAAGCATATTCAATTTGCTGTATTAATTTAAGCAAGTATTGGAATGCTTTTTTTGAACTTATTTACTAATAAATGTCCTGCTGGATTCCAAAGGCTTCAGCAATCATTTTTCATACAATATTCCAGTAAAAAAGTTATTTATAAAAACATCTTACCCCCCAACCCCCATCTCAACTTATTATCAGGAAATAACTCATTCAGTTCCAGCGAAACTGCTTGTTTTCTACAACAGCTACACAAATTTAGAACACAAGGACAAGAGAGGAAATTCTGCCCAGACTTGATATCACTGCAAGGAAATGCATTATAAATTCAGATGAAAAGCATCAAGATGGGGCCAAAATAATCATAGATTCACACAGACAAAATGGCAATTCCTCCTCCTAAATTGATGATGGATTGGGAATAGAAAAGATCCATTCTTACCAAAACGCAACACTTACTGGATTAGTAGAGAATCTGTCACTCTCAAATGTTTCTGAACCATAAATCCTAGCACTCCCACTTAGTTCAGTGAGAAAAAAAGGATGTTGGGAGTTATAGTTCAGCACTATCACTGACTATTTAGTTCACATCTGCTTGCTTTCACTAAGACACTTTGGTCAGAATAGCTGAATGCTAAAGAGGAGAGTATTTTAGAACTGGTATAAAATGAATGGTTGTAATGTATAGATATGTATTCTTACTATATGTGCTCATACTATAGGGTATGGGTTAGGGTTATATTATAGTGGGATTAGTTAATGTAAGACAATATATTTGATTTGATGTAATGGTCCGCTGCAGAAGACTCTGGGCAGCTTTAAAACATCCACCCAAAAATCTGTTAAACCCACACCAATAGGTAGTCCAGACTGTCAAATAGCACAAACAGTACAAAATGAGAAGGAGCCCACCAACAGGTAACTAATTATTAATCCCAGCTTGGAAAGAAAAGCAGGTTATAAGAGCTTTCCGGAATACCAGGAATATGCACCATACATATCTGGGGGATAGATGCTATTCCAGAGGATAGGGCCTGTGATTGAGATGGTTTCTTAGTCCCACAGGCTGGCAGCATTGAATTGGAGGGACCTGAAGTACACCCAGTCTGGCCAAATGTATGGGGAAGACAGATGCAATTAGAGATAGGCCGTCCTCTAAATCCTATTCTATGAAAGGTTTTGAAGGTAGTAACCAGCACTTCGGACTACGTCAAGAAGCTAAGTGACAACCAATGCAGCTCATGTAGCAGTAGGACACGTGGGCCTACTGTGAAGTGCCTGCACTTTCACATTTTGTACCAGTTGTAACTTCTGGATGGTCTTTAATGAATTAATGTGCTTATACATATATATTTATATTACAGTCTTCCTGTTTTACTGACCAATGATTATTTATCAGTATAAGTAATAATATCAGCAACAATAATTTTCATGGTAGAAGAGTTCTTTTACATACAACCAACATAATCATGTTAAATGTATATTGAACACACTTCTAAAAAATTGGATCATCTTTATGTTATAACTCATAAAGATAGCAATTATTTATTTTAAAAGAAAACCGTTGCTCCGATATTTTCTTATATCAGCACATACGAAGAAGCATATCAAACCAAGAAGATTTTTCATCATTGTTTTTGGTATGGATGCAACTTAATTTTAAGATACTAGATGGCTTAAACTCTTTGCATATTTACTCAGTCAGGAGGAAGTCCCACAGAGATTCGTTTTCAAATAAGAAAACATATAGAAACGAGGCTTAAACATGCTTTGTCACAGCAGGTAACATTATCTAGCTGACCCTGGCTCAGACTGAATAAGCTAAGCAGAGTCGGACATAGTCAACACTGATTAAGATGTCAGTTTAGCCCAAGGAAATCCTTATTTTCTTTTTTTTTTATGTATATTTTTTTATTCATGAACATTTTGAATACAGTGTATTGTCAGGGTTATTTATTTATTTAAATTTGCCAATTTCCAGGACAAAGCATGTTAATAGTCAGTGGATTTCTTTTACTTTTGCACCTTGCAGACAAATGCAACTAAATCTAGCTGAAACAATTTCAGTCCTCTACAGTGACCTGTGCCTAAAATAATGACATCACTCCAGTGGTGCGATTCAAATTTTTTTACTATTGTTTCTGTGGGCGTGGCTTGGTGGGCGTGGCAGGGGAAGGATACTATAAAATCTGCAGTCAGAGGTGGTATTTGCCGGTTCTCCAAACTACTCAAAATTCTGCTACCAGTTCTCCAGAACTGGTCAGAACCTGCTGAATACCACCTCTGCATCATTCAGTTTCCTTCAAAGTTCTAGTACTAGTTGCTACTATAAGGAGAATAATATCTGCTCAGAACTTTTGAGTATTTTGAGCTCTTAATTGTGTTGTATTATTCTGCTCTATTGGGAGCTACTTTGGTTCTGCAGAGAAGCTCCACATCTCCACCTAAAAATTAACAAATTGATGACAAAATTTTAAATCCTCCTACAACATCCCTGTCACTTAATGAGTGCTTATGGAGAATCCATGGCAGTATATAACACAGATACAACTCTACCCATGCGCAGTGTTTTTGTCATTCTCAATAACATGCAGTTGAGCAAAATATTTAGATTAAGCGTTTTTCAAAATCAGTCTTGAGGAGGTTTAAACATCTGAAATCTGCAGGAGTGTCAATTTTCTATCTTCCCTTTAATAATAGCAATATTTCATTTTCTCTTGACATACATATGCTGAGCAAAACAAACAGGTTGAGTATCAGTCTGCCATACAGCTATTCAAGAAAGAAGTCCACAAAAATTGTGAATATTATGTAGTGGGTATGATGTGTTTAAAAAGCATGCAACCACACTGCATTTTCTTGCTGACATCTTAATCTAATCTAGTACGCCAACATTCATGGCTATTAGAATTGTGTGTGGCAATTACCACCTCTGACTCACCCCACCCCTATCTATTCTCTGCCTTCAGAGTCCAAGATGATCGGCTGGGTCTTCTTTTGTTGCCCTGCACAAGAGAACAGAGCTGGAAAGCAGGTTAGTGGGGTGAGGAGGGAATGGGATTTTGCAGTAATCTTTCCCCTGGGGTGGGGTGGGAATGGAGATTTTACAGTATCCTTCCCCTACCACACCTACCAAGCCATGTCACGTCCACCAAGCCACACCTACAGAACCGGTAGTAAAAAATTTTGAATCCCACCACTGTGTGTGTGTGTGTGTGTGTGTGTGTGTATGTGTGGTGTATACATACATACATACAAAATTTTCAACACAAAGTACCTATTTCTATTTCTTCCACAAACAATCCTGTGAGGTAGATTGGGCTGAGAAAGTGACTGGCCTAAAGTCACCCAGCTGGCTTACACACCTAAGTGAGACTCCTGGTTTTAAGCCACACCTTAATTACTACACCAAAGCAAATAAAATAAAAAACCCACAATATGCAAAATGTCCCAGATAATTTAGCCTCTCCTATCTATAAAAAGGCCCCATTCTGTAATATCAGAGTTTCTGCCATTCAGTATAGTGTAACATGCCTCACCCTGGCACTTTCGATATGTGTTAGGGTACAATTCCTATTAACCCTGTTAAGCACTTCTATTGTGGCTGAAGATTATAGGAATTGCAGCTCTGGAGAGCGCAGGCTGGGTAAGTAAGTACATGCTAAGCCAGTGAATAAATGGAGGAAATTACAAGTAGACCTCAGCTTACAACCAAAATGAAGCCCAAAATTTCCACTGCTAAGCAAGATGGTTGTTAAGTGAATGTTGCCCCATTTTATGGTCTTTCTTGCCACTGTTGTTAGGTAAATCGCTGCAATTATTAAGCTAGCAACACGGTTGTTAAGTGAATCTGGCTTCCCCATTGACTTTGCTTGTCAGAAGATCTCAGAAAGTGAGCACATGACCCTGGGACACTGAAACAGCCATAAATACATGCCAGTTACCAAGCATCCAAATTTTGATCACGTGACCATGGGGATGCTTGTAAGCATAAAAACCAGTAATCAGTCACTTGTTTCAGTGTCATTGTAACTTCAAATGGTCATTAAATGGATAGTTGAAAGTTGAGGACTGCCTGTATATAGGGACCATATAGGAATCAAAAAACAGAGGGAAAAATGGAGTGAATCAGGGCAAATCACTGAGTTGCTATTGTATGAAAAAAATTGGAGGAAATAGTACTAAGTATGTATTATCTGTGTACCATCTTTAGCTCTCAGAGGAAAGGAGGGTTAAAATTTAGCAATCTGTAAAAACATGACATATGAATACAGAGAAACACTGTCTGCTACTATTAGGAAATGATAAAAATCAGAGTTTAGGGAGTTGGGAAAACTAATAGGGCAAGCAAACCATAGAACTGGAGGCTAGGGAAATAATAATAAGATTGACCCCACTGGACATTTTATAACAGATAATAAGGTGAGAGAGTCCTCTCATATGCTTCACTTGAAGCTCCTTAGAGAAAGGGTGGAACACAACCACAGTGCATTTTTAAAAATATGACTAACCAGCCAAATGTTTGGCTGCTGTCTTTGGTGGCTTCGGCCTCAGACCACACTGACATTTTATATCATCTACATACACTCAAGACATTCTAATATAAAACTTTATGCCTCTTTCTCTCTCACACACACACACAGATTGACAATAAATATGTACATTTGCATACGTTCATCAGAATGGAATCCTATACATGATTCACAGAATTAAATATGAATATTTTTAATTTATTTCTAAAACCACCCATCTCCAACGGGACTGCTGCACACAAGTAAATCAATGGCAAAAAAGACATGCAATTATAAAACGAAACATAAGCAAAACAAAATCCACTTCAAAGAAAAAAGATTATTCCCAGAATGCTCCCCCCCCCCCCAGTCAGGATTTTATAGAGCATCTAGACTTGGATTTCTAATTGTCCTGTGTTCTTTGATCAAATCCTCCATCTTTTTTTCTTTCCACCCAAAAGGAAGGAAGACAAAACAAAGTATCTGATTGTGTTTTTTGATAAATAGTGATGGCTGTTGTCCATCTGAAGCATCACAAAACATGGACTACATCACACACTTTAGTTGAAGTCTCATCAACAGATGCAGACTCACAGACTGTTTAGAGGCATGGTGCTAAAATATATATAGCAAGGGGTTAATACACTGGTAGAATGAGATTTACAACACAGGAAAAATGCACAGGATATTATAAATCCATTAGATTTTTAAGTGCCACAAAACTCTTTGGATTTCCTTGTTGAAAAGAAACTACTATGTATGGAATGCATCAGAGTGAAACAAAATCTAAACATTAGATTTTTCTTATCCAGCCTTTATTAAAGTGTGTGTGTGTGTGTGCGCACGCACGCACACTTCCTTCTCCTATTTTTCCCATAACAACCATCCTATGAGGAGGTTAAGTTGATAGAGAGGGACTGGCCCAAGATCACTCATCTGGTTGCCACCCAGGCACATGAAACCAAAGTTTCATCTTCTGGAACTACACAATCTTCCTCAGCACCAATATTTAAATGCCTTATGCTATTCCAATTAGTCATTTTATAGACTAGTTTTTTATAGACCAATTTCCCAAAGCATGATGCTCCCTTATTCTATTGGAATCTCATGTATTTAGAACTTCCATTTAAGCAAGGACTTTTCCCCAAGTGTATGACACTACAATCTCCATCATCCTCAACCAAGTAATGCTCACCCCGTCACACAAGGTCTCTGGGGAAAACCAAGCTGGGAAAGACTGGTAGAGGAAAGCTATTCCACACTGAAATTAGATTGACAGATTCAGAAGTGATCTACCAAGTACTTGATTTAGCACATAAAAAATGCTACTTTTGAGAACTGGCCTTTGAAACTATGCCTCTTTCTATTCACCTTGTTAATTTAAAGATGCCCCAGGAAATCCTTAAAAATAAAACCCAAAGGAGATTCTGTTCAAAAAAGTATGTGGAGAAGCAAAATGCCTGGAGAACAAGAACAAATTATCTCTAGAAAAAACTTATTATTTACATAATATGACCATATAGAAGATGAGTCTACTCATCTAACAAGTCTTTTGCTCTGTAAAAATAAAAAGTGAGCCAGCAAGTCATCAGAAAGTAATATGCAATGTTCCACCTTCTCTTTCTCTTTTACATTCTGAATGTTACTACAGTTTACAATTGGTGAGATGTTCCAGATTTAAATTTCAAACTGTCAGTCCAACACAAATATTAAGCCTTTTTAATTCCAGATTCCTCAGTATGAATCATAAGATGTTTGAGGCTATTGACAGTTAAATAGCATCCTAAAAGAAACAGATAAGATCTTTATCAAAATAACTATTAAAAACTCCTGATTATTGATTAACTGATTATTCTACAAAAGTGTATGTAACCTATCAAGATTTGGTTTTCTGAGGTGGTTTATACCACATTAGAATCAGAAAAAGTAGTTTTAGTTCCCATTTATTAAGAAAGCTTTTAAAAATTTATGAATGACAGCTAATGCTCAATCTAAAATGGAATTCCTAGTGGCCATATATTTAAGAAACTGAATCTTGTCCAACTCTTGGAAACTTCATCAAGGCTGTATCATCTCCTCACAGATCATTCACATTAGCTCACTGTTAATATCGCTAATTTTGCAGGTTAATTTTTCATCTCAAAGGTTTGCCACAGCACTGCTGAAATTAAATCAGAAGTCTTCCTTTCAAGAAAATTTGGAAATTTTCATACTGGGATTTGAATGAGGAAGTGCTAAATTTCCTACTTGTAGACTGTATATGACTATCTGTTTCCATAAGTGACTGCAATAATCATATTATATATGATTATTTCAGTCACTCATATGAATAATCATATTCATATTGTATAAATACAATAGCAAGACATCAAAAGGGACAAAAAATACTATAAGGATTATAACACATGTGTAAAAGTTCTGATAAAGACAAAACTGAAAGATTGATCATATCAGCGGTAACAAGAATACAAGAATTCTGCAAAAACAAGATTATCCAGTCCTGATATTGAACAAAATAAAATAAAAACAGTTGATTTTCAAGTTTTTCAAGATTTCTAGATTATTTCTCAGCAAAGACCTTAGGAGTTTCATTATGTTTTTCTTGAACCTGACAACACAGCACCCTTGTCTCAGTTAATATTAGGGAAATAGTTTCCTGCAGAAAGAAAAACAAAACAAAAAACACAGCTCTCTTTTTTCAGTGGCCATAGCAGACAATATCCTTTTTAACAAAAAAGATAAGATTGCTTTTATTACACAAGAAGACATTTGGGAACAAAGGAAGCAGTAACTTTCACGCTACATTCAACAGAGAGTCCAAATATGGTCACAATAGAGAGGTGGGTGCATTTATTGAGTAGAATGCTGTAACAGCTTGTATTAAATAAAACATCAAGGACGGTTGGAAATACAGGTTGTTTTGTTTTCAATCCGCAAAAAAACCCTGTGAAAAACACCATGTTGCTGCTACACACATGCCCTCAAATCCCTTATTTATATTTTAGCCAAAAAACCTGGGGTTAATTTTCCAGTGTTATGGATTGCCTTAAACTGCAGATTATTGCTATCTTATCTCTGCTGGCTACTCCCTGCACTGCTGTCATGCTTACCAGGTGAACTGCCCTTTCAGCAGAAGGTGACATAAGATTGGAAGATTGAAAATAATCATAATAATAGCCACTACTTACAAAACTACTTAAGGTTCATTCAAAAAATGTTTAGAATGTTAGAATAATTTTCCATGAGCAATAAATCACAAGAGCTACTACCAACAATACTTTAAAATTCCTTTTGCTTCAATATTGAAATGGAAAACTGCTTTTTGAATGGGAATGCATCATTAGTTATACTCTTCCTTGGCTGATAATAACATATATTATGTATATACTTCAATTAATTTACTTATAAAAAAAGAGGGGGAGTATCCTCTCTGATCACAATGGCTAAAAAACGATGGCATACTTTGAGTTATGCAACAAAACTACCACAAAGGTACAAAAATAAGTTAAGAGCTTTTTTTAAAAAACCCTCACAAACTGCCCCAAACCAAGAAAAAATAGTTGCAGCATTTAGCTCTACTCTTAGCCCTATTTTGCATGACTGCTCTGTAGCAATCTCCATCTCGATCCTCAATCAAGAACTATTAAGTGCATAACTTAACAGGGGGGAAAGTGCTATTTTTCTATGCTAGTTTTTCAAGCAGAATTGTATTTTGCACTGTAAACTCTTTTCTACATCTATGTACAAAAGTTATTGCAGAATGAGGATGGAGAAAGACTATCAGAAGTATTAAGCATGTTTAGATGCCATAAAAATAACCACAACCTATATAAAAATACAATTTCAACCAAAATTCATCTTCTTTATTTGCTAATATTTGGTTTGTAAAATTATCCCTATAATTAAAAAAATGAAAAGTTTACTTAAAAAAAGACATGGCCTTCTAAAATACTATGTGTAATTTAAACAGCAGAAAAACACTTACGTTTTCAATAATGACCCTGACCAGGCAGCATATCTGCCTTTCCCCTTTTATCTTTTTTTGATAATTCTGTAAGCTAAGGTAAGAACCAAGATTAACCAGTTTGCAGAAAGATTATTGTGAAGCTTTCTATTTTAAATCCAGTACGAACTATGTTAAAGTTTGCTCCAACTTCATAATATTGCAATCATTATTCTAATAAACTTTGTTAGAAATATGAATTAAATCCTTTGAACACCTGACACAAAAAAAAAAAACAGATTATGTCATCTGATATATGTTTACTTAGAAGTGAACAAACACAGGTTCTCTTAACTTAAAACCTGCTCACAAACATAGATGAAAACACAAGTGGTTGCAATAGAACTTCCTTCCTGATAGAAGTATTTAGGTCTGCAGTTCTACGATTTTAAAATCCAGCTGAAAAAGCAAAACAGCAACCAAAAATATTTCCTTTGTTCCTATTACATTTCAAGAAAATTTACAATGAGCTAGAAACCTTACAAACACAAAACCTTTAAACCTTGGAAAACAGCTGCTATTTACTGAACAATATAGTTCCAATAGAACTGCCAAAGCAGTTTTCATTTTCTCTCTCATACACACACAACCACAAAAAGCAAAGCTGCTTTTGCAGCATTCTAATCACAATGAAGTATTATATTCCACCCATGTACTTGCTGGGAATCAAAACCAGTCTGTGCTTAATGCTGGGGGAGTGAAAAAGCACATTTAATCATTGCACAATACTTCACAAGAAATGCTTACCTACAATCTTTAAGCCATATTGCAATCTTTTCATTGGGAATAGCGCCTGCAGGACAGAGGGAGGGCAGCAGAGTAAAACAAATCCAAGGGGAAAAGAGTTAGTTGATGAACCAGGTTAATTTAAAAAAAAAAACACCTACACAGAATCTTAAACTAAGTTACCTGCAATGCAAATAAATCCATGCACATCATTTGGGAACAAAGGGAGAGGTCATAAACTCTTCATTCCCACATCATTTGGGAACAAGAAAAACAGCAGGGAATTAAGCATCAGATGTGTAATCGTATATAAATACCCTCAGGGAGTGAGACCCCTTTAATTCAATTCAATGCAATGCAGTATAACTATACTTGATCAATACAGTGCAGTCAGCACTTTAAGAGCATTCTTAGGCATATATATATATTATATATATATAATTATATATTATATTAATTATATAAAAGCCAGCCTAACCAGGACAGAGGTTTGAGGAGAAGCAACCTTCTCCCCAAGGTCAGCACAGCTTACTTTCTCCAAAAGGAAAAAAAAAAAAACTCGTAGAGGGTAGTTTCGACTGAAGCGGGAACTTGAAATCCTTCCCACCCTGTCCCGGATTTCTCCCGACAGGAGCAGGCAAAGTCTTGTGTCTGGCATGTGAAAGGCTAAAGCCGATTTCCTGAGCTATAAACTTCAGCGGACGTCATCGAACGCCCGCCAGAAGCGCCATCCTCGCCTCGCGCATCAGAATGCGGGAAGCGCCGAGTATAAATCAGCGCTTTAAGCCTTTCAGGTGTCACCGAGACTCTTTCATTTTTGCACCTCGCTAGCCGCGGGGAGAGGGACAAGCGACTCGCCGCCCGAAGAGACTGACCTCCTTCCGCAGTCAAGGGCAACTTGGCGCTGCACAGCTCCTCCTCCTCCTCCTCCTCCTCGGCCAGATCCGCCGGTTCTGGAGATAGGCGCTCGGCCTCCGACGCTTGCCAGGAGTCCCTGCTTTTAGCCCAGGCTTTTCTCTTTTGCGCCACACCTTGCCATTCCTCGCCAGCGGCGGCTACCATCTTCTCCTCTTCCTCCATTGGGGGCTCCTTCTTTAGGCTACCGCTCGCTTGGCCTCCCGACACCGCGGGGCTCCTCGCCGCCTCCTCTTCCTCCTCCTTCTCCTCACGCAAGCGACCTGGCTCGCCGGCTGCGGGCGGGCGGGCCGACTTTCCTCCTCCTGCTGCTTCTGCTGCTGCTGCTGCCAAAACGCCTCCAACCTGCACGAAAAAAAATAAAAAAATAAAGCAGATCCGGAGGCGGGTGTCTCTTGCGGGTGCTCAATCGAGCCGGGCTGCGAGGAAGCCAGCGGGCTCGGCTTGAATTCCGCCGCAGCTCCTGCGCGCGCGCGCGCAAACCAAAAAAAAAAAAGACCGATCCTTTCCGAAGTTGCCGAGGCGACCGGAGAAGCAAGCCGAAAGGAGGGTGGGGCCGCCGCCCCGACATCTGCCTAAAAGCACAGCTGGCAAGAAAGCATCCCGGCCGAGCAATAGACGCAGCCTCTATTTCCGCCTTGCAATGCAGAAAACCCAACATTTGTCGTCCCCCCCGGGCCCTTTTTTCTTCCCCCTCCTTCCAGGGCTGCAGGACAAGCTTTCTCTGCTTATAGCTGAAGAGGGGGCGAAGCGAAAGCGCCCGGACAAAAACTTAAGCATACTCCCGGCCAAACCAGGCTAAAGCCTCGTACGAGGCAGGGGGCGCGGACCCTCATTAATTTCCGATCAATCTTCCTCCCCGCCTTTACCCTGCCCGCCTTTTGAGTGACCCCAGTTTTGATACGGCTTCTGCTGCAGGGGGCGAATGCGCCCGCCCGCCATTACCGACAGTCGGGTCCACCACCACCCCTCCTTTCAATCCCGGGCGAAGGAATCCTTTGACAGGCTTTGAAACTCACGCACGACACTCGCTTCCCTTCGCCTGGGCAGCGCGCTCGGCAACGGGGCGAGGGTGCCTCTCGCCGACTTCCTCATACTGCGTCTGGCGGGAGGCAAGCATTGCGACGGCCGCGGCGGCTTCTGCTCACGTGATGGGGAGCTGAGGCAACCCGGGCTGGCCTGGCCGTGCGGCGGGGAAGGGGTCGTGGGTTAGCTGGCAGTCGGAGAGTAGCGGTTAGACTTACATACTGCCTCACGGTGCTTTACGGCCTTCTCTAAGCGGGTTTTTTTTTTTTTAACAGCATAATTGCCCCCCAACAATCTGGGTCCTCGTTTTACCGACCTCGGAAGGATGGAAGGCCGAGTCAACCTTGAGCCTGCGATGGACCGCCTCAAGAATTTCATCTCGGTGCTCTGCTGAGAGGGGATTGGGGCGGGGGACGAATAACTGGAGAGGTGAGTGGGAAGAGAAATCGAGAGCCCCTTTCTGGCCTCGTTTCTTGCAGCCTGTTTGCCTCCCTCTGGTCCTGAAGTTTAACTTCGTGTAGTAATTATTTACATTCAGAAAACCAAAGTTACAATGGACCTGAACAAAGGGACTTATCACTGGTCTTTGAAATTCCAGTGGTAATATTGCCCCTGTGGTCACATGAACAAAATTCAGACATTTACAGCCAGCTTTTGGTAGCCTATCTACCTTTTGCTGCCAGCTGTGCTTGCTCCCACCCCTGCCTGTTGCTGCTGCACCTACCACATTGCCCACCATTACTGGGGCCTTCTTTCACACATACCTCACTGCTCCAGTGTAAAAGAAGGCCTGCAAAAGATTCGTGGTGGCAGGGTAGCCCAAAGGACAGTGATAAGTGGGTAGGAGAAGTTAGAATGGAGACAGTGCCTTATTTTCTTTCAAGAATGGCTTTGCGTACAGGTGGGTCCTCACCTAATGAAACCAACTGAGATTGCCAAGACTTCCTTCATTAAGTGGAGTAGTCACATTATATTTTGCTTAATGTTAGTAATGGAATTGCCAATTAAGATTGTTAAGTGAAGACTACCTGTACGGCATCATTCGGATAAAGCAGCAGAGCAATGTTGTGATCCCTTAGCTTGGGGAGATAGAAACCTGAACACTGAAAGTTGACATCTCACCATACCATTGATGTAAAAATTGAAAAACAAAGGAGTCAGAATCCATCCCCTTTTAACTTTTAACCAACTTTGTGAGAAACCCTTGTGTCACAGTCATGTGAGCACAAGTGACAGTGACAGAGAAAAAATGACCCAGAGTCACCCAGTTAGTTGCACCAGCTGAGGATGGGCTTAAACTCTGGTCCAGGCTTAGGAAAACATCTTAGCCACTGTAACACATTTACAATTAACATACTATCCAGATTTTTCATAAGAAGGTTCCAGGTTAACTTAAAAGATACTAAAGTCACCATTTTGTAAACAAAAAAATCTTTACAATCAGCATTGGGGATTTACAGGAACCAGATTTTAAAATCCCAGCCACAGTATTATAAGACATTATTATTTTTTCCATCCCACCCCCAAAGGTAACAGTGACTAAGGTCAAATTGAATATAATATAGGAGCATGAACAAGTGTCATATGGCAGCTAGGGGATTCCTCATCAGTCATTCGTCCCACCATCCTCATCTTCCTGCTCTCTCTAAATCAGCACCCTTTCCTGCTACTGGATGGAAAAACCCCTCAGCCAAATAGTGGTTCCTTCCATTTCAGACATTCATGCTCTGATTACTTCATGACTTGACTCTATCTTCAAGACTGTCTGGAAGTTTCAGCTGGACTACAATGCAGAGGTGCAAGCAGTAATGGACATGCCTTGGTACACCCATGTAACACTTATGAGTGATGTATGTCCCTCTCTCCCTCCTTCCTTCCTTCCTTTTCAACTAACTATCCAAGGTTCTCAACTGTCCAAGAAGTTAATATGAAAATTAAATGAGGGAAAGTAGAAGCAATTGGAAGTAAATAATTAGCTTATTAGTGATATCTAAAACAGAAAATTCTAAGGCATAATCATATTTTTCAAACCATGCTATTATTTGTTGCTTCCATATCTCCTGAAATTGGAGCATAGGGAGCTAGGTTACAACTGTAGCAATGAAGTGGAAGCAGGATGGCGAGAACACTGAGTGTATCATTCAGTATTCATTAAATCCTGTTGTGAGATGAATATGATTTGCCAGATTCATTTACTCTCTTCCTATTATTCCTCACAATAAAAGTTCTGTGAGTTAGGTTGAACCAAGAGATACTGATTGTCCCACTGTCCCAATCCAGACCCTTAATATACCGCACAGGCTTTACAGTGCCCTATAGCTATTGGTCAGTTTTTAGTAATAAAAAGTCAAGCTCAAAATCAGTATAGCATGGCATGGTATGATGAGAGCTACTGTCTTTGAGCTGAGGGAATTTTGAAATCTTGGCATCAAAGAATGGCTGTCACAAGGAATGAGTATGCATAAAATATCTACTTCCATGCTGCATATCACAAAATATTTTACAAATAAAAGAATAAAATTTTACAATAAAGACAACATATGCAAAACATATGAAACTTAAATATAGTTGAGCAAGAATATTAATTGGTTTTTTAAACCAATTCCTGGTTTCATTTTTTCCTGCTTTTTTTCAGTCTGCCTTACCCCTCGGTGTATTGGTTCATACACTGGGCAGAACATAAAAACACACTTGGAATAAGCCAAGAAACCATGAACAGTGCATCCTTGTTTACACATAAATAATGTTTAGACACATTAATTTCAATACCATGCTTTATTTACTTCCATTTACTAATTTTACTAGTTCATAAACAAAACATTTCCTGGCATATTATATATGAATCTTACTAAGACATTTTCGTAAAATCTCTTTAAACAGCAGCCGCATGCATAACCAAAGGATCTTGGTATTAAGTCATGCATTTCTTGTCACGTAATATGTTGACTTAAACTGTCTGGTTTTTAAATAAAGCTTGTAACATAGAATATGTGGAAGATTGGGAATCACCATGGTTTAAAAAGAAAACAAAAACTAAAGATCTTAGTTCAATACTGGATTTGGTATGTGTATACTTCATTGGATTGGGGCCAGCATAGTCAATGAATTCAGTGTGTTTTGCTAATTGAAGTACAAATAATTCTTTTTCTGAAAAGAAACAAGTTCCCTTTGGCCAAGCAATGGCTTTGAAACAATTATGTGCATAAGCCAAATACTGAAGTTTAAATAAAGGACACAGGATAAAATAGTAGCCAGCTGACCATCATATCCCCAGAAGCTGTGGTCTAGTTTGTCAGATCATTAAATCAATATGTGTGTTCAAAGAGTTTCAGCTTAACTGTCATGAGACTGAAACATTGCGAGTACCACACCAATAGCATTCCAAGTTCTTAATTCTGCTCTTGTGATTGATTCAAGTTGTTGAATGAAATTCATCAGTTGGCTGTAGCAAGGGCATAGCACAAACCTACCAAGACAAAGGGATATTATGAACATTGGATTAACCATTTATTTTTCTTCATAGGAAGCAGCCTGAAATGAATCTTCTATTGCAGGGGTGTCAAACTCAAATTTCATTGAGGGATGCATCGGGGGGGGGGGGGGGGGGCGTGGCCACCTTGATGTCACTCATGTCAGGGTGCCTGAGGTGGCCCAAGCGCTCTGCCAGCAAAAACGGGAGCCGTGGGGGGGAGAGTTCACTGGCAGAGGGCTGCAGGAGGCCATCACAGCCAAAAATGGAGCTTGGGAGGGCCATATGCAGCTCTGTTTTCATTGGCAGAGGCCCTGCAGGCCAGTTCTTCACTGTTTCCAGGACGGCCCCACAGGCCAGATCTCAGCACCCCGTGGACCAGATCTGGCCCTTAGGCCTTGAGTTTGACACCCCTGCTCTATTGGAAAACTAGAACGCAGATTGCTTGAGGGGAAAAAAAAGAATGAAACAGTATCACTGATTCTTCAAAATGTCTATCATTCCATCTGCATTTAGAAAAGGCTGAAGCAATATGGCATGCTGACTATCATATCTGGAAGACCAGGCAGGGG
Source organism: Bungarus multicinctus (assembly GCA_023653725.1). Lineage (NCBI taxonomy): Eukaryota > Metazoa > Chordata > Lepidosauria > Squamata > Elapidae > Bungarus > Bungarus multicinctus. The sequence continues at coordinate 14,107,604 of CM042838.1, forward strand.
AAGGCTCCTATAGTATAGCCAATACTACAGTGATGCACTGAAAGCAGAAGCTGGATGGATAGATGGATGGATGGATGGATGGATGGTGTATACATACACATACATACTATATAAATACTGTATTATGTGTGTGTGTGTGCATTTCTGTATAATCTTTGGCCCTCTTGAATTTCGCTCTTATTGTAGACTATTTTATTGGTTTATTTATTTTGCATCCCATCTCTAGGAGCTCAAGACAGCATATATAGTACTTCCTCCTTCAACTTTTCCTCATGGCAACAATGAGGAAAACTTCAAGGTTGGACTGAGAGAGACCAGCTCACTGAGCTTCTCCAGACTCAGCCCAACTCTTTCATTCCCTCCATTTGTTGCCACTTTCTTTCTTCTTCACCTTATCCATTGCTTCCTATTTTTTTAGCCACTGTTCTTATGTGTACTCTTCCTGGTTTGGTCTGCTCTGCATCCTTCTCAGCCTCACATAGTTCCTTAAAACAGCTCCTGTACTGTAAAAACTGAGTAAGAGCCAAAACATATTTTTCTCAAAGAACCTTGCCTATGAACATAATAGTCCCACACCACCTTGTTCCAAAGGAGTTAAATCTGTTCATGAATGAAAGCAATCTTTCATTTCTAAATCTGTTCAGCTCTGCAAAGTACCATCCAAGAATTTGTGGATATCAGCAAAATATAATATAGATGAAAATTTTGTGAAAATTTTGCTGAAAATTTTTCAGTAATTGATTGTTGATATTATAGTCCTTTATTGAATGATATTTTAGAAAATTGGCCCAATGTGAATAAGACTCCAGGATTATCATACTTCAGTGGAATAATAGAACACTATAATATGTTGTTCGGCTCCCCTGTTTTCACTTCTATAGTTTGATCAACAAGCCCAGTTTTAGACGTTTAGTGTTATTCTGAAAAAGGTTATCAGAATTGTGATGAAGCCATGTAAACAGAAAATAGTTGCAATTGGCATCTAATCTGTTTAAAAGAATGTGAATTATGAGAGGGGAACAGAAGAGACTGGCGAAAGAGAAGGAAAAAAATTGATATTAAAGTTTTGGGCTAATAACTCATTGGTACAATATGAGTTGTACCATATGAATTATGTAGCCCCATAATCTAAACAGTTGTATTTCTCTCCTGCTAAAGATTGTAGACTTCTATCTCTCTAAGATAGAAGTTATTTAATGAGAAAGAATATATGAAGTGATTTAAATTTCACTCAGCCCTTCAAGGTAGGCCAGGCCAGGTCAGGTCACAGACACCACACGAAATATAGGAACTCTGATTATGTAGGCCAGAGGTCTCCAAACTTGGCAACTTTAAGGCTTGTGGACTTCAACTCCCAGAATTCTCCAGCCAGTATAGTATAGGGACCCCTGCTGTAGGCTATAATGACAGAATCTTGAATGCGGGGCAGTGTTTCCCCTTTCCTTCCTCTCACTGTATCCCAAAAAAGAGTGAATGTGGAGTAATCCTGAGGAGTTTTTTTTTTCACATATTCCTTTTTTTCCTGACCTAAGTTCATGTTTTACTAATGGTCACTGCCCTTTTTCTCCAAGCTAATCTCTATATTCCTGTACAAGTTCAGTGCCATTTAAAATAAAGTCACAAAGTCATTTGGTGCCATAATTATGCTCAAACCAAGAAGCACATACACATCTACAAGTAAAGGTTACTTAACATGAGCAGAACATGATGAGTTATAAATTATATAAAAGCAAGCCTTTTGCAGTTTAAAAAAAACAAAACACCACAAATAAGCTCTCAAAAATTCTACAGAATTTGATTGATAAAAAGTTCTAAATATTTTATTTAGACTTCACTGGAAGGCAGAATTGCTGCATACAAGACTATTGCTATGTTATATATTATTAGAAGGCAGAATTGCTGCACACAAGACTTGCTATGTTATATATTACATACCATATGTCACATATGGAATATGTAGTGTATAATATAATTATATAGACAACAGATCTAATTTATATTTGATGGAGACAGGTGTTGGAGAAGGGAGCTTTCATTTTCAACGTCAGCCTGCCGGCCTTCTCAGAGACTCACATAGGTTGGGAAAGTAGATTTTGTTTCATGAGATAATCACAGGGTCTTGCATGAACTGCCCTCGCATTACAAGAAAATTACATCCTACAGTTACAAAAAAGGATGAGCCAGATTTAAGCCTCAGTGACAAACTGCTTTACTGAGTTGAAATACTGCACTCTGCTATAATCAGGGGTATGAACTGGTTTTGTTTCTTCTAAAGGGATTGCAATAAATGGCTTTGATTCCTTCTATCATCAATACTCCATAATCATAATCCTTAATTCCTTTCTGTGGAACCGACACTTCATATTTGCTAGCTTATCAACCTTTCTCATCCTACCTCTTATATATGCCTGCATAAAAAATAGGATGAAGAGAAGTAAAAGCAAGACCAATTTTTCTAACAAATATATCTTACTCAGTCTTTCCGAGTTTGATTCACTGTTAGGGTTTACAGAGTAAAAACTACTGTATGTTGCCCAGGGAAATCTAAGAGGAAATGTAAAATACACGAGATGCTATTTTATATATCTATTTACTGATTTTTCTCCTAAAAGAGCCCACAGCAAATAAATAAACTATTTATCCCCTTAGCTAACTATTTCTTAGAATCTGATAACATGCCCTAAGGCAGAGTTGCCAGGAAGTGGGCCAGGACAAAGATCCATCTTGTGGGCACCATGCCACAATGAGAACAACCTTATGAAAATCTGGGCACCATCAGGTTTATCAGGCTTCTAAGGAGTAATCCCTGCCTGGGCTGAATGCCTGAAACAATGGATTCAGCAATTCTGCCTTTAGAATGGTTCCAAGGGAATAATTTTTGGTGATATATGTATAAAAGAGATTAAGAGAATTGATAGAAGATATGAATGGATGAATAGAAGGGGGAATGTGTGCAGAAAAGTATGCATGAGAGCCATGGTGGTGCAGCCTTTAGAATGCAGTGTTGCAGGCTAATTCTGCCAACTGCCAGCAGTTTGATTCTCACCAGCTCAAGGTTGACTCAGATTTCCATCCTTCTGAGGTTAGTAAAATGTTCTTGCGGGCAATATACTCAATAGAGGGTTGTAAAACACCGTGAAGCAGTATATAAGTCTAAATGCTAGTGCTAGTGCTGTAAATGGGTTAATGAAAGTCTGGATCCACCAATGTTAAACACGCCCTGATGTAGCCAGAGAACCACCTGCAATGCCATGCAATTCTTGACAGTAAAAAGGATGCCTATTTTGAGTTAAGGTTATATGAATGGGGCTGTTTCAGTAGGAAAGGAAGGATTGATACTGAGGTACCAAGTGTTGACACATCAGTAAATAGCAATAGCACTTAGACTTATATACAGCTTCACAGTGCTTTACAGCCCTCTCCGAGTAGTTTACAGAGTCAGCATATTGCCCCCAACAATCTGGGTCCTCATTTTACCGACCTCGGATGGATGTAAGGCTGAGTCAACCTTGAGCCTGGTGACATTTGAACTGCAGCCAGCAATCAACAGAAGTAGCCTACATTACTGCATTCTAACCACTGCACCACCACGGCTCTTAATCAAATGTGTTTTTATGTGTTTTATTTCATTCTTCATTATATGATTTATGTTCAGGAAAAAGTAATTGCCTCTGTATGAGAGAGAGAAAAAAACATGAGGATAGATAGAAATAACAATAGAGGGATAGAATGATTTTCAGTATGGCTCTTGGTTAAAATATTAGATTTTAATATATTGGGCTATTAGTTCATTGGTCTATAAACACCCTTTTTCATTCTTTATAGATGCTAATATTCTATGGTATTTAATTGATGCACACATGTACACACACCAACACATATAAACACCCTGTGCAAGTTGTACTGCAACAAAAATTTCCCATTTTAAAAGCTGTTGTTTTTATAGCAATAAGAACTGATTCCACTTTTGACATTTGCTAATTATTAAACATTTTTTAAAAATGGCAGGTGTCAGCAATATACTTGTCAACAATATAATGCCAACAATCACCAACTTGGCATTATGAATCCAAATACTGCTGTCCTGAAATCTTTTTTTTCACTTGCCAGTAATTGTTTATAGATTAAGTTACAAAGACAAATGACGCAAATGTCCCCTTTTATTGTTGTTGCTTTCGCTAAAGTTGGATCTAATCCCCTATAGCTTTTCACAGGCTCCTGTTTTATGCAGACTGCTCTCATCAGCATTTGAAAGAAGCTCATTGAGGTTTTCCATGAAGGACTCCTCTGTGCAGGTTTTCTTTCATAAAGAGGACATTATCCAAAGGCAGAACTTGTCTTCCTAGCCAAGGAAATAAGGAAATCGAGGGCATTTTGTCAACACCTTCTTACTGATCATTGACTTGTATAAAAGCAAGGTGTATATATAAGCTGCAGACTTTCAGTTACCTTAAAAGATTCTTGACAGGTTGTCATTTTTCATATGTCAAAAGTGAGAAATGATTAAATATGGGACTGGAAATGAATTGCATCAGCTACAGTAAGCTTAATTTTAATAAATATCTGCATATGAAATCAAATGAAGTTTTCCTCCTGATCATGATTAAATTTTTCTACTTTTTCCAGAAATAGTATGTAATCGTCTACTCAGAAACATCTGCCTCTCCATGTACTAACTTACCTCTCTCTGTGTACTGATGTACCTATCTTCCTATTCTATTATTTTAAAAATCAGCAGTAATAAAATCATGTGCTGCTCCACATAAAGAGTTAATAAATTGCTAGTCTCCCTCCTTCCATATTTTCAGTACAGATGAAGGACATGCATGCATTCATTTCCCAGGAAACTAAGTGACTGCTAGGGGGGAGCAATTTGCAATTCATCCATCTTTCCTCCACTGCACTGGAGCAATAAAAGTGAAAACAAAGCATATGGGCCATTTTGAGCTTATAGAGGAAATGGGAATTGCTTTGTTTTATAATTCAATAGCTCCTGTCAGGCACAAGTAATCAGATCCATATACAAAGAATTCAAGCTAACTATTATATTATGCCTGTTATACAGGAATCTCCCAAGACTGCCTGCCTCCTTTAGAGAACAGATAAAGTTCTATGAAACTTTGTGGGAAATGTGCAGTTCTGGATCCCTTGTGGCTGCACAATATTTCAAGGCTAATCCCTTGTTTGAATCTTCCTCCCTGCCTGACTGGCATTTCCAATCAACTCCCAACATAATAATTTATGTGCATCCATAAAACAATAAAACCAAAGCTAATTAAAACTCTTGACAATCATATCGTTCTCCTAGCAATGTTAAATACACTAAAGCCCACGCAGGAGAGTATTTTTCAAATCTTCAGTGGTAGGTTGATCCATAGGGATGGAGCATACATTGAAAAACATTGTTTCTTAGCTCTCTGTTCCCAAATTTATAGGGAAGGCGATACTCAACAATCCTAGATAATTCTGTACATACATAAATGCCAAGCCATGCAGAGCTTGATAGGTAATGACCAGCCCTTTGAACCATACAGAGAAGTCTACAGACAATGAATGCAGTGCCCACACACCAGTATTATGTGGTCCTATTATGTCATCCACTGGCAGGAAGCTGATGCATTTTATACAAACTACAGTTTCCCGGCAGCCTTCAAAGATGACTCCAAGTAGGGTGCGTTGTGGTAGCCCAACTTAGAGGGGAGAGAATGAGTCACTGTCACCCAATATAAATCTAACAAATAAATAAAAATTATGGTGGGTGGGACAGGACAGAAACACTTCCATGAGATTCTGCTTTTTAGAGCTGTTTCCAAAAGCTTCCTCAGAGCCGTAGTGGTGCATTGGTTAGAATGCAGTACTGCAGACTACTTCTGCTGATCACCGGCTGCTAGCAGTTGGCAGTTCAGATCTCACTGTCTCGAGGTTGACTCAGCCTTCCATCTTCCGAGGTCAGTAAAATGAGGACCCAGATTGTTGGTGGAATATGCTGATTCTATAAACCCCTTAGAGAAGGCTATAAAAGGACTGTGAAGTGGTATATAAGTCTAAGTGCTATTGCTGTGTACACCTGTGGTCCTCTGATCATGCAGCTCTGCTCCTAAGGAAAGAGGATATATGTGAGCCACAATCACTATGGAATCCAAAGCTGAAGCCAACACCTGGTTACTGTTCGCAGACAACATGCTTTTGTACACAAAATATATATGCCATGTTTGCATAAAACCACAGGCAAGGTGCAGCAACTACTGAGAGCAAATGGCTCTGCTGCTAATTTTCTAACAGCCACGAACTGGGGCCATCACTCCTCCCCAACCTCTCCTTTCCTCCACTTCCCACATCACGGCCTTCGCTTTCGGATGCTGCTCTCTTGAAGCCAGAAAGTTCTGACTCATCGTCTGCGTTATGAATCAGCGGTTTGAAGTGAACAGGCTTGCTTTGACTTTAAACATGGGGCACTAGGAAATGCACTACATAGCTGTGGGTGTGAAACTATTCTCTTCCTTTGAGGAATTCAACCAAATATCTCCATTTCAGTCTTCACACGCACATTCTTTTAACAACTCTCAGAAACAAATTTGGGGGGGGGGGAGGAAGGGGGTAAAATACAGAAATGAATTACATTCCCCTCATTTCTCAACCATCTGGAACATGGGATGTTTCAAGGGAAAAGCTGTCTTGAGTCTTCTTCAAGGGAAAAGCTGTCTTGAATCTTTTCAAAAGTTCAAGGAGTGCCTTGTGCAAGCAAAGTAGGAAATTGTGGCATTGGTGAGAACCTTCAATCTTAAAGTAATTTTCTCATGAATTATTCACCCTGGCTTGCAAAAATCTGAAGGAATCTAGTAGCACCTCTTCACTCTAGCCAATTTTATTAAAAGGAAGAAGGTTTTATGAACTCCAGCTCACTTCATCACATGCATGAAGACCTTTTAGTAGAACAGCTCTATTATAGTCATTGTCAGGTCCGTATATCGTTTTATAGTATGTTTTACAGAAATGAAATGGATATGCATAAAAAACTAATTAGAAAAAAAATAATTGTAGCAAAAGACCCTGCAAATAACCTGAGGGCTAAAAAGTTAAATACGTATGAAATGGTTAAGAATAGAAGTAATTTGCAAAAGATGTAAGTAAACAAACATACATCTTTTTAGTTACCGAACAGAGCAATGTAAAATAAAATAGCACTAAAAGGTATTTCTTCCCAATCAAATTGAATAATTGTCATGTTTCACTATCGGTTTCTAAATAATATATGCTCTGAAACAAAATTGAACAACCTCAGAGATGGCATTGTGTAAAAGTATAGAATTTATTTGGTTTATCTTCCAGGAAAAAATGTGGTTGCTAAGAGCCAACACTGACTTAATGGCACATAATCAGCATCTCAAGAACTGACTTAGAAATGGAATTAAATATAAGAGACAAATGAATTCCATCATAAAATTTTCAGTACAGTAGCACTTGGTTCACAGTTTCAATAGCTTTTAAATGGCAGAAGAACAACAGCAATAAGAAATCTCCCATGGAGAGAATACGTTGTTATCCTCCTTTGAGTAGGGCTACATTTGGTGTGTTAAAAGGTATTAGGCTCTAGTTCCTTACAATATTTTGTAATTGCAAGATATTAGCTAGGAGATAATCCCATCATTTTATATAGTTTTATATTATTTTATGGGCATTTTATGACCCAAATGGACACATTTGTTTATTATATTGTTAGACATCTTACAGTATACTTTAAAATTGGCTTTGAAGTTGGCGGAACAAGGTTAAACTGCAACAAACACGATTGACTCTCAATTGTTTTTAAATTATCAGCAAAACCACACCATTTATTATTTAACTTGCATGAACAAATATACTTTGCCAGTCTTCTAAAAGTTATTGAGACAGATGCACTCAAATTTCTGTAATTTATTTATTTGTAGGATTTGTGGCTTTGGTGAAATTCTCCTTTGTTGACCTTCCAAGGAAGATAAGAGCTGCTGGATCTATCCAAGTCCTTTGTTTTTAGTATCCATTGTCAGCCCACTCCAGGCATATGAAGAAATGCATCTGTTGAGCCATGGTGGTGCAGTGGTTACAATGCAGTATTGCAGACTAACACTGCCCACAGCCAGGAGTTCAACCCTGACTGGCTCAAGATTGACTCAGCCTTCCATCCTTCCGAGGTTGGTAAATAGAAAACCCAGATTGTTGGGGGGGGGCAATGTGATGACTCTGTAAACTGCCTAGAGAGTGTCGTAAAGCACTATGGAGCGGTATATAAGTCTAAGTGCTATTGCTGTTGCTATTATATTTACTGATAGCTCTTCTCTAGAAGAATGCAGTAGAGTTGATGGGATTATGTGAATGAATTAGAAATGATTGCCCTTGCATGAGATTATGGCCATGAGAATTTGTCTCTCATCCTTTATTTATCTCCTTCTAATATAAGTGATAAATATTGCATGTAATGAGGAACTAAATAAACAAGTTGTTACTATTCAGAGAGAGAGCACAATCAATTAATCAACAATGGCTCCTCCAGACCATCAGTTTTGCAAAGAACAAGTGGACAACGGCTAAGTACCATATCTGTATATTATATGAAAGATTCTTCTGTGAGATCATACAATTAGCAGCAATGTAGCTGAGATCAGATCATTTCCTGAATGTGTGCTCTCTAGGTATATCAGACTTCTGGTTAAATGCTCAGAAACAGGATGAGTGTTGGCTGGGGACTTCTGGAATTGATGAGTGTTACAGCCGGACAGCAGCAGGATAGGGAAGATTATCTTAGATTACCAGCTGCAATCATACTATTGATATTGGATTTGGACCCACTTTTAGACGTTAAGTGCTTTTCGCTTTCTTTCTGAATGATACTTGAAGATAATGAAGTTTCCTTCAGACAAAAGATAAGGTATTTTATAAGGCTACATAGCCAGGAAAAAATGGATCATCAAATAAACCAAGCCAGAGTTCTCACTTGAATTTGACCTAGCTCAAATTATCATACTTTGGACACATAATGTAAAGACTACGCTGTCTAGAGAAATCTATATTGCTGAGAAAGATTCAAGGAAATAGAAGAAGACAATCAGCAACAAGGTGGATGGATTCCATTATAGCAGTGATGGGTTGCGTCAATGGAAGGAACAGATTAGGGACAGGTTATCCTGGTTATCCTGTGTGTGAATCACTAGGATATTGACTTGTGACAGATAATCAACAAATCAATCACGCTGAAGAGGTTGAAGTAGAATTAGGGAGTTCCAAGTTTCAGTCCATTAATGGAAACTCATTTGAGGACTTAGGGCCAATTACTCTCTCAGTCTAGCCTATTTCTCTAGATAGCTACTGTGAAAATGAAGGGAGATTCCAACTTAAGGTATTCCGAGTCTCTGGAGTAAAGGCAGAATAATAAACAATATAACAGAAATAACAGCCGATTTTCTTCTTAAAGCAGATCTCTTAAACCTCATTGTCAAACTACTCCCAGCTCTGTCAAAAGATTCACTAAGCTAAACAGCATCTGTTTCATCTATAGTTTTAAGGCTGTGCTTTTTAAGATTTAGCACATAGCGTGAAAGGAAAGATCTCTTCATTCAACATGCCTTGCACTAATTCTTTGTATTAATGTGGTTATAAAATCCGTTTAATTATGAAACAATATACAGCACCTCCTTTCTGACTTGGCCAAACCGTGATTTGGAAACATTGGCTTGGGAACTTAATTAAATACTTTTGCAAGGTCTTTTTGAAGCCATTAAAAGTACTGTATAAGGTATTCCCTTCCCGTTCCTTTGCCATGAAACCAGAAAAAATGATTTATCAAAGAAAGGGCTGCATTTACAGAAGGATTATGCTTCCCCTTAATTCTGTTCCTAATGAGCTGAAGGGAGAATTTTCTATCCCTCTTGGGGTAGAGATGGATTATGTCAAGAAGTGGTCATCTCTTAGTAGATGGAGACCCAACACATTATGTCTGGGGGAGGGGGGAGTAATGGGGGGGGGAGGAGTCATGGTGGAGTCATGGTGACAGCCATGGTGGAGAAGAGAAAGAGTATGAAAATCTCTGGGGTATACAGCAGAGGTGGTATTCAGCAGGTTCTGACCTGTTCTGAAGAACCAGTAGCGGAAATTTTGAGTAGTTCAGAGAACCGGCAAATACCACCTCTGACTGGAGATTTTACAGTATCCTTCCTCTGCCACGCCCACCAAGCCACGCCCACAGAACCGGTAGTAAAATTGAATCCCACCACTGGTATATAGTATTTTAATAATGTAGTGGTAGGGGTGGTGATGAATTGTGAATGTTGCCTTTTTTTTCTTCTTCAGAATTATAGAGCTTATTTTACACGTGACATGCATTTCCTGTGTCAATAGGCAGGGCAAGCGGAAGGTCAGCAAAGAGCTTTTCACTTTCTCCAGCTTATGCACTGACGAATGTGCACATGTGAAGGAATATGTGAACCTGCTTTAAAATGGCCTTATACACATAATGAGCAAGAAATCTGAAAGCATTGGATTAAACTCACTCATTAGCTAAAGGTTTTTAGGCTACCATTTCCAGGGCACTTTACGAAATTAAACCATAAACAAGCAAACCTTAAAAAAAAAAAGACTGCAGATAAAAAGCAAACATCCACCCCCTAAATCAAAGCATTTCATCCTTCCTAGGCCCCAGGGAAGCCTTCTGGGAAGCCTTCTGGAGGGGAAGCCCCCTGAGGCCCAGGAGGCCCAAAAATGGAGCACAGGGGGGTGCTGTGCACCCCCTCTGAGCTCCATTTTTTGCCTTCTTGGGCCCCAGGGAAACTTTTTGGGAGCAAAAGCACCCCACCAAGAGGCTTCCCTGAAGCCCAAGAGGCAAAAAACAAAACAAAACGGGGGGGGGGGGGCGGTGTTTGCTGGAAAAAAGCCACAGCCACCTAGCCATGCCCACAGAACCGGTTGTTAAAAAATTTGAATCCCACCCCTGCCTGTACTCCAGCTCCATTCTCCTGTGCAGGGCAACAAAAGAAGACCCAGACAATCATCTGGGACTTGGGAGGCAGAGAATAGATGGAGAGCGGGGCCAGTCAGAGGTGGCATTTGCCAGTTCTCCGAACTACTCAAAATTTCTGCTACTGGTTCTCCAGAACTAGTCAGAACCTGCTAAATACCCATCTCTGGCTCAGTGACTATGTATGCATACAGTGTCAGTTCCATGAGGTAAAACCAGATCAAAAATCAGCCCCGCAGGAAGATTTGAATTATACCTTATTGTTTAATTTAAAGATTCTTTAATCGTCTAATTGTACATGCCTAATGGTGCTTTTCCTCCCCCCCTCCCTTTATACCCCAATGAGTCAGGGAGGGAACAGCTTAAGTCTCTTCCTAACACAATCTCTATTCCAAGAACTTACGGCATGTTTCTGTTCTTTTTGCTCACATATCGGTTTCTGACTATTTGCTTCAAGACCACTTCTCTGGCTCTCTCCGCATGGTTGAGGAAGCATTAACAAAGGGAAAATGTCGCACCATCTCTGTGCGCAATAGTAGTCATTGTGTAGAAAGGAACAAGGGCTTTTGGGCCTCCAAATCATGATGCACAGCTTTTGATCAGCCAAAAGACACCCAATCTTTGAAAAGTATGCCAGGAGCCACACTCAGAAGGGGAGGGACCACATTTGAAATTATTAAAAAGTAAGGCCCAGGGCAAACATTACATTACATTGATTAAATATAGATAGTCCTCGACTTACAACAGTTCCTTTAGTGACTGAAGTTACAACGGCACTGAAAAAAAGGACTTTTTCACACTTGTGACCATTACCATTACCATGGCCAGTTCTGGAGAACCGGTAGTGGAAATTTTGAGTAGTTTGGAGAACTGGCAAATACTACCTCTGACCTGCCCCGCCCCCATCTATTCATTGCCTCCCAGATGATCGGCTGGGTCATTTTTTGTTGCCCTGCACAGGAGAACGGAGCTGGAAAGCAGGTTAGTGGGGTGGGGAGGGAATGGGATTTTGCAGTAACCTTCCCCCAGGAGTGGGAGGGAATGGGGATTTTATAGTATCTTTTCCCTGGAGTGAGGTGGGAATGGAGATTTTACAGTATCCTTCCCCTGCCACGTCCACCAAGCAACACCACACCTACTAAGCCACACCCACAGAACCAGTAGTAAATAAAATTTGAATCTCACCACTGACCATTACCCCATCCGCATGGTCACGTGATTTACATTCAGATGCTTGATAACGGGCATGTATTTATAATGGTTTCAATGTCCCTGGGTCATGTGATCACCTTTTGTGACCTTCTGACCAGCAAAAGTCAATGGGGAAGCCAGATTCGCTTAACAACCATGTGACTAAATTAACAACTGCAGCGGTTCAACTGTGGCACGAACAGTCGTAAAATGGGGCTGAGCCCACTTAAATTTCTCAGCAGCATAACTTCTGGGCTCAATTGTGGCCGTAAGTCAAGGACTGATGTTATGATGCCACTTGAGATGGAAGGAGAGCATGGCAGGATGATGGGGAGAGACAATGGTGGCTTTTGGAGGGAAAAAGATGAGAGCCTGGTCAGAAGGGCTGCGATGTGGGAGAATACCCAAAAACATGGTGGGTGGCAGGAGGGAGGCACAGAGAATCATGGAGAATGAGTGGCTCTGTGTGGGCCAAGGGGTGGATGCTGCTGGAACTAGGAGAACATCGCTGTGCATGTTGAGAACAGCATAAGAATTCCAACTAGTCATACATGACTCACAGGGTGCCCATTGTAAATCTAGGCCTTAGACAAATATTACAAAACTACCTCAGCAAATCCCATAAGGGTTTTTTAGCAAATCCCTTGAACAAAGAGCAAATGCTGAAGTCAGTTACTATGATTATATTCCTATTCCCATTAAATCCATTTTCTTTAGAAGACCATGCATAGCAATTACCCAGAACAGAGGGAGACTGATTTAGTCATATGTTCTATTTTAAACAAAATAAAACCTACAATTCTCATGCTCCACAGACTAATTCTAAATTTACAAGCAAGAATGCACGCACGACATTTCTCAGGCTGGAAAGCTTTAGCCACTTATTTCTGAACAAGTCTCACTTGCATTTGTTAGACTGTATTTCTAAATAGAATGGGGAAGAGAGAGAGAGAGAAATGGGCTCATAACACAAAGTGCTACTTTGAAAGATTATTTCAGAGTAGCACTTCATGTTACGAGCAATTATTACAATAATTTTTCTTTATAATAAATACTCCTTACTGCATGTTTCTTCCCAAGCACAACTTTTATCTGGTCTAAGACCACACTTTCAATATCTACAACTGGATTAAAAAGTAGTGGGTGATCCAGGGCTTTTCATTTGTACTTAATGTATTATCCCAATGCCATTTACCCATTGGGATATACCAGGACCTCAAATTTTCCATCACTTCTCTGTGCTTCCTATTTACCATCACTACTTTTTTGGAACATAATTCTCTAATTATGCACATAGTAATTTTCCCTTTCTGACACATTATAAATTACCGTATATTCAGATGGAAAAGTCTATTCCTAAATTGAAATAAAGGCACACAAAAAAGCCTTTTAGCTTAGGACAACCTGTGAAGTCATCTAACCTTGGTAGGGGTGATTTAGTCTGAAGAATTGTAAATGGAATGGGCCTCCTTTGGATATACACTTTACTATATGTTATATATCACAAAGTCAGATTGTGCCTAGCCACAACTTTGCTACATCCCAGTAGCAATGGGATTCTTAGCAAAGACAAAACTACATTATGTACTGAAATCCCCAATGCAAAGCAAGTCCAAGGGCTTCATACTTCACTAAACAATCATGTAAGCACTCTCAAAAGCAGTTCAGCAGGTAAATGACCAATAAAATATGGTCCTCCAGAATGATGGCAGTGGGAAGAAACTACTCAACATTTTCACTACTGGTTCCCCAGAACTGGTCAGAACCTGCTGAATACCACCTCTGACCCAATCCTACTACCTTGTCTACTCAGCAGGCTGCCACAGAGAAGAGGTTTCCAAAGCACCAAGATAAGAAACAGTGCATGGAAATCAATCAAGGAGAGAAGCTACCTAGAATTGAGGAGAAATTTTCTAACAGTGAGGACAATTAACCAACGGAACGTCTTGCCTTCAGAAGTTTTGGGGACTCCATCACTGGAGGCTTTTAAGAAGAGACAGGACTATTTGGAATGGCATAGGGTTTCTTTTTGTTTCCGAAGTTGGACTAGAAAAGGTCCCTTCCCCATTTTGTCATTCTGTTTTCAGTCCAAGACCACAATGTGACTGAACTTGCTGGAGAACCAATCTGCTATAGCTGGTTATTGCCTATAAATCCCTTTTGTGGCATAAGGCCTAGCTTTGAGGGTTATTGTCTCTCACCCATCAGTTCTGCCCATCCCATGCAATTTGACAGAGTTGTTGCACTTCATGTCCCACCCTTTAAGCAATGTCATCTGACGGAATATAGGAAATAGTCCTTCTCTGTTGCAGGGCTCTTTGGATGAGTATCTCCTTGGAGGTGCAGGCTTCATTCTCTGAAAACATGCTGGTTTCTCAAAATTCTGTGATAAGGTGGGATATATTCACTTGGTGGGTAATATCAGGTTTTGTTACTATGTTTGTCTTTACTCCTCCATTGTATTAACTGCTGTGATCATTTTTTGTTCATTTTGGGCACTCTATCTATATTTTAATATATGAGAAAGAGGGAGGAAAGGCAGGCACGCAGGAAGGAAGGAAGGAAGGAGGGACGGAGGGAGGGAAGGAAGGTAGGCAGGCAGGCAGGAAGGAAGGAGGGAGGGAGGGAGGGAGGGAGGGAAAGAAGGAAGGAAGGAAGGAAGGAGGGAGGGAAGGAAGGATCCATCAGTACTCAAAGGGGAAGCTATTGTACTTAGATGGAACACCTCATCTATTTCACAAGAATAGATATTGAATGCATAAAAGCTTTTTGTTGTTATTAGAGATGGAAGAGAAAAAGCCCAATGTTTCAGGCTAAGCTTTCCCCCTTCTAAATGGGGAGGCTATATACATATAGCCCTGTTATGCTGAATAAACACAATGCAGCTACTAGGAAACAGATACAAACAAACCTGCTTTGAGCTCAAATAAAGATTAACTTCTCATTATTTCCAGCCTGACATCCCACCCAATCCCCATTTTGATTCATCTCCCTTGTTTACCCCAACCCTTCCATTAGGCCAAATTATCATATCCTAACTCTTGATAGTCTGAAGTGCTGGTGCGCAACACAACAGCAACACAATGCTCCTTCACTGATTTCATCAAAGTCCACGTTCCTGCAAAGCCAGAAGAAGACAAAGACGACAAGGATTGAGAGACTTGATGACTTTCCCCAAGGCCACATGAAGCGTTTGTGTCAAGAGCAAGACTAGAACTGATCTTCTGTTTATCCTCCAGGCAGAAATGATTCTGCTGGTTACAGCATCTATCTTTAAAAGTCATCTTTTAGAGAGTGACTAATGCTAAAACATCTCAGTGCAGTAGCATGTAATGTTTCAAATGCCACGTTCAACGGCAGACATTCCAGTGTAAAGGTTTCCTGGACTTAAGCCTAATGCATGCTTTTCTCTAAGGAAGATTAAGGTGCACTTTCACCATCTGTGGGAAATCCCTATTTCCTTGGCCTGTGTTTACACAAAGGAGTAATAGAACTAACAGCCTTGTTCAATGCTTTTGATCGTTCAATCCCTAGAAAATACCAGTATATGTTCCTGGTTATTAAAAGGAAGTATTTCAGACCACTATACAGCTTAATTATGAAACTGAATTTGCAGCTGAGAGGTAGTGCAATGCTCTAGTGACCTAGTACAAAAAAAATAAATAAATAGGGCGCCTTGATAGGATTAAAGAGGGTCTGAGCTTTAGTAGGTAGCAGCATTTAGCTAACTGTGGCTGACTTTGGAAGCTAAGCAGGATCAGCCCTGGTTAGAATTTGATTGCGACAATTGCCTCAGGTTCCAGAGCTGTAACCTAGTTTGTGAAGTATGTGTGGGGAAAATACCAAAAGGCAGCAATGGTCCACCACTTCTATAAATTATGCCAAGAAAACTGCATGGAATGGTGCTCATGTAAAGAAGGCTTCAAATCCGGTATGATTTCTGGTGATGGCATCCATACGGTGGCTGCATTATAAATATATTTCTATTCATTCACCAATGAAATCAGATTGAGAGTTTTTATCTCTGCCTTAATAGCGAAAGGAAATAAAAATGGCATGCAAATCAAAATTCATTTTCATGAAAGAATGAGAGGTGTTCCATAGAAGCAATAGCCTCCCATGTTCCTTCCTGTAATGATGCAAATGCCCTTTAATCATTAACTCGCTGTAATTGATACAGTAGCTGAGAAACAGCAGAGTGGCGGAAACGTTCCATGATGTCTTCCCCTGGTCATGGCTTATAGGCTTTTAAGAAAAGAATTGCTACATCTGAATCAGTGTCGAGAGGCCTTGATTTTCTCCCCTGGAGCTGCAAAAATGCATTGGCTACACGCAAAGCCGTTCCACAACAGGTCCAAGCATCTTGTAAAGCTCGCAAGAGAAAACCTGATGCAACCACTCTAAGCAGAGTAGAGCAGGCCTGTCCTGCCAACATTCAAGCAGCGAGGACTGGACGAAGAAGAAGCAGCCCTGCCAATGCAATTGAGACAGTTATATGAGAAATATTCAAATGTTTGCATTCTTCAGCTAAACTTAAACGGGTGGGCACTCAGTCCTCAGAAACTTTTTTTAGCCTGAACTAAGCCCACGCATCATTCTAAGCCACAATTATGCTGCGGTTGGCTTCATTTTGGTCACGTAAACCCGCACTCTGGCTCGGTCACCTGCCATGACAGGCTTATACACCGTGATTTCCGGCTAACTTTCAGGTTAGGTTTCTGCAATCCATTTTTTATTCACCGCACCACAATGAAATCATGGTTTAGCTGCAGAATGTGAGTTCTCGGTCGTAAGCGTCAATCAAACAAAACTGGCTAAATCAGGATTGCTAGATAGGACTGTATATTATCTCAGCTGTGAAAGAGTTCACAAAATTGTCTGCTATAACATCTTGCCTGTCAACGACTTCTTCAGCTTCAGCCACAATAATACACAGGCAAACAACCGATACAAACTCAAGGTAAAGCACTCCAAACTCCATTGCAGAAAATACGACTTCAGCAACAGAGTGGTCAACATCTGGAATGCCCTACCAGACTCCATTGTTGCAGCCTCAACCCCTCACAGCTTCAACCTCAAACTGTCTACCACGGACCTCACCCCATTCTTAAGAGGTCCTTAAAAGGGATGTGCATAAATACACCAGCGTACCTACCTGTCCCTGTCTTACTGTCCCCATTTATCTGTATTTACTTCCTTTGTTTCTGTTTATGTTCATACTTATACTTGTTATCTTGTACATGTTTGACTAATAACAAACAAATAAATAAAAGACACAGTGGATGCAAATCAACACAATTTTGTTGGGGGGGGGAGAGAAATAATATAGAGAGAAATGAATAACACGAATGGTGGAAACCATGGACACACAGAAAATTGAGAAGTTCAATTATAACAGCAGGGCAGAGGCTGAAATGATCAGGATCGTTGCACCTTATGTTGGTCCAGGTACCTTGAGAATAAGAACAATAGTGTTGGAAGCAGTGGTGGGATTCAAATTTCTTTACTACCGGTTCTGGGGGCGTGGTTTGGTGGGCATGGTGTGGCTTGGTGGGCGTGTCTTGGTGTGTGTGGCAGGGGAAGGATACTGCAAAATCTCTATTCCCACCCCACTAACCTGCTTTCCAACTCCGTTCTCCTGTGCAGGGCAACAAAAGAAGACCCAGCCAATCAGCTGGGACTTGGGAGGTAGAGAATATATGGGGTGGGACCAGTCAGAGGTGGTATTCCAAACTACTCAGAATTTCCACTACGGGTTCTCCGAACTACTCAAAATTTCCATTACCGGTTCTCTAGAACTGGTCAGAACCTGCTGAATACCACCTCTTGTTGGAAGGGATGTTGGAGGTTTTCTAATCCAACCCCCTGCTTAGGCAGGAAACCTATGTACCACTTCAGACAAATGGCTGCCCAATCTCTTCTTAAAAACCTCCAGTGTTGAAGCATTCACAACTTCTGGAGGCAAGTTTGTTCCACTGATTAATTGTTCTAACTGTCAGGGAATTTCTCCTTAGTTCTAGGTTGCTTCTCTCTTTATTTTTATTTACAGGTGTCCCGTCATTTGGCAGAGCCTCTGGGTTGTGGAAAACTATCCTTTGGGCCTGAGAGTGAACATTAGTTGCACTGTTGAAGCTGTTCAGTACAACATGGTTATAGCATACAGTGCCAGTGAGGTCATTATTACCAGAAACATTGCGTTGACCCCTCAGGGCAACAGCAGAGAGTTGGGAGAGTTCAATCCTGGAAAGGCTTAACAGTCCCTGCAACATCCTTGTGGCTCTCTAATCTCTTTCACAATAGGGATTATGGTGGGCAGAATGTGATGCATTCCCTTGATAACAACTGTGGGATTGTTACCCTGTTGTTTTATGACAGATTGCAAAAAGCACAAAGTGTCAGGATTTGCCTTTCAGCACCTGCCCTGGATACGGAAATGTTTTTACCCCTTTCTTGCTCCATTCTTTACAAAGATTGACAAACTCTGAAGGTTTTTTTTTTTCCCTAAAAGCTTCTTCCCCCTCAGGCGTCTTTGTGGCTCTTTCTTTGCAGCCCCAATGCAGTTGAATGGTAGATGGAAAATCGGAAAGCATCTGGGTGTCTTCCCATAATACAAGAGCCCTGGCAGTGGAGCAACATGCAAATTGTGATGCTACTTATGTGACAGGCATTAAGTTTAGATAGAGAGGGCTTCTAACCATCTTAAGCTGCAGGAAGGGGAGAGGATTACATTTCTCCTTATATCAACTGTGAATGTTGCAAACTACCTAGAGAATAAGTACCATCCTGTTCTAGGACAGGAATGTGTGTGTGTATGTGTGTGTGTACAGAAACAAAAAATAATAATGTGACTATGTATGTATGTCTACTAGTGGTCAATCCTGATTATGAAATACTTTAAAGACTTCGTCAGAAAACTGTTTCCCAGTTGTTTCCCAGTTCAGAAGCTTGCATGTATCTGTCTGCAAATGTTCATAGAATTTTTTTTAAAGCCTCACCTATTTCTCAATTTTACTAACCTGAGTAACAAACCTAAATGAGGAAGATGAGGTGACGAGTTCACTTACCCAAAGGCAAATGGCAGGTGGAAAACTTTGGATTTGATCAGTTTTATATGGCGATGTGTGCTATCCCAGCCAGTCTATGGGAATGGGTTAGTTACTTAGGAATTGTGAGCTGTCCCCTTAAGGGAATGCATCATGGGAAATGTAGTTAAAGGTATCCTGGGAAATGTAGTCCATGTCACGTGGCCACATCTGCAATACTGATTAGCCACTAAATTGACCCTTGAGGGGTTGAGGGAGGTTGCCCTCCATTCTTGCTTGCACTCATGGAGTAATAACATCTTTCTTTCTATCACTATGTGATGGGTTGGGAAAAGAACCATTTTTTACCTGCAAGCTGATATACAAAGGATCGGTCATTATAGAGGAGTTTCGTCACAAATGTGAGTCATGAAGATACCTGATGTACCAATAAATGTACTTTGTTATGGATGTTTTGTGGAATTGTCTATCTGTATCTGCACAGCCACAAATCCACCTATGTGCATGAGACAGGCAGAAAACGATGAGTTCTGTCTTATCAGTTAAGCTGATGCTAAAACTGGACTAGTGCTATAAATATGCAGTTCAGATATTTTAATGACTTGAAAAACTTCCTTTTCCTGTCTCCCTTTTCTCCTGAGCAAGGCTGTGTTTATTACACAACTATCAGTTTGATGTATTTGAAATCTATTAGTGACAAACAAGATTATTAAAGGAATGAAGCACTGAAATGAGCAGGATTTTTAGAAATAGAGTTTGTTTAAAAGCTTGCCAAATCATGGAAATTATGATAGCGGGTATTAAGAAAATGTTGTAACCTAAACAGAAAAGACTCTGGATAGTGTAACTAGAAGGTGTAGCTTGCATGATACAGCAGTAATGAGAAGACAAATTCCAATTTGGTATTTAAAAATGTAAGCTTTTTCATTTTTAAAAAAATGTTCTCATCAGAGTGAAGGAAGGAAGGAAGGAGGGAAACTGAAGTGCATATTTTCCACATTTCCCTATGAAGAACATTACTTCTACCAGAGGTGGATGCCAAATAGTTAATTTATTTTTAAACAAAGACATTACTGTAATATAAAATGTTTATAAATCATGTCAGATTTTTATTCCATAAGGTTTTGGAAGATTCTTGAGCTTATATGTAAAACATATTGTATTTCCTTAATTAACTCAAACTCCTGAATGCATATCTATTGTACGCGATATTTTTTTTTTAAAAGGAGCATGATGGTGAGAATAAAAATATGAGTGATGGAAAAATGAGTGGTTGAGTTTAATACAAGATTTAAATAAAATTATTTAATACTGAACTTCTCATGTTTCTTTAATGGGTCTTAACAGAGGGTATTGCCAGGAATAGTAAAAGAGAAGGAAGGACCTGCAAATAAGTAGCCTTCAAAGCTACCAAGAAGGCCAGCTTGAAAGATTGAGTCTTATTGTTAAATATAACTCTTGTAATCAAGGATATTTAGAGGGAGTCAAGTAGAAGTGGGTATTCAGCAGGTTCTGACCAGTTCTGGAAAACCAGTAGCAGAATTTTGAGTAGTTTGGAGAACCAGCAAATATCACCTCTGACTGCCCCTGCCCCCATCTATTCTCTGCCTCCCAAGTCCCATCTGATTGGCTGGGTCTTCTTTGGTTGCCCTGCACAGGAGAATGAAGCTAGAAAGCAGGTGGGGAGGGAATGGGATTTTGCAGTAACCTTCCCCCAGGAGTGGGGAGGGAATAGAGATTTTACAGTATCCTTCCCCTAGAGTGGGGTGGAAATGGAGATTTTACTGTATCCTTCCCCTGCCACACCCACCAAGCCATGCCCACCAAACCACACCACGCCCACCAAGCCATGCCCACAGAATCGGTAGTAAAAAAAATTGAATCCCACCACTGTTTCAAGATTAAGATGGTGCCTGTGACTACAGTATGTATGAAACCCTGTCTTTTTCATGAACACGGCACATGTAAAAAGGAAGCAGGACTTAAAATTGTGTGGTTGAGCCCACCATCTTGAATTGTTTTACCTCTTGTGTGGACACTTCGGCTTGTGACATTCACAATCAGCAAACAGCTGTCTTTGCATTGCATGTTAGAGCAAGGAAGTGCCCAAGTTGGCTGATTCCTAGTTTGAATCTCCTGTGAATCTCCACCTAATTTCTAAAGACCTGTCCAACCAATCAATTCATATATCTGGCAGGTCGGATTGCTCTCACTCATAGTAGCTATTAGGAAATAGAAGGAAAGGACCAGGTCATGTTTCTCTTTTGACTTTGATCTAATCCACAGCTCCCTTCAACTCTGCTCCATGCCGTCCCAGGTGAGTTACACATATTTCTTCATAGGTTATCCAGTCCTTATCTGGCAAATAAAACCTACCTTGCTATGAAATGTGAGAAAAATGTGGCTATCACCGAAGCTTTATCTTATGGGTAAATTTTCCAATCTTGCCTATCATTATGAGAAGTCTCTGGTTTATATCTTAATGTGGTTTAATGACCTTTGTTCAGTATTTTTATTGCAACTTCGTGATGCAGGAACAATGGTAGGTTGCATCACCTCTTTCGACCAGTAAGGTTTCTGTGACCACTAGGGAAAACAGCAAGATACAGACGATAGGAAGGGATTTTGTTATTCTTGGGTCAGTTTTTCACCTGCCCTGAAATGAATCTCTATATTTAAAAACAAAGGGAATTTTCTCTTTGCTGTCAGGTGCTTTCCTCAAAATGCAATTGAAAATGAGGTTTCTGTATATCACATATTCCCCATGTGTCTCACTTTTACTTCACATATAATGAAGGTGTTAGTATTCATTAATAACTGGGCTAAGCCCAAACTCTGTAAGACAATTATAAAATGAGTATCAGTCTTTTCCCCTCCAACTGAGAGCTCTGTGACTTAATAATTCAGTTTTGTTTTAGCATTCGGCTTATGTTTAGGAGCAGCACATCCTAAAACAAGAGCTCCTGTTGAATTCAAATTCCCCAAAAATGGGATATAATATTTTTCAAAATTGAGAAACACTGATCTACACTATAACCTGCCACATAGTTAGGAGAAATTGTGTTTTGCCATAGCACATAATGATTTCCATGTGAATGTGTCTAGAGTAGCTGGCAGTGCATTGCTCTTTTTCCATCTTCTTTTCAGGGAGCTATTTATTTTAATATGATTATAATTTCTCTTTTATTGCAGACTGTAATTAAAAATCTGCTAATAGAAACTGGAACCTATTTCCAATTATCAAAATAGTAACTATCAAATTAAAGCCTCATAAATAAACAAACCATGTTCAGGACAAAGCCCAGTGATGCTGTACTTTGTTTTACTTGCAAATTTAGGGAGAAGGAGAGGGAAAAGAAAGCTGAGAAAGATTGAAAATGGAAAACTTCCTGGAATAAATGTTAGTTGTGCATGACACCTTAACATTTAACATTGTGTACTATGGCCAAAGGGGAAGTTGAAAATAATGGACTATTTTCAGCAGACGAAGCTTAAAGAAATCACATTTACAACACAATGTCTACTTTAGAAGCAAGCTAAGTTTTTCTACTTTATAAGGATTTCCTACTTTATAAGAGAAAAGGCTGTTCTCTATTTACTTCAATAAAGGAAGGATGATGATGATGATATGATGATGAAGAAGAAGAAGAAGAAGAGGAGGGGGAAGGGGAGGAGGAAGAGGAAGAAGAAGAAGACGAAGAAGAAGATGATTTTCTGGATTTTTGAAGTGAACTGAAAAGTTACCAAGCATGGAGAAATTTAAAATAGGCCTACCTAGTTTCTCCACCCTTCAGAAATTTCTGCTGCATAGAATAAAATCTGTCTGAACGTTAAGCACAGAGGATTTCCTTCCCTTAATACTACTACAATAGTATGCAATACAGAAAGGTAGTGTTTTGTAGTTCAATGGCAAGAAGCTATGATTGCATCTCACTTCCCCCACCTTAAAGAAGCAGGAAGTGTAGTCTAACTTTTCTTCTGGAATAATAAATTCAGGCTTCCAATAGTTCACAGATGTAAAGGGGAAGGTCCTTCCAATTCTCAAGCAAACAATCATATGATCCCAAGACTTTTCCTCTCCCATTCTTTGATCACGACAGGATGAGTAATATGTTTGATTTAATACTCATCAAATCCTTCTGCATAGCTGATTTGTTTGGTTAAGGTCATATGTAATCAACCCTTCTGATAAAAAAATGCCTCCTAAGTAAGATGGCAACAGTTCAGATAGTCACTGGGATGGGGACTCCTGGGTGTAGGCTCCATGGAGCCCCCAGGGCCCATCAAGTGATACTATGGAAATTTGGCAACAAACTGCCCAAATTCAGTTGAGCGATGTTCTTTTAAAAGCCAGTACAACTCAGTACTATGGTTAGTCTTCAATAGTAGACCATATATTATATACTAATTATGGCAAAAACAATCCCCAACCTCCATACCCCTACACCCCAAAAAGGGGATAAAATTGAAGGGTTGTTGTCATGTGACTATCCTTTCTTTTGTCTAATATTAATTAGGAAGAACAGTAGAAGAAAGTTTTTTTAAGTTACATTACATGAAGAAAGGTCATAACAGAGGTCGGAGTAGCTACATGAAGAAACCAGTTGTGAAATACAGAAGAAGTTGAATCATATCTCGCTGGTCATATGATGCAGTCAGATATACTATTTCAGCTTGTCAGTGAAGGAGGAGGAATTAAAAAATTAGAAGTTTGGGAGATATTAGCATCACTGGAGCTGACCCAATATATTAAGTCTATTCACTTTGTTGAGCTACTGGTCCTACACCTGTCTTCTAAACTGTTCCTGGCATTTTGCCCTCAGATTCCAAAAACATAAGCTGGTACGATTGGAAAGCACCTTCCTATTTTTCTGTCCCCTTTGCGACTTTGCCTTCCCACCCAAAATGTAGAAAATATTTATATGTGGTGATTTTCTTTTTTCAAACCTGCAAAATGTGCCAATGTTTTGGTTTACATTACTATTAAAATGGTGATAGGTAAACGTATACAGTAGGTAAGAGACTATTGCAAACTCAATCAAGTCATAATTGTTGCATTGGTAGAAAAGGCCTCTGCTAAAAAAAAGGGGGAACAATTTTCCAGTTGGACTAGAAGATCTTCAAGGTCCCTTCCAACTTATCCTATCCTATCCTACCCTACCCTATCCTATTCTAGTCTAGTCTAAAAGGATCCAGAGCTATAAATTCAGAATATTGTATCAGAGGTTGATGATCATACAGTACTGTAGTTGGACTTTGCTGAATAGTCCTGAAATGAAGTCTTCACATTCTTTTGCTTTATTCCTTTGTTTTGTTTTTTAAAAAAACTGCAGTTTAGAGCTCCCATTTCTAACAGAACAAGGAAGTTATTGTATGTCTACTCATTTTACTTCAGTGACTTAAAGGAGCATTTGTGCAAAAATCTGTGGAGTTTGTGAATCAGGTCACATATATGGAAAAGGTGGATGTGGCAGCCTTTCTTGTTTTCCACAGCTAAATTATCTCTCTCTGGTATATTCTCCTTAAAGATTTTTTTTTAAAAACTTGTTATTTCAAGGGCAAAATTGCTAAAATGCCTAATACAATAATAAGAGAAGCTGTATTGACGGAAAGGGGTTTTATGTAACATTTGTCAAGATCCATGAGCATTTTCCTCTGCAACTTCTCCTGTTCGTGTGTACACAGTGAAATGAAAATGGTGATAAGTCGCAATGACCAGAATGCATGTAAAAAAATAGCCCACAGCAATGAATTAGTATGCCGCCAGACCCTTAACGATTATGGATGGCTCACAACAAATACGAGTAGTTACAATAAAATCAATAACATAAAAAATAAAGATAAAAACATGGCAAGTATGATGAAGCGAGGAGTCTCTCTCTCCCTCACCCAAAAGCTGGATGAAAAGCCAGGTCTTCGTGGCTCTTCTAAGCAACAATAGAATGGGAACCATCCAGATTTCAGGGATTCCAACAGAGAAGATACATTTCCAAGGTCCTGGAAAATGACATTGTGTAATTGAAGGAACCTGGAGTGTGGCAAGCCTTCAGGATCATATTGGTCAGGGAGATATTAGGGGAAACAGGCAGTCCCTCAAGTGACTGGGCCTTATAACTTCTTCGGAACCTCTGGAAATACCAGAAGTGATGAAACGGGCCCATTTTTCAGCCTCCAAAGGCTGCAAAGGCTTCCCACGAGCCCCCGGGAGGGCGAAAACGGCCTCAAAGGGCCAAAAATAAGCTGGGAGGCGCATGCATGCGCAGTGCAGGTAAGTTTGGCTGGGGCTCACGTGTCTGCACAAATGGCTCAGCGTGCCTACCTGTGGCACATGTGCCATAGGTTCACCATCACAGTTATAGAACCAGGTCCTATAACATTTATACGTAACAACCAGCATTTTGAATTGTATTTGGAAGCAAATTGGCACCTAGTGCAGCTCGCAAAACAGTGGTGTTGCATGGCCGTATTGAGTCATACCCATTAATGCTTGTTCTACCACATTTTGGAGCAGCTGAAGCTTTAGGTGGCCTTTAAGGGCAGCTCTATGTAAATAGTATTATAGTAATCACAAATTACATGGGATCAATATTGATTTCTAAATGAAAAGACATTAGTAGATCCTTTGAAATGAGGTTAATATGGTAAAATTGCCATGCCTTGTCCATATAATTCTGCAGGAATGTGTAGGAGCTAGACAATATCATTTTTTATATTTAATTTTTCTATGTTTTCCTATCATTTCTTCAATGTATTTATTTATATACATCCTTCAGTTATTTATGTGGTGTACATATCCAACACACCTTCCCCCACCTATTTTTTCCACAACAACAACCCTGTAAGATGAGTCAGGTTGAGAGAGTGTGACTTATAGAAGGTCACCCAGATGGCTTTCATTGCTAAGGCAGGACTTGAACTCATGATCTCTTGTTTTCTGGCTGTTGCCTTAACAACTAGACCAAACTGGCTCTCTATTTTCAATATTCCTCCTATTAAAAACCTATTAAGGAGAAAATGGAAAAGATCCACAATGGTTTTTGATCCATAACATAAGAGTCAATCTCCTTAGCAACACTCAGGGGTGGACTGCTGGTGGTTCTCAGGGGTTTGAGAGGCCTCTAGCTAAGATTCTGTGCAGTTCGGAGAACTGCACAAATCCCACTCCTGGCTGGCCCCATCCACCCTGCCCTGCCCCTCCCAGAAGTCCCCACATGACCTGTTTTGGATGCAGGTAAGTGCAGGGCGCACACGGAAGCTCAGGGAGGGTGAAAAATGGGTTTTCTGGAAGTTCGGGAAGGCTGGAAATGGGCCCATTTCTGGCTTCCAGGGAGCCTCCGGAGCCCGGGGAAGCTGTTTTCGCCCTCCCGGAGGCTCGAGAAAACCCTCCAGAGCCTGGGAAGGGCAAAAATGCCCCCCCTGGGCATGGTGCAGGAGGCCAACTAGGCCACACCCACCATGGCCACACCCACCCAGCAACAAGGCACAGAACCTTTTGTTAAAATTTTTGAAATCCATCCCTGGCAGCACTCTTTGTCTGGAACATGGGCAGGGGTGGGATCCGACCAGTGTAACTACCAGTTTGGTGATTTATGATTTGGAATTTTGTAATACTTAAAGATGCCTTTGGTTTTCTTAAAGTGCTGCATTAGCTGTTATTTGTATATTTACATTAAGAACATCCCTAAAGTACAACTATACTGTTTCTTGATCAATTCTAATCCATATTTTCTCCCAATAAAGTTTTCAGTACTAAAAGAAACTGGTACAGTCTCATAAATCTTTCAATAAATAAAATGTTCACTGCCATTGTTTGATACGATATAAGGGTCCATAGGCATCTGTGGAGGAGAAAGTGATGAGTGTGTCAGGCCACAAACTCTGCCTCTTTTGTACTTGGGTAAAACGTCACAATGACATGATGGAATTTGTGGCATGATTTCACAATGCCTACTTCACTTTTTTGACCTTATTGTAAATAGGAATCGACACCCATTTATATACAGTGCCTACGTGAGTTTGTTTGGATCATATAATTTTTCATTTTCCTTTGTAGGAAGGGTCCCCCCTCCAGATTAAAATATTCTTTATTCTTAACATTAAAAAGAGGCAGGATAAAACATTTCCTCTTAAAGGAGAAATGGAGAAAAATCTTAACAAAGGCAGAAAGCAGACACAGTCTTCCCGCCATAGGAAAACTGCCTCAAGCAGAAGCTTGAAGATGCTGGTCTTTAGGAATGGAGATTTTATACCCATTCAGAAAGACTGGGACAATCTATTCATAAGGAAAGAGACTCCAAATAAGCAACACAATTAGGCAAGTCAAAACTAACAAGATTAGCTCAGACAAACACCTAGGATTTCCATTTCCCCTTTTACCTATACAGTCAACTATGACCCCTACATGACCCCATAGAAATCTGGCAACAGCCATTAAAATATTGAAGGAAATATTTTTGCACAGGAACAGACATCTCAATCACAAAGCCCCAAAGAATGTATTAAAGCCCACCTACTCTCAACCCCCTTTTGTCAGCCACCCCAGAAACATGCTGCTGTCACTAGTTTCTGGCTACCAAATAAACTGAGACTTTCTTTCTTGCAGCCTGCCTCCATTCCAGCGTCTTTCTCTAGGCTTGGAACCGGATCGGATTTTTCTTCCAGAGTATATAACTAGTAAAACATCAAACAAATTGGGTCAGTCAACCACATTCACTTCCTTCATAAAAAAAAAAAGCAGCCAAATTCCTTCCTATAAGCAAACCAGTTGTCTTACATGCAAGCTTGTTCTTGTCTGAATCATTTACTCTATAGATGTTCTCAAACTGTTCCATCTTTAAATATGATCTCTTCAAATCCAGGTTTTATTCTTTATGCAGGAAATAAACTGGGCCTGTTTTTCATCATTCTTACTGAAAACTTTCAGGATAATTTAAAAAAAACAAAAGCCAAGCAAAGGGACATTCATTTTTCTAAAAATCGCTTCATATGCATACATACACGTGCGCATCTAGACATAACTGATGAAGGCTGATAGTATAATTAAGTAAATCAGATTAGTTGCCAACATTTTTTCGGCTCTTCCACACCCCAAAGTTAATACTTTGAAGTTCTGTGCCAATAGCTATGATTCTGTTGAACTAGTAAAGAAAAATGGTTTTCCTCCTGGGAGTGATACTAAATTAATCATCTTTCATTCCTCTTTTTTGCTTCCCTGCCAGGAAACAGAAGTTACTTGCAGATGTGAAAAAGGAAAACAAACACACTAAGCCTTCTTCTAACCCAATACAGTATATACTGTACATTGCACTAAAACACACTTATGGCCGTCACATGGGTCAAAATTCCGGCGCTTGGCAATTGGCATGTATTTACAACAACTGCAGTACCTTGGGGTTCTGTGATTGCCATTTCCAAACTTCCCAGAGAGCTTCTGACAAGCAAAGTCAATGGGGGAAGTCAGGTTTGCTTAACAACCACATGATTCATTTAATAACCAGATGTGACTCACTTAAGAAAAACCACCTTGCTTAAAAATGGAAACTTTAATCTCAGTTGTGGTGGTAAACCAAGGGTTATCTGTAATCAAGTTTTGAATCTCCCTTCCTCCCACAAGTGAACCTTTGTGATGATATTCCATACACTAATGGTCCAATTCTAGGTCATAATGATCAACTCATTTGATGCTATGAACAGTTTCCCCATCTCTATTCTTGCAGTCTAATAAAATTTCTTTAATTTCTGCTGTTTACATAGAAAGAGCTGATTTTGCACAAACTATTTGGTACTGAATGACGTTCGTTATGTGACCCAAACATTCCTGTGAAATGCCAAGTTTGACAACAATTTCTTTGATTGATTATCCTTAATTGGTTCTTCAACATATTTGACTGAAAAGCTGGTTGCATTCACAAATTGCCTAGTTAATTCTTGATCACTGAAATGGGTTCGTCCCAATGAAGATTGTTTGTTTATCAAATTTATTGGCTGCCCATTTTATCTCTTTACCCTTTTTGGCCCAGCAAAACACAGAATTTGCATCAACACAGTAATAATCATAGACTATCTGTATACAACAGTGAATTTCAATTGGAATTGAATTACAATTTCAAATAGAACTGATGAGTACTTACTGCAGGATTCAACTTCACAAAAAATAGCAAGACAACCCTTTATCACAGTAATTTCCTGCCAGCTGAAATAAAGGGACAAAGGCTATCTCAAAGTACTGCCATCTATTGGTGACTTATAGCATTGTAGGCATTATTTTTCATTAAACCCTTTCTCGGACCTCCACATTAATCTCGTCTGCTGTTTTAATCACTATAGCTAAGCTGATATAGAAAGGCTGAGTATAGAGTGAAAAAGAAAAAAAGAAAAAGAAAAACCAAGCTAAGAACTTTAGCTATTACAGATGGATCAATGGGAAAATATGTGACTGAAAAGATTATTATAATTTTTAAAATATTTTTTTATAAAACGATGTATGTTGCATATGACATCTGAAATTTTTTTCTTCCATGCATAAAGATACTTCAAATCTATATAAGAAGTGTGGAAAGCATGAAGGGTCATTTTATCATGCTTGGTGGACTTGTACATTTTTGGATTAAAATATACACAGTGATACAAAGAATGTTAAAGATTAATGTTCCGCTGAAGCTGGAACTTTTCTTGCTAGGATTAATGTATAGACAACTAGTAAAGACTTCTGTGCAATTGTTTCTGTACATAACTGTAGTAGGATTATTATACGTACAAAGAGGAAAAGACCTTGAAATACACACAATTAGTGAAGATGACAAAATTTGTTGAGATGATGAAACTGACTTGCTTGAGTAGCAAAAAGACAACATTCGTCAGTGACTGGAAATCCTTTATGGACTTTTTGCTGAAAACAGGGGGACAATGAACATGTTTTATGGATTAGAAAAAATAGAACAGGGGTGTCAAATTCACCCCTGGTCCATGGGCCAAATCCGACCCCCAGGGTGCTTAGATCTGGAAACATCGAAGGACTGGCCCATGATGCCTCGGCCCACGGTGCCTCGGCCCACGGTGCCTCTGCTAGCAAAAACAGAGCTCAGCTGGCCTACATGCGCTCCCTCCATGTCCCATTTTCAGCCACAATGGCCTCCTGCAGCCCTTGGCCAATGAAAACGGAGCTCGGGAGGCCCTAAATCCTGCGTCATGCACACCATGACCATGCCCCCGGCCCCCGAGGTCAAACACAATCCTTATGCGGCCCACAGTAAAATCGAATTTGACACCCCTGGGATAGAATATGCAAATAAGAGAGCAAGGATAACAGTATTATAACTGCTGTAAAGAAGATCAGAAGCCATTTATTTTTTCTTTTATTTCTTAGTCACTTATCCCTTTTCTTTACACATATTTTTCATATTGTTTTTACTATTTAAAAATGATTTTAAGAAAAACTAATCATTAAAAGAACTAAAAGGGGAAGCCAATGTATACGCCAGTAATAACGGCATGCTGATATTGACTTGGGAAACTGTTCCCTGAAATAATAGACATCAATGTAATGTTGAAAAAACACTTGTAAAATGAGATGTGTAAAAAGGTCGTTCTGAAGGCTGTTTTTTTATGCTGATTATGTGAATATGGGCAGTCCTCCCGGAACAATTACAATTGGGATTGACAATTCCATCAATAAGTGACGCAGTCATAAAACAGCATCAGTTCCAGCTGCAGTCATTAAGTGAATCATTCGTAGTTAAGTATGTCACTTGAATGAGACTTGCTGGCTTCCCCATTGACTTTGATTGTCATAAGCTGTTGTGAAGTTTGTAGGTGGCAATCACATGATAGCGGGACACTGCAACTATTGCAGAGGTGAGCCAGTTGCAAAATGCATGAATTGGGATGATGTGACATCAGGGAAATTGCAATGGCTGCAACTTTGAGGACCAGTCATTAATCTCCTTTTTCAGCACCACTCTAACTTCAGTGGCCAGTAAGCGAGAAGTACCCGTATGTGTACATATTTTTATTAATCCATTAAAAATTTTCAGAAAGGAAACTGAGAACAAGCATATCATACACACTGCTGTCTGTGGGAAAGACATTCAAAGTTTTAATGATAGACTGTTTTCATCACCAATAGCTTAATATTTGAGAAATCCCATCTCCTTCTCTGACTATGGCAGGCTATGCCTGAGAGAAAAGAGAAGATTTATAAGACCTATAGAAAGAAAGTATTGCTTGTCGCCAAAACCAACAGATTCTTCTTCTGAAAGCCATTGTTTGAAAGAGAGGAGAGATTATATTGCAAAATGCACCAAATTCATTTTGAAATTTTAAATCTAATATAACTATGTCCACAATGTAATGTTTTGTGACTTTTTTTGCATTATATAAATTCTTCATTCTAACAATAGCAGCCATGCAAAAGATATTCCGGGAAAGTTCTGCGAATGAGAGAAAAATGAATCAAGAAGGAGACATCCAGGGATGAGAAAATAATTAAAATGCTAATGAAGTTGGATGAAGCAAAGGTATTTATCTAACTATCCATGGAAGGAGAAGGTAGAATTTTAAACGCTCAGCCAAAGGTTGTGCCTAAATAAACATAATTACAAAAAGCAAATGGAAGCTCACAATGGTGAAGTAAACATTTTAATTTATTTATCTTACAATATTTATATACCACTCCAACTTTCAGGTTTGGAATAGCGTACAAACAATTACACTCAGAAATAAATATAAAAGTGTTCTAGGTGCTCAGTTTTAAACTTCATCCCAGATTAAAGGCCTATTAAAAGAAGAAAAAGCGAGAATTGAAGGAAACTGACGTACTCTGCCTCCCCTCCAAAATAGCATGGAAAGGTTCACTTCTTATTTCAGCAACAGAGTGATGGACCAGGATGACGAGGGTCACATTTTGTGGGGTTCAGACCTGGTATTCAGCAGATTCTGACCAGTTCTGGAAAACCAGTAGCGGAAATTTTGAGTAGTTTGGAGAACCAGCAAATACCACCTCTGACTGGAGATTTTACAGCATCCTTCCCCTGCCATGCCCATCAAGCCTCGCCCACAGAACCGGTAGTAAACAATTTGAATTCCACCACTGGTGAGGTTGATGTCCATTATATTTTCCATTTTACCTCTCTCTGTCTCCACTTTTGTCCTATTTTTGAATGGCACTTTTCCTTTTTCTCCGGTGATGCATAAATGGCTGCTATAGTCCAAATGGTCATCTGGCACTTACAGTATTGCTCCTAGAGTGCCAGAGCTGACTGAACACCTTCTAACAGATTCTACCCTGAGGAGGTGAGAATACAGATCCCGTCTCACAGTAGGAAAGGAGGAGACAGATGGCGCTTATTAGCCAGAATGTAACCTTATCCAAAGTCAGGAAGACGTCTTTCCAAGTGAAGTCTTTCTACAGAAGGACAAATAAGCCACGGTGCTAAGTGTGAGGCTTCCATCTCAGCTTATTAGAAGTTCATTGTTGTTGTTGTTGTTGTTGTTGCAGAACATATCTTTCAGTTCTGTTAATTTAAGATTGACTTAAATAGTAGAAGTAAAAGCAAGGACAATTAAAGAGAAAAAAAAAGTTACTTCCTCTATTTATTTAGTGAGGAGAGGGGACAATTGAGAATAAAAATGCCTTGAAAAACTACACCCTGATTAGGAAGAAAATCATTAGGCCTAAACCAACAGTGTTTTTCAAAAGCTTCCAAGTTCCCTACCACATAATGACTTACTGACTCATACTTAAGATGACTCATGAAAAAGAAAGAACAAGGCTGTGGGCCTCCCTGTATCAGTTGTCACATCTCGGGTGTGGAATGAATGGTGAAGTCATTGGGGAAGGGCAGGGAGAGAAAAAGCACGCTGAAGTGGGTCATATGTACACCAAGCAAACTTAAAGCAATCTATTCACTGGCTCTGACAAGAAAGGGACTTGGCATTTTGTATGCCAAAAGAAACACAGTCTGTTAGCCACCATACAATAGAACAATGAGATCAAGTCCAGGTTGGTGACAGAATAGGTCCTGTAGAAGTTGAAGATGATGTGATAGGCCTAACTATGTCTTTATGATCTGTTCTTGTTTTTGTTCAGTCCTTAAATGATGGCTCCAGATTTAACCCAAATATATCTGGCTGAGATTCATCAAAATAAAATACATATCAGGAACCTAACATACCAAGTCAATGACATGGTTCACACGTCATAGAAAAGCTACAATGTGGTTCTTTCACTTCTGGCTTCAAGAATCTAGCCATTATAAGCTGTATTGTTTGAATTATGTTGACTCCAACTGTTGGTGACCTTCTAAGGCAGAGGTGGGGAACGATAGCCCTTTTATCACTTGTGGACTTCCAATGTCACAAAAATGGTAGGGGCGTGCATAAGTGCACCAATCGTGCCTACCGTCCCTGTCCTATTGTTTCTTTTTATTTTTCTTATAAGTATCTATCTCATGTATTCAAAACTATATTTATTCTTATACCTGTATCTTGTAAGCGATTGACAAATCAAAAAAATACTAAAAAAAAATACTAAACTCCCAGAATTCCTGAGTCAGCACAGGAATTCTGGGATTTGAAGTCCACAAGTCATAAAAAGATTATCATTCCCCATCCGTTATAGCGTATCAGGGAAATTACTTTTGGTTAACCTTTTGTGCAGTTTTTTTTTTTTTTTTTTTACCAAAATGTGAAGAATGAAACTCAGAGTCTTATTCACACAAATGAAGTATGAGAAGTTTCAGAGGCACATTTCATCTCAATATACTTTAAATCAAAGTGTCCCTTCAAAGCATTTCAACAAAGAAAACGGTTTAGGACTTTCAAACAGAACATTGGAACAGAAGGGCCATGTTCTTTACATTAGCTGGATGTAAGATGGAACAGCAACTAAGATTAACCTTGCTTTGTTGCTTCAGTATAACAGAACATCTTTGAATATTGAGGCAAAGTACCTCAGTGGAACAAAACACACTTGCAGTAAAAAGAGAAGAAGGAAAAAAATCTCCTGAGCTACAGGCTTTCATGGCTCTACTTTCTGGTATACCAGAAGTTTGGGGGCATGAAGCTGATATTCCTATAGGATGCTTCCAGATATTCATCTGAGAGCCTCATGTTTACAGTAAATGTGACATTTCTACCACTACTCCTGAATCAAATGATTCAGAACTTGTGTCAAAAGTTTCATATTTTCCTTCTTTAATCCCACTCCCCTGCAAAATGAACAATATATGGCATAGAATTACAGATCTTCAGAAGTAATTTTGAATTAATACATTAGGCTACGATGTGCTTATTTGGTTTTTGTTTGGAGCCACATGTGAACCTGCTAATAATAGCTTAACAAACTATGGTAAACTAGATCATGGCTTAGCATAAGGTATAAATCCAGATGCCATATTTACGAATTTGCCTCCCTTTGCCTTGTACAAGGTGAAATTTAGGCTATTTGTTCAATACAGTATATATATATATATATATATATATATATATATATATATATATATATATATATATATATATATATATATATATATATATATTGCAATATACATATTAATGATCACTTGAGACTTTCAAGAAGAGATTGGACTGCCATTTGTCAGAAATGGTGTGGGGTCTCCCGCTTGGGCAGGGGGTTAGACTAGATGACCTATAAGGTCCCTTCCAACTCTGATTATCTGTTATCTGATCATAACAAAACAACTGATAGAATTTGGTTCCCCTCCCTTTACTCTTAAAGAATAGAGAAAAGCCTTCTCAATGGAGGATTTAGATCTCCTAAAATGCCCCAGATGGAACAATCTGTGTGTGTGTATGTGTAGAGTATATATTGTATTTATTATAGGTAGGTAGGGATATGTGTGTGTGTAGATAGATAGATAGATAGGTAGGTAGGTAGGTAGGTAGGTAGGTAGGTAGATAGATAGATAGATAGATAGATAGATAGATAGATAGATAGATAGATAGATAGATTTATTTATCTATTTGATTTTATATACCACCCCCTCTCCCAACGGGACTCGGGGCGGTGTACAGCCAAGTAAAAACAACACACTTACAAATACGATTTTAAAATAGAATTAAAAATGGATTAAATTAGTGGCTGAAATACAATAAGAATAAAACTGAACAAGGAAAAAATTTAAAAACTACAACCGTTAAAACCAATTTAAAACCGTACCAGTAACTCTAGGCCAGACCGGCTTGTTGGAAAAGGTGGGTCTTCAGCACGCGCCGGAAGGTTCGTAGGTCAGGGATAGTTCTCACCTCCAGGGGTAATTCATTCCAAAGGGAGGGTGCTCCCACAGAGAAGGCCCGCATCCTTGGGGCTGCCAGCCGGTATCGCCCAGCTGACGGCACCCTGAGGAGGCCCGCCCTGTGAGAACGCACTGGCCGACAAGAGGCCGATGGTGGCAGCAGACAGTCCCGTAAGTACCCGGGTCCCAAGCCATGGACCGTTTAAAGGTGACCACTAGCACCTTGAATCACGCCCGGAAGGCCACCGGAAACCAATGCAGCTCACGCAGGAGTGGTGTAAGAAGCCCCCAAAACCACCCGCGCGGCCGCATTCTGCACCAGCTGAAGCCTCCGGATGCTCTTCAAGGGGAGCCCCATGTAGAGAGCATTGCAATAGTCTAGGGCTAGGCGGGAGATGACGAGGGCAGATGTGACTGTGCGGAATGCATCCCGATCCAGAAAAGGCCGCAACTGGTAGATCCTAGGGACCTGACAAAAAGCCCCCCTGGCGACAGCCACTATATGATCTTCTAACGACAGCCATACGCCCAGGAGGACACCCAGATTGCACACCCTCTCCGTGGGGGTCAAAATTTCTCCCCCCATGGCCAGCTATGGAGTTAGCTGGCTGTATCTGGGTGCTGTAAACCACAGCCACTCGGTTTTGGCCGGGTTGAGTCGAAGCCTGTTTCGCCCCATCCAGCTCTGCATGGCTTCCAGGCACCGGGTCATCACTTCAATGGCTTCGTTGGAGTGATGGATAGATAGATAAAGAATAGGGATGTATATCTGAAGGAGCGTAAGCAAACCCTAAAATAATAAGCAGGCCCTGAAATAATTTTGTTTTATTGTTCAGCATAAACTTAGGGATCAAAACACTGCTTAAGAGTTTATTTTCATCTATTCAGAAATACACCAAGCAGATTTGAGTGGGTCCCTGGGTGTATATCTGTGGCGTGCGCACGGACCGGGGGAGGGGTGGTATTACGTCGCTTCTTCAGTTCTGTGGGATCTTTGGTGCTCTAGTGCTTCTCCTGCCGATGTTTCCTTATCCAACCGAACAGGACTGTAATAAAATATCTGCAAGAAAACCACCCAAGCTCAGAAAGAGCACCAAAGAGCCCACTGTTCAATCCTGAGGTACAAAACTTCTCCCCTGCCACTGAAGAGCCGCTGTCCCAGAACTCCTCGATCGTACTTGCCTCCCCGGCCATTTTCAAAAGCCCAGATAAGCCAGCCCCCGAATCAAAGCCTTTTTTTCCCCGCCTTTGTAAAGTTTCCGTTCCCGCCCAAGGGAGCGTTCTGTACCCCACCGGTTTGGGGAGGAGGCACCACCGTTCCCTAATCGCCCACGAAGCTTAACAAGCATTGCAGCGGCCGGCACCGCACTAAACAATGGGAGTCGTCATCGCCTGCGGACTCCCTCGAAGAAGCCGACGCCTCTCAACGGGTTGATTGAGAGGCAGGGCGGGAGGGCTTTGGGAGCGGACGCCCAGGGATATTGCCAGTGATTTCTGGTCGTCTGCAGTCCGTTACGTCGAAAATGACGGTACGAAGCAAAGCAAGAGACGTCAGGCGCCGAACCAGGGGGCAAGAGAGAGACGACATACTTTGGCTTGGAAGCCCCGCGTTTGTCTTTCGAAATATTACAGAGGCCGTTGGTTTTCTTTGCATTTCTCAGTGGCTCGGTTTATTTTCTTGACTGGCCCTGCGTCTTTCCCTTCCCTACGCTTCTGAGGGCCCAATGATAAATCAAAATCAGGATGTATAATACATTGCATTTCCTCCCCCTGCCAGTCCTTTCCACTCCTCCCCTGATTTAGATGCATCTTCCTTGGAGATCCTCGATCTTGTGTCCTGCTCCCCGCAGGTTGGGATGGTCTAGAGCCAGAAGGGGGTGGAATCCAAAGTCAGGCCTTGAGGGGTGCGTCTTAGGCTTGATAGCTTTGCCAATACAGGGGGGATGGAGAGAGGGATAAATGTTACTTTTGCCATGCTGCTAGAAATATTTTTAAGGGAAGGGAATGGCTTGCCATAAGAGGAATCAGCTTTTGGAAGCTGTTCTTGGACCTCTGTGGTCACAACGCTAACTTTAAATCAACGCTAACTGGTCAATTCATTTCCAGCCTAGTTGTGGTGTGATGAAAAATATAGCAAAATTAGCTTTTTATTTTAAAATAGAGGTAGTCCTCTATTTATGACCACAATTGAACCCAAAATTTATGTTGCTTAGGTGAGATATTTGTTGAGTGAGTTTTGCCCCATTTTACAACTTTTCTTGCCACGTTTGTTAAGTGAATCCCTGTGGTTGTTAAGTGAATAACATGGTTGTTAGGGGAATCTGGTTTCCCCATTGACTTTGCTTGTCAGAAGGGCGCAAAAGGGGATCACAGGATACAGTAACGGTCATAAATGTGAGTCAGTTGCCAAGCATCTGAATGTAAATCACAGGATAATGGGGATGCTGCAGTGGTTGTAGCTGAATAATGGTCATAAATCACTTCTTTCAGTGCTGTTGTAACTTTGAATGGTCACTAAGAAAACTGTTGTAAGTTAAGGACTACCTGTATGTTCAAACACTGATCTTCTGGGCAGTTTGGTTGTCCTACTGGAAGGAATATAGAGTCCTGAATTTGAGGCAAGGATATTCTCCCCTTAGAAAGCCTTTCAGTTTAGAAGGCTCTTCCCAGAAGTAACATCCTGGAGCTTTATAGCTGTTGATCTACTGCAGAGTGGAGTGGGTGGGATGACAGACCTCTTGTGGGGTTTTCCTCCATTTCTTTCAACCACTAAAAAGAATTGCAAGGACCTAAAAATAGCTGAAACATGTTGAGATCCCTCCCAACAGCATTCCCTTGCTCTTGCAGTTAGAACAATAACCATGGTTAGAGCTCTCTGAAAAACACTAGGAGCCAA
The DNA here is from genome assembly GCA_023653725.1 of Bungarus multicinctus. Lineage (NCBI taxonomy): Eukaryota > Metazoa > Chordata > Lepidosauria > Squamata > Elapidae > Bungarus > Bungarus multicinctus. The sequence continues at coordinate 14,145,974 of CM042838.1, forward strand.
AAATACCAACAGAGCTTCATTGCTTGTTTTGGCTTGTAGATAAAAGCAGAAGAAATGGTCTCTTTACAGGAACAGAGGTTACCTTCTGAACTGTCCCGATGTGGAGATAAGAGAGCCGGGTTGATGTAACGTTAAAGGTATCAGGCTAACAATTGGGAAACTATGAATTTGGTGAGGTTTTGCCTTCTGTCTTTTCTACTTCCCTGTCTAGCCTACATCCAAGGGAGTTTAGTGGTCTATAAAAATGCTAAATAGATCAGATCCTGTTTTAGCTTTTTTAGAATTGCCCAAGGTTGGCTTAGGTCAGTGGTGGCGAACCTTTTTGGCACCGAATGCCCAAAGCGCACATGCATACCCCCAGAATGCAGATTTTCAAATATGTGCTGTTTCGCTTTCAAGCGATTTTGAAATAAGTAGATTATGATTTGTTGGGTTTGAAATGCCATGGATGTTCATCTCCACTTAATTGAATTATCTCCATTTCCTAAGCTTCCTCCGAGTATCCTTAATTACATATTGCTTCAATTTGATGTCTGTTTTGTTTGGCTTTTAACCATACATGCACTACCCAATCACATTTGTGAGATGGGTGTCTGTATAAGTTTATATGGTAAATTTTATCCTGATAACAAAGTTAATCTGCAAGATACATCAGTCCACAGGAGATAGTTGGGTTAAGATCATATCAACATTTATGAATTTGTAAACTTTTTAAGAGGACGATTTCTGATTAGGTATTGCAATCATTATATCACATTGGTTTCTGCTATAAACAAGTCAAATACGAAAACTCACAAGTATTGAGGTAATATATTTGTTAGAATGTAATGCCATTTTCTATCACGCAATATGCTGCATTTTGCATTACATGTAACTGTGGCCAGATTCCAACTATTAAATATCAAGTATTGAAATCAAATGTGACCAGAAGCTGATTATTTGGTAAATATTTCAGTGTTAAGGAAAATCCAATGAGTATTTGTTATTTAAAGAGGGGTGGGGAAAACTGTAGAGGAGGATTCGTAGCTACAAACCTCTTTTGGTTTGAATATGAGTCACCTGCGTTGTTACAAGTTCAGTGTGGGCTGTTTATGAGTCAGCTCTAACAAACATATCAGCCTAAGGTTAATCAGCAACCACAGGCTCATACATTCTGCTAAAATTTCTCAAATCCCAGGAAACCAGAGTAGCTCAGCCAACACAAAAGTTTTTTTTTTTCCTGCATCATTGGAACCAGATACATTTTTTAAAGAGTGTCAGAAGAAGTCCAGGATAACGACAATTGAGTTACTAGAGCTGAACAACCAGTAGATAGCAGCAAAGAGATACAGAAAACCCATAGTTTTTTGCTGCCATTTAGCAGTGCTCTGGATTTGTGTAGCCTACATCAGATGAATCCTAAATGGGAAGAATATATAGCTCCTGTTGGCCTTCCTTGGCAATGATTCTTACCATTGTCCCCTTAAACCTTTAATGGGTGGGCAGAAGAGTAATATTGCCACCTGTATTTCCATGCTCTTACATTCTAGGCCAGGATTTTTCAGACTTTGCAGCTTGAAGATGTGTGGACTTCAACTCCCAGAATTCCCCAGCCAGTCTTGAAATCCATACATCTTCAAAGATGCCAAGGTTGAGAACTGCTGTCTAGGCCGTATTTTAGGCCTCGGCCTTTAGGCCTTCTCTAGTCATAGCTTCCATGATAAAATTGCATCCCTCAAAATAATAAAACTTTACTAAAATCCACAAATGGACATAACCAAAGAGGGAAGAATTGGGAGAGAAGAAAAGCATAATAAGAAAACTTTAATAAAGGAACACTCCCAGTGTTACAGCCATGACAATGGGATGCAGGGTTGCGCAGGCTTCCATTGTTGCAGCCCCACCAAGATTGTTTTGCTATAGTTCAAGGATAAATTGTCATTTTAGCTGTAATTTGCTTAATCGATTTAAAGAATTAAATAAATAAGCATCAAATAGGTTATTAAATTTCCCCACCATTTCAAACAGGCCAAAAAAGTGTACCCTTTTCTTCCTGTTCTGATGTAAATGGATTGATTGATTAAGCAATCAAGTTGTTCTTGAGTCCTAGCCACCCATATAGGGTAAAATAAGAGAAAATATTCTCTTGCCTCCCCCAAGCAAATAAACAAAGTATGACCTCTAGTGTAACAGTGAGTTTTCACAACTCACTGTTCCCCTTCCTTTCAAAGCAGCTAACTCAATCTTAATAGGTGAAATCCTGCGGATTCCCCAACTTTCCCAGACTGTCTTCTCAATGTTGGTGTATCACATGGGCTGTGAAAATCACAGGTTGGAAGACTGCCGAGCAATATGCATGGAAGGAGATACAAAATGGCAGGTCAGTTGCATTTTTGATGGGAAGTTTTTGTTTTAACAGGAACACCCACATCAATTTGTAAATGTTATGTTTGAAAGAAGGCCCTGTGGATTTTTATGGTTGTTGTTTTGTGCCATAAAGACCAAAACAAAAAAAAATCTCTTTAATTGTTTAAATTTTAGACTATGTGTATGCATGTATTTATAATCTCAAGAACAATTATAATGAAAATAAAATGTGCCATTCTCATCTTGTTATGTCCTAGAACTGTTTTAAGCAATATATAGGTTTTTAGGAAAACACTTAAGTACAACAAAGATTAGGCATAAAAATATTTCCTTATTTTGATAGGGCAAGGAAGTAGAAAAAGAAAAACAGTAATTATGACCTTATTATTAATTCTGTTTCAGCCAGTAATTTCTTTACCCTAGATAGCAGACTACAATAGCCCATTTTCTAGAACTGACCATAATAACAATAACTTGCAAATCGCTGAAGTTTGTTTTAAAATACAAATATGTACCTAAATTTCACAGACTAGGGTTGCTTTAGCAATCCAAACATTTTTCCAAGTGATTTATGATGAGCTGTCAAGACAAAAGTGAGTGTGTATACATACACACACACACACACACACAAACACATTAAACATTCCCTCAGAAGGACTGGGCAATTATTCAACCTGATTTTGTCTCTGGCACTATTAACTTTTGGCATACAGCTATCCTGAAAAGAGAAATGCATTAAAAACTGGAACTTAACATGGATCTATGAAAAGGTTTCAGATACATCTTTATGTTGTTATCATCAGGGATAACACTGGGATGAGATTTAAGCCAAATGCATCTTCTTCAGATTTTGCCAAGTAGAAGGAAAGGAGACTATACAGCCTCTGTATAATTTCACACAGCTTTAATTCAATACAACAATAGTTTCCAAAAGTGGCTGTGTTCAATTTGAACTCTTGCGACAGTTATGTATTTTCCCCAAGAGGACAGAAATTTGGATAAATTTAGCATATGCTGTTTGATATGTATAAATGCAAATGTGAGTCACTAAAAGAATTACTTTTAAAATGCATCTCATCAGAGTAGTGAGAAAGACTAGTGAGCAGTCAGATTGCTCGCTCAATCTGTTGCTCAGATGCTCTCTGCAGATGGGTGACATTACAAGTCCTATTTGTGTACTCCTCTTTATCTTGAACTCTAACATGGATCTGGATGTCTTGACTAAAATCTAACAAAAAGAATGGTTCTACTTAGTGGTTAATCTGATTGGCTTTGTTGTCCCTAGAAAAAGAAAGGCAGAGATATCTCACACACCAGTGAACAAACATGTTGTGGCCAGTGTCAATGGCATAATGGTTCGTCTCCTTTTTTAGTGTTAAAAGTTATTTCATTTCTGGCAAATGCAGTCTATGCAAATTCAGCAAGAAGGTGGCTGGATCCAATTTCATGATGGGAAAACTCAGAAAACACCAGGCAAACTGGCGATTGGGTAATGGAGTGGATGGTTCCGTCTGCTTTGAGTTTAACACAGCAAAGTAAAACCACCTGATACCATCTTGCCTTTTTTTACTGAATGCAATCAATTTATTGCATAGCTTTTGTTATTGTGGATATATAGATTTGGATACCTAAAAAGTCTTATTTCAGATAAATAACCTTGCCATCAACGTGGAATAATTTGTTTAATTGCAACACATCATGATGAGACCTATGTCATCTTTTGGATCTGTTGTACCTTTGTCGTATTTTATATACAATCTTCCTTCTCTTCTTCTCATTAAAAAAAAAACTATCAGGCATATTAAATTTGACAAGTGTAAATATAGACTGTTCTAAAAATGATTAAACCATCAAATAATTTGAAAAAGAAGCTCCTCTCATGGGTATTGCCACTTTTTCTACCATGTTGATAAGGACAAAAAACATTTTGTATAAAAAGTGGAGTCCCCAAATACAACATTGCTCCCCTCACTACTTTAGAATATCCTGTGTGATGGGTTAAAAGTCTTACCCTATTATTGCAGGTATCTATTCATTCATTAGTCAGTCATGTTGACTGATTTGAACAAGTCATGTCCCTGATACAGTTTGTCTATAGACATGTAGATGACTGCAATAATTTGGACAAATTTATGCATCTTTACTCAGAAGGACTCCCCTATATTCAGGTGTGCTCATGCCATGAAAATTGTGCATAGCATTCCTTTTTCTTGCTTTAGCACCTATGGTGAATTAATAGAATTTGTGTCTTTTTCTGATATGGCTACTTGTCCACTGAAGCAGAGCTGGACAATATCCAATAGGCAAAGCAACATCAAAAGCCAAAGTCTGCATCAAATAAATAGAGCTCCATTAAAGCAAACCCCAAAATTATTTGATAGGATTTCAATCCAGCTTTTTCATGTGGAATATTTTAAGATGCTTCAAGATGCAGGATTAAATAGGAAGATATCAGAAATTGTAAGCATGGAGGCTCTTTGTCAACATTTTGTTTTGTGTTTTATTTGCAAGAGGTTGTCAAGGTGTTCTATTAACCGCTTCTGTTTATAGCTTTTTTGATACTAGTTATAAAACTTTCCAGTGTAGTTCCTTGTTTCTAACACAGTGGCATATATTTCTTAAATATATAGCACTGTCCAAGTGGTAATTTAGGAACTGGAGCACCAAATGTTCTTTCTCTCCATAAACTATCTAGAAGCAATGAAGCCAATGTTTGAGGGCCTTTGCACTTCTATAACTGTCTGGTTTGGCTCTGCAACCAAACAAGACAGACACAGACATCAACGGATAATTAGAACTGCAGAAAAAAATTGCTACCAACCTGCCTGTATACTGCACGAGTCAAAAAGGGGGCTGTGAAAATATCTACAGACCCCTTACATCCTGGACATAAATTGTTTCAATTTCTACCCTCAAAACTTCATTATAGAGCATTGCACACCAGAACAACTAGACAAAAGGACAGTTTTTCCCCACATGCCATCATTCTGATAAACAACTAATTATCACAACACTGCCAAACTATTTACTAAGACTATATTACTATTATTCTTCTCATCCTGCCTATCTCCTCCTACTTATAACCTTGTTACTTGTATCTTTACGATTTATATTGTTTTATCAAGTTTCCGAATATGAATTTGATTGCTTATTTAGTATCCTATGACTATCACTAAGTGATGTACCTTGTGATTCATGATGAATGTATTTATGATTACTATGATCATGATTTATCACTTATATCTTTTATGTATACTGAGAGCTTATGCACCAAAGACAAATTCCTTGTGCATCCAATCACACTTGGCCAATAAAGAATTCTATTTTCTTCTATATATGGCATGTAATCTATGCTATCTTCATAAGTAAAAATGTAATAATAAAAGTATTAAAAATTAATATTTTTCTTTTTTGCTTAGTACATTGTACAAGCCTAGATAACATACTTCGTAAATAATAGTTTCTGGCCTAGCATTTAGCTTTAAACCAAACAGCTTTGATGGAGTCAACAAATAATGATTAAATAAACCATGGCTAAGTGAGATACTTTTAACTCAGTTAATACAATTAAGAATGATTTTACTTTCCAAATGTCTGAATAGGTATTGTATTCAATAGTCCCACATTTATCTGTTGCAAATAAGTCTGACAAATAAATTAATAGAGCTTGCTCCAAAAAAGGGGGAAGCGTTCACTTGTATTAATAATATATGTGTTTTGTTTGTTTAATTATATTTCATTAAGGCATAATTAGCTGAATTTACAGAACACCCCAACATAATCACAATGGCTGGGGTCACACACACCAAGAACAAAAGAACAAAGCAGATAGCACAATGTGAAAGTACAAAATTGACTCATACAGCTCAGCTGAAAACCATGTGAATGGGGAGAGACAGAGTCCTGCCCATCTGTTGTTATGTTGGCTACTACCAGAAACATGTACCAATAATAACTTATTTTTGGCCAATGACAAAGCCAAGAAGGTGGCTTCATTCTGGCAGCTTAAAGTTTGATCTAGACACAGAAGCAGCAACAGCAGCTGAAGAGCAGATTTATATTATCCAAATGGATGCCTTTCAGATATGTTGGGTTTTTGCCCTCAGGTATGTTATGTGTAAAAACAAAACCACACAACAAATACTTTGCATAACCAAATATTTATTCCAGAATGATTAATGTAATAATTAATCTTGTATAGGGAGAAAGGTAGGCAGCTTTTACTGTCAATCATCTAGTCTATAATTCAGTTTTCTGTCTGACAGTTATGTCTGAGTCCAAACTCTCCAGAGTCTGAGGAAAAGAGCCTTTCTTGCTTTCAAGGTTTTAAGTTACCATTGGGAGTGCCGAATGATATTCAACATATGTAAAATAACTGTGGTGTGATTAATTAAGGAGTTGCAACTGGAAGGACCCAAGAGACAGGTCCTCTGGAACATAATTCTCCATGAGGCGAGACTGACCCTTCCAGAATTCCCTCAAAATGTGCTTATGTTAAGAGGCGTGGGGATCGCAGGGAACAGATTTGTTGAAAAGGCTACCATATCACTGAAGATGTTCTTCCCTAGTCTTTTTAAATAATACTGATATTCTTATGAAATGTTTTTAAATTTTGGTTTTTATGAGCTAATTTTTTTATTGTATACCTCCCAGAGACACATTTGTGAGATAAGGGACTATATAAATGTGATAAATAAAGTTAATTTAAATTTAACTGAATTTAAAACAAATATAATGTTTGCCCTCATCCTTCCCACTTCTTTGTTTTGGTACCACCAACTCTATAAGGTTAACCACACTCTATAAAGAGTAGCTTTCAGGAATAGAAACATTGCACCCTCTAAACTTAAAGTACAGATTAATTAAGATTTTTTTTTTCATTTCAGAAGTTAAGATTGAACCTGGGACATTCTCCTTATGATGTAAGTGCTTTACCATTGAACTATGGTTCTTTCCCAACCACTGGAATTCATAGTTATGATCATGATATGTACTGTGTATACGCATGTTTTGTTGGCATGTTTCAGATTAACCTGATCCATAGATGATAGGAGATGAATAGAATTTTTGTAGGCCCTTGAGACCAAATCCTGAGTTCAGTGTGACTTAACTCCTGCTTCTATATCTCAACACCAGCAAAATAATCTATCTCAGTGCCTCTCAATCTTTTCTTCAGGATGGAACCCCTTTAAATACCTTTTGTGGCCACAGACCATGGCCATGGACCCTCAAGACTAACTCAAGATTTAAATCATAAGATTTCAAGTCTTCGAGGACCTCCTGGGACAATATCATGGCCCCCCAGGGGTATGCGGACCCCAGTTTGAGAACCACTGATCTATCTTTATAGAGGAGATGTACCTTTCTCTGCTATTACCTATGTGACAAACTCTCAAGCAGTACAGAAATGGTACTCTCTTTGATCACTCATATCTTCTGTTTTCTCAAATATTACAGTATCTCTCTGGTACATGAGTATACGTCACATAAATTCTTTAAGGAAAATCTGAAATGTACTGGTGTAGAAAATGAAGAATTTGATTAAGTATTCCAATAAGTATTCCAAGTATTCATTTTTCATTTTTATAGCAGTGACCTGCAAGTTTTTTTAAAAGACTGTATATATCTATCAAGTGCTGCAGAAATGTCCATATTTATTTATTTATGGTATTTGACAGAAGAAATAGGTTAAAACTAGCTCTTAATTTTGCACAAAAAGAAACTGATCTTTTAATAAAGGTTTTATTAAAGAGTTTTTTATTTTTCCCTTTCTTATAGATTGCAGTACTCTTAAAACAGAATGGTTTATTAACTACAGATTAGAAAGTTAATACAGACACCCACAAACAAATTTCTTAAACCAGATCAATGCATTAAAATCTGATAGTTGCTCACAGTAGCTCCTCTAACATACAGTACTAATGTCCTCTTGGTGTTAACTTCTGGCAGATCCCTCATGATTTAGCTGAGACCTTCTGGGACATCCTTCCAAAAAAGCCATTCAGAAGTTAATTTATGCAAAAGATTATATCCATCAGAGAATAGCTTATGGCCAAGCATCCATCTTGCAAACTTATCAGTTTCTTAAAGAAACAGTTTATTCCTTGAAAATGGTGAATGCTTTTTAAAATTCCAGTTCTAGTGCTGGTTCCGTCTATCTTTCCATTGATCTGACCATCTTATTAAAGCATGTCATCAGATTCCTTTTTTCAATTCATTTCAAATCTCCACTTTCTAATTTTGGCCTTGCTTTTTCCAGAATTCTCATTTCTGTTTCAAATAAGTAAACATGCTTGTTGGGGCAGACTAGTGGGAATTCATGCATTTGTTCTTTCCACTCTTCTGAGATAGATTTTTTTTCCTGATTTCCTAAATAAGATAGACACTTGTATAGAGCATTCCTTAACTAAACCAGATATCTCCCCAAACCACAGATTGCTTTCCTCTTTAGCTGACTCATACTTCTCAAGAGATATTTATGGAGTTGTTAACATGATTTTAAAACACAGCAATTTTGGAAAACAGAGACCAATTCCTTTCCTGCTTTTGTGTTTCTAGTATATGCCTTGGTAAAAACTGAAATTACCTCCTGCTTGTTCATGTTTTATTGTGCAAATTGTTTTGACAATCTCTGCTTTATCTGGAGCCCTATATCAATGGCTTAAACAAGTTGGCACAGCCCTGTTTTTATGAACAACTCCTATTCAATATGTGTTTCACCGAGAAAAATATGAAATATATGCAAGTTAATTCATAGATTGAGACAAGAAATGGTATCTCTTCTTTCCTTCTAAGGTACAGAAGCAGATCGCAAAGAGGATTCTAAATTATTTGCTGCAAATTGGCCCCAATTTGAGATGGTGGAAAACTACTATTGTATAGCATTTATCTCATCTGGCCATTTGCAAGAAAGTATCCAGCTGTTAGCTATCTTCAGTCATATGTCACTCCAAGAGCCATTTTTATAGGCCTCAATTCCCTTTCAAGTGCTCAGCATTTCTAGCTCAGCATTGTCAAATAATCAAGGCCTTGATGCTGCAAAGAAGTGTGGAGGGCTACAGATACAGATGAAGAGGGATACAGATCAAGGAAAAGAAAGGAAGAGAGAAAAAGAGAAGAAAAAGGGAAGCGAGTATGTGCTGTCCAGATAATATATAGGTAATTGGGAATTGAGATAGTTAAGTTAGAATTGGGAGCTGTCCCCTTAAGGGAATGCCTCATGGTAAATGTAATTAATGCATCATGGGAAATGTAGTTCATGTCATGTGGTCACATTTGTAATCCTGATTGGTCACTGAATTGATCCTTGGTTGGGTTGGAGGTGTTTCCTTTACTCCTACTTGGACCCCAGCAGAGTGCTTTTGCTCTTTGCTCCATCGTTATGGGATGAAAGATCACTATATTTTTACACTATGAAGTCAGCTATGCAAAGAATTGGACATTAGATTAATCTCGACATAACCGTGAGTTATATTTGAGGATGCCTCGTGACTCAATAAAGAAACTTTGTATGGAAGCCTTTGTAGAGTTTGTCTGTCTGTCTTTATATTCAGCCAGCAGTTAAAAGACAGAACAGAGTAAGAAAGAGAAAGAACAGAAAGGAAGGCTGGATGTTAGCAAACAGGTAGATGAGTTTGTATGAAAGGGTGGTAAAATAGATGGCATTCCTAAAAATAGGTGATATAACTATTGTTCACAAAGTCAGTCCATAGCCCAGCAATTTTAGACACCTTCTATGCATCTAATCTAGGATGTCCATCATACATATCCTTTATTTCCTTCTACTAGTATTTTCATATTTTGCTGCTCTTTTCATCTGTTCTTTTTTTTTCAACATGGGGAGCTGTAAGTGGAGAAAGATGGGAACACTTTATATTGGTAGAATAACCAGCAAAGTGAATTCGGGCTTGTATTATCCTAAGTTTTTTCTTCTTTTATCTCTAAGTTCTGTGAGAGACAACCTCAACAGAATTATGAGGTTTAAATGTCAATCATTTCTTTTAAAAAGAAATCCAGCTGTGGATATTAAGTACTTCTGGATAGATTTTATATTTAGCCTTCCAAACAAATGCTTGGATTTGAAAATCTGATGTGTTATACCAGTGGGAAGTTATATAAACAGATTATGTGGGCGCTTGTCTTCTTATGCAAATCAGCATGCAGTCAAACTGGAATTGCTGTGTGTTGTATCATCTCTCAGTCAGCTCATCTACCCATACACAATGTCAATATGGGAACATGCAGGATTGGCACTAGTCCAAGAATGGTATCAAAGTATTATGTGAAGGTACTTAAAGAGATGTTAACTCTAGGGAGGCTCTCTTCTGAGTTGCTTCCCACACCACTCTTCCTTCTGTGGGCTGAGATATTCTTTGCATGACAGCTGTCTAGTTTGCAACTCTTCCTCCTGTCTCCCAACGTCCTTCACACACACCATTACACCACATTATGAGTGATATTTACTGGTATTTATTTATTGCACTTGTTTGCCGCCCATTTCACTCTTGTGGGAACATGGCCCACAATAGGAAAAGAGGTTCCTGTTATCAACATCAAGACATTTTTTGCATCTCCTTACATTTTTCAGTATATGTATTTACTTATTCCTTTACCATTACATCTTACTCTTGCTATAAATCAATATCTTTTATCCTTACACATCAGTCTTCTTCATGGTATATTTACATATTCCCTCATTCTTTTCCTAATTGCCATTTTATTTTCTTTTTATTTCTATGATGTTGATAATGTATAAAGTTGTATGTTTTTAAAATTTGAAAACTTAATAAAATTTATTTTTAAAAAACGAAAAGAGATTCCTGATTTTCTGTTAAGGGATTATGTTGTACTATTATCATCTTCTAAAGTCCTAAAATATAACTGGGTAAAGTTGCATAGGTGCATAATCTATGTGGTAGCTGCAAGTTGGGAAGAGGAGAAAAGCTAGTTAGTTTTCTGAGGGACAAAATTGTTCTTTTTGTTAGCTGTTTGCTCTCACAGCACTAAGTTCACGTATCTCCCTCTTAATTATGACAATGCTAATTATAATAGCAATAGCACTTAGATTTATATGCCGCTTTATAGTGCTTTACAGCCCTCTCTAAGCAGTTTACAGAGTCAGCATATTGCCCCCAACAACACTGCATTTCACCTTCCGAAAATATAGGTTACATATTTGTCCTAGAACTTCTAGTAACAACATGATGAGGGCAGGAATCCACAGACCTGAACTATATCATGTTTATAGGAGGGAAAGAAATCAAAGCTGTGCCAGGCTGGACAAAGAGCACATCTAAGTATAAAAACAGATTAAAAGCCTTTAAAATCATGGCAGGAAATAAGATTCAGGCCTAACCCAAAATATGTTTGCTGTATTAAGATACGTCATCATTCATCCTTGTGCTTTGTTTAAATGCTCTTCCGGCAGCTGAAGAATAAAGATCAGTTTATGGATTCAAACATGTTTGGCTGGAGAACTAATCTGAAATCATTCTATGATGTTTGCTTATGTACAACACACAGTCTGGTGAGGCAAAGCTGCTAGAGATATTGAGACAGGATATTCTTTGTACACCACCTTTTCCTCCTATTCATTTGTGAGATTGAATGGCCATCCACTGGCCGCTTTTTTAAAAAAAAAAATTTAGAGCCTGTGCCTTGAACATCAAAATAAACTACAATGTCTTTTTAAAATGCTTAAATATGTTTTAAATAAAGATCCCTTATAGATGTTAGTAATGTACTGTGTCATGGCTTCCATTAACTGATATATATATGCCTATAAATCCACATTTGGTATATTTGTTTTATTTTAACTGTTTCCCCTTTATTTATAATTTTGTGTATTCATTTTTGCTTTTGTCTTTAATTAAAAAAAACTTAGGAAAAAATTGCACAGATTTGCCAATGGTATCCATTTCAAAATACAAGGGTAATGGACGGGGATATGGTTCTTTATGTAACTCATGTATGAGTACTTGAGTTTTTCTCGGGGGGTAAATATGAGGCAGGATTGCAGAGAAGTATAGCTATGGTTATTTCAATAAAATAAGGTGGGCCTCGAGGGAAATATTACAAGAATATTCCCAGAATAGTTCTGCCTTGTGATGAGAATGAGGTTTATCAGGTTAATAAGGTAATGATCAAACCTTGCAATTAAATTGTCAGAATTGATGTTCCCATTATATAAGAACTGGGGGGACAAGTTGTAATTTATTTAATTGGTAGATTAATCAACTAAAGTTTTAGGTTAATTTGATAGGTGGAATAATAAGGATTATAGTAAGGGCACATGTTTTCAATGAGGGGCTCTTCAGAGAAGTTAGATTGTAATTGTTTTAATTCCCCAATTATCACGGTCAGTCTTAGAAAGGCTGAATTAAGGTGTGATAAGCTCACATAGTTAGATTGAACAGTTGAGGTTTTGATTGATTAATGTGTGAGATGAAATTTAATGAAGCTGGAGGTTATAAAAGTATAATTCTTCAAAGTCCAGAGTCTTTTTGCAGGGATGAAATGGGTAGCACATGCATATAATGAACAAACAAATGAATACTGTTATTATTCTGATAGTTATTTTAGTGTACTGTGATTGTATTAATTTATTACAAACTTCTGTATTTCAAAAGACATTTCTAACAACTGAATAAATGCACTCACAAGTAACTATTTTATCATTTTCAGAATCTACCCGCTTACTTAACTAAAAAAAAAAGTCAGTTCTAACCCATCATGGGATTGCTTTTAATAAAGAAAAGCAGAACATAAATTTTATTTAAAAAATTAATTATTGGAATCGTTGCATTTTGGGTCTCTTCATAAACACAAAAGTGCACCCTTTTTGCTACCAGCTTTCAAAGGAATTTTAACGTATACATTTAAACTATACATTTAAATGCCCTTACTTTAAATTAATGCTACCATTTCAATGGTTGCTTGCAACTAATACATTTATTTAAGTATTATTTAGGATTAATTGCATAAGTTTTCTCTTGAAAGGAGAAGAAAACAGTATCAGGAATATTTTTGATCCATAGTAAGGTATTTAACTCTGCACAATTAAATTCAGGCACTAGAAACAAAGTTTTTTATAGTCTAAGCAAGCATTCCCCAAACTTTCCGGATTTGTGGCCTATCGTGGGTGGGATTGGGGGAAGAGGGGATGATTTTCTGCAAGGGGCATGTGCGTGTGTATGCTTGCATACAGCTTAATTTGTGTGAGCAGGGCTGCAAGTGCTGGTACCCACTGCTCCTGTGAATAGGTCTGCAAGCACCAGCACCCACCCTTTGTGAATAGACCACGGCTTGGTAGTAAGCCACGGCCCACAGGTTGAGGACCCCTAGTCTAGGTCCTATAAGCAATATAAGTTGGGGAATTCAATTGTATTTTTGCTATAAAAATGTTGACAAATAAAATGTCAAAATTACTATTTCAAAGCTTAGGTACAGAGAAGCCTTCTTCCACACTTCCTCCATTAATTTCTTTTCCTCAATGCAATATAAATATCCTTTTTTCTGACAGGTCTTGGAAAGATTGTGAGTGCCTCATGGGACCTTCTCAGCTGATCATACCCTCCGAGTGTGGTTCATTTTCTGCTCCAGTAGAAACTATAAATGGATCTCTTAATTATTCGAGATCTCTACTGGCTACTACTACTACATTCATGCCGGAAACACCTACCAAGAGGCTTCCGGTGATATCACTGTTGCCCAGTAAATGCCTGAGGAGGATTCATGTTCCTGTTACATTCCCACAAAAGTGGTACCTATTAATCTACTTGCATCTACATGTTTTCGAACTAATAGGTAGGCAGAAACTAAGGCAAATTGATGGGAGCTCATTCCATCACACAGCTCATTCTCAGGTTTTGAACTGCTGAACAGTTGACCTCTCAATGATCTTTTGACTCAGCATCCTAACCACATGAGCCACCACAGCACCCTCTACTAGCTAATCAATTGAAAGAAGTCAAGTGTCCTAACTAATTTTTATGTGGGTCTCCAGTCTGGTACATTGGCAGTGCAGGCGTAAAAAGAAGTTAAGGAAATATTTTGGCAGTGGGAGACTTACATTCAGATTCAAGACACAAGCTGTCTTCTAAGGCTGGTGTTTGGAGATAGAGATCCTGGACTTCATGAGACTCTCCCTCCCATAATAGCACCATAACCATTCATAAAGGTGAGTATAAAGTAAATTATCTTAACCAAGACATCGCGAACTATGAACCTGGGAAAATATTCATTTGAAATTAGACCTCCTGTCCTATAGATTCTAGACAAATATCTATAGTCTAAGCTCAGCTGTTCAGTTTACACACTAGTAAACTGACCATACTTGGTCACATACCAGTATTGGAATATGTAAGAGGGGGTAAGAGATGTAAAGTGCCTGGAAATTTTGAAATCCTGAGCATGTTTTCCCCCATCTCTGTGGAAGAAAACCTTGAAATTTGGTGGAAGATGAATTGATGTGTAAAACTTTAATTTATAACAGTGTTTACATAGAGATTACCTCTATTGCTATGTTAAACATATTATTTATAACTTACCATCAGGAATTAGCAGATGTTCAGAGGCATTGAAGTCATATTGCAAATCTATACTGGATCATGAAAAAAATATCTAGAATATCAAAAGAATATCCACATCTGCTTTATTGATTGTAAGAAAGCATTTGTTTGTGTTGATCATGACAAGACGTAGATAGGCCTAGAAGACCTGGAGTGCCAACATATCTGGTAAAATTGCTGCAGCCACTGAATTCAGGAAGCCACTGTGTGTACACCGTATGGAGACACTGATGGGTTCAAGAAGAGAAAGGAGTGTGGAACATTCTTTCATCTTTCCTGTTCAAGCTCTATGCTGAAGGAGGAAGCTGGAATTTGAAGAATCAAAGTTCATAGTAAAGAATGGGGGAAGGAACGTCAACAATCTTCAATAGGCAGATGACACAACTCTCTTCTCAGAAATCAAAGAAGACCTGAAACGTCTGATCAAAAAGATTACAAAATAAAGTTTACAATAGCCTCTTAAAGGATTAAAGAAGAAAGTGAGAAATTTGGCCTCTTAGTAAACATCAAAAAGATCAAGCTCATGATTGCTGAGAGGAATTGAAATGTCAAAAAATAACAATTGAAAGTGAAGAGGTAAGATAAGAGACTGTCTATTGTTTGACTCCCCCATCTGCTTATCTCTCCCCCCCACCCCCATTCTCTACCTTTTTGGCTGCCCTGTACAACAGCTCTCCCAAGTGGAGGTGGCAGTGCCAGCAGTGCTGGGGCTGAATTAGTGGCCCGTGGCCTTCAGTGATCTCAGCTGGCTAGTGCTGCTGCTCCTGCACTCCAATCAACTTCCCCAGCACCATAGAGCAAAGCCCTAGACAACCTCATTGCCTACTCTTTTTGTGCCCTGCTGCTTCAAGCTGACCTTTGCCATGTTCTTTTTCTTCTGCTGATAAGGCACACCTAGCCCGACTCAAGGGGAGTGTATTAAGCTGGGCCAGATTTTCTTCCCAAGAATGCCTACCATTCCCCCAATTACATGTAGTCCTTTCATGAAAGGTTCCTGAAGCCTTCGGAAAGCTCATGAAATGATCGTGCTTGTCTTTCTTCAAACTGCATACACTTCTCTAAATCCATTGGTTTAGCATTGCCATAACTTGGACTGGCATTAACTGAGGACTACATATAGTGTGAAACAGAAGCTGAAAGATTATGTTTTTTTTAAACTAAAACTTTGAATGACTGGAAGTTTGCAAACAGATCACTGCATCCACTGAGGCTAGGGAAATGTGAAGATCAAACATCCAAAAGCATTAAGAGCTCACATCTCCAAACAAAAATTATTGGGCCATATGGCAGAGGCTTTTACCACATGGCACTACTGACTAGCAAACAACATACTTTGTGCGATGAATGGGAGGAGATAAATCACAGAGATCAATTTAGATCATTCAACATGGCTGTGGGAACAGCTGGCAACATGTACCTATCAGTTACACTTTAATCTCTAATGGTCCTTGTCTTCATCATTCACGTGTTCACAGTTTGCAATATAGAAAAAGAAGAAAAAGGCATCCTTACTATAGTACTTTGATAGCAACCTCATGCTAGGCCCGAAGTACACAGTTCATGAAAAATGTATTCTGAGGGAGATGAGCGGTTAAGAAGTAGGAAATATAAATGAAAATATTGTATCATTTTAATAAATATAATTACCAAGAACATGGTATCCAATGAAAATATTCCTGAGGAGAAACCTATTTAAAATACAGATATTATCTACTTTAGCTTTCTAGATATTTCCTTTTAATAGTCCAAATTGTTTAAAAAGGAATTTGGTTGTTGTTGTTGTTTTTTGTCAGGTTCCACAACTTCATTCTTTGCTTTACTCTACTAGATAACTAGAAGACAAATTGGGAAGTAATTAGCAGTCTTATTGTCCTTCCTAATGATTGGGTATACAATATTTTCTATCCCATAAGTAGGTATAACACATATTTTCACTATTCCCAAGAAAGGTCTGGTCAAGATAGGAATCGAACTGCAATCATTCATCTTATGTACCATACCTCAAGAGGTATTATATTCTCTCCAGGGGTTTTTCTAAGGGATAAGGGGTAAAGCTTAGAAACATTTAGATTTGGTAACAGCTGGCCAGGAAATGAGGTAAATTGCAAACAATGAAAACCCAAAACATCTATAAATAATTAGCTGCACAATTTTTTAAAAAAATTGCTCATGTTCAGTGACGGCGAACCTTTTGGTTGTGGTATGCCGAAAGTGTGTGGGCCTGCGATAGCACAGACGTATGCTGGCACCCACAATGCAATATGCCCTGCCCCACCCTGTGCATGCGCGTGCAACACCCCTGCCCCCTTATCTGCACTGCACATATGCACGCCTCCCAGCTGATTTTCGGGTTGTTTGAGGGCGTTTTTGCCCTCCTGGAGGCTCGAGGGAAGCCTCTCCAGCCTTGGGAGGCCGAAAAATGGGCCTTCCAGAAATACCAGAAATGCCTGTTTTCAGCCTCCAGAGGGCCTCTGGAGCCCGTTTGAGGTGTTTTTGCCCTCCCAGAGGCTTGAGGGAAGCCTCTGCAGCCTTGGGAGGCTGAAAAACGAGCTCATTTCAGCACTTCCGATATTTCCAGAAGGCCCATTTTTCAGCCTCCCAAGGCTACAGAGGCTTCCTTCAAGCCTCCGGGAGGACAAAAAAGGCCTCAAACAGGCCGAAATCAGCTGGGAGGCGCAGTACAGATAAGTTTGGCTGGGGCTCGTGTGACCACACAAATGGCTCTACGTGCCACCTGTGGCACACGTGCCATAGGTTCGCCATCATGGCTCTAGTTCATATAAACCAGCATAGACCACTAAAGCTCAATATCGCTTTTTAAGGAGATGATGTCCTGTATCAAATAGGTTCCAACTAGCTTAAAACCTTCTGGTGGAGGTCTGGTTTGCTAACAGCTATAGTGTTCTGCTGCTGACAAATGCATTTCAGTTCCAAGCTTATTTTCTGTGTTTTCTAGAAAATAAATGACTGTTGTGTCACAACAGAGAGAAAAAAAAATCCTGCATTGAAAGTCCTGATGAATCTGGCTTTCCCCATTGACTTTATCAGAAAGTCACAAAAGGGAATGTCGTGTCTTTGGGACACTGAACCATCATAAATATGAGTCAGTTGCCAAGCATCTGAATTTTGATCTCGTGACCATAGGGATGCTGCAATGGTCATAAGTGTAAAAAAATCATCATAAATCACTTATTTCTGCGCTATTCTAACTTGAAATGATCACTAAACAAATCGTTGTAAATCAAGGACAACCTGTATGCAATGAGTACTCTGGTGAGGCATGTCAGGCTTATGTTAGGGGGAAAAAAATCAGAAATAAGATTGTGCAATTGTTTTCATAAATACATGTTCTAATTCAACTGTAATAGGAATATACCCTCCTTCCCAAAAAGGAAAATCAAAATGTATCAGAAGCTATTAATCTTGCTTTGCAATTGCAAGCAATTGTCATTGGCAAATGGGTTCGAGTTTTCAATTTTGCATATTGTAATAAATGCTTATCAAAGATGCCTTCTTTGTGGCTATCAAGAAAGTCCCCAACATTAATCCAATCTGCTAAAATGACAATATTCCCAAGTGATCATTCTTCTGAATGTTTATTTAATGAAAAGTTGTTGAGATAGTGTCAAGAACATCCAAAACCAATCCCATGTGCCTCTACTTTAAGCATGAAATAAGGAGACATGAGCCATTTTAGATTAGCAGTGAACAACAGATAAGAAAGAGGAAGGGAAATAGTACTAAGGTCAAACACAAACATATTTATTACAGCACCACCAAGTGACTGCATTTAAAACATCATGTGCAGATGTTAGAAACAAATTGGAAAAGTTAGGACTGAAGCATGTTCAGCTGAATAGATTTTTTTTTAAAGACAGGATTTCACTCAGCAGGATTATCGAAGCATCAATGAAGTATATTCAGTTTAAAATGAATCAGATGTATTTATTTATTTCATTTTTAAATGATTAAAATTGCACTTATTGTGTTTTCCTTATAGGGACCTAACAGCCTTTTGTTATATACTATTCAAGGGAACAGGATCTTGATAGGATGAAAATATATTTCTGAAATTGAGAATTATACATACCTGCTTGCTTCTACTTTTTCTGCAAAATTCGAGGATACTGCTATTTCAATCTAATTCTACTATGACTTAATAAAACCCAATTTGCATGTCTGAAGACTCCCTGAAGATCAGTGTGACTTAGTATGGGCATGGCTCCAATATCAACATTTTTCTTCCTCCCTGTTACTCTTCTTTCCTAACCTATCCAATGAAAAATTCTTGAAACTTGGAAGTTTACCATAATTTTGCATGACTTCAGTGGATTTAAAGAGGTCTCTGCTTCTGTGAATTGTAGATTTATTTTAATCATGACTATAGGTATCGCATCTCTTTATATGAAAGTTGCAGACTAATAGTATACATTTAAATTATGTTCTAACAAGAACATAATCTAAATGTATAAGCTTCTTGCTAGGTTAAACCAAGTGCTTTCTCCAATCTGAATCCCATTGGATGTTGTGCTTTATAGCTTCTAGGAGCCCCAGACAGCCAGTGGTTCAGGATGCTGGAAATGTAGTCTCAAGCTCAGAGAAAACCAAGGATCCCACAGTTTCAAATATCCAGAACAAGGATTCTTAACTTTGGGTGGAAACTTGCATGGAAAAACAACAACTTTATTTTCACATATATTACCATATTATGTATTTTTTTATTTTTCAATATTTTGATAATTGTATAATTGAGCATAATTGGACCCTATAGGTTTCACCAGACTCTCGGAAGGATCCATTGCAAAATAAAAAAAAGAAGAGCCTCTGATTTAGAGGAATTGCCCTCTTTCCAGCTGTGGCTAACCAAATATTTTGATGTGTTCTGCTAATCTGTGGATGAGAAATAAATTGTCCTCGGCCACTTAGAGGTGCTTCCAGATGAACTTTTTCTACACAATTTCCTCACTTCGATCATGGGATTTTACAGAAGGCCCACATAGGGTTGCTTTCCAGGTGTCATTCTCTTTTCTCCTAATTTGTCCAGTTTTTCCCCCCTTACCTCAAAAATAGCTGTTAAGAAGAAAAAGGCAAGTTCTACAGAGCCCATTTCTCCCATAACAACAGTGTAAAGTTAGGCTAAAAGACAGTAGCTGACCTAAATCATCAAGGGTTAAGGCTGGAGTGGAATCTAGTCATAGTCCAGCACTTTAATCTTTATACCATACGACGTTTCTCTTATGGACTTCTTATATAGTAACTTTTTCAAACTTTATGGCTATTAGGGGAAGCTTCTTCTTGGACATATATCTGTAAAATCAACAGGGAATAAGGAAGCGCATGCAAATACTGATGTAGTATTATACCTTCTTCCCTAAAGAGATTCACCAGATTCACTTGCTAGTGAATATGCTGATAAAAATAATTTCTAATGAAAGGTTAATCAGGCACTGATGCCACTCTTCTTTGTTGAGTTTAGTGCAGCTGTTTTAGAGTTGATTTTTAATTAAAAAATTTTATTTTTAATATAATAATTCCATCTTCAGTTGGACAGCGTGTTGTCTGGGTACAAATATCTTTGCTGAATGATAATCAAAATTTGCAACATCATTCATTACATTGATATTAATTCTACAATATTAAAGTAATAATATTCAACATACTAATCACAATAATTGCTTATCTCTTTCAACATATCTTTTTTGTTTCCCTGTTTCTAACTTCCATTTTTGTTGTTTAACCAGTTTTAATGGGTGATAGAATTTGGGGGTTCAATATTTTGCATGTTTGGAAAAGGAGACATGTTCTTTCCAACATGGCCCTCTGTTGACTGTGCAGGCCAAATAGCATTTAAAAGACATGTATTCTAAATTTTTACTTGACATGATATATTTGTAGGAATTCTTGAAGGTCCCACTACTTGGTCTAGAAAGGATGAACCTTTATATAAGGGTTCTTCAAACTCATATTGAAGGTGCTCCCAAATCAACCATCATCAATGTCTTTCCCCACTAAAGTTGAGACTTGGGGCAATTACTCTGATGTTTCATTAATTCCCCTCCATTAGTTGTCACTGAACATTATGGCTCTAAATCTATCATCCCCTAGCCCCGTGATGGCGAACCTATGGCACGCATCCCACAGATGGCACACAGAACCATTTGTCCCGGCACGTGTGCTGCAGGAAAACTTACCTCACTGCTCATGTGCGTGCCTCACAACTAACTTTTGGCTGGTTTGAGGCCTTTTTTGACCTCCCAAAGGCTTGAGGAAGGCTTCTGCAAGCTTTGCAGGCCAAAAAACTAGCCCCCTTTCATCACTTCCGGTATTTTCGGAAAAACAAGAAGTGATGAAACGGGGCTAGTTTTTGGCCTGCAAAGCTTACAGAAGCCTTCCTCAAGCCTTTGGGAGGCCGAAAAAGGCCTCAAACCAGCTGAAAATCAACTGTGAGGCACAGTGCAGGTAAGGGTGGTGGTGGTGGGATTGCATGCGCATGCGTAGTGTGTGTGTGTGTGGGGGCGCGCATTGCCTTCTGGGTGCTGGCATGTGAGCGCAAGTGTGCAAGCGCGCACACAATTTTTGGCACAGGAGTCCAAAAAGGTTAGCCACCACTGCCCTAGTCCAAGTCTGAATTTAAAAAAAAATAAAAGTTGTCTTCTCGATTTGCAACATTTTATTTTACAAATAAACATTTTCATTTGATTTGATTTTTAACAGCCAAGATTAAGATGGTGACATTGATATTCTGGCATTCTATCATTTTCTTTGGGGCTTTTGTCAACCAGAACAAAATGATGCTAATCTGAGTAGTTAAAGCATCATCTGAGGACATAAGAAGAATGTGCAAATAGGGAGGGAGGCTGAAAAATTAATGAAAGATATTTAATTTCCTTTCGCAAATCTGTGTATTGCCTGTTTGGGGACAAAGGTGAGATGATTTCAAGGCACATTTTTTGACCAGGAAAAATTGGACATTTGGATTTATAATTTGGAATGCCAGGTTATTAATTTACTATAATATTTATGTTAGTTACATTTTATTAAACATTCCTTCCACTTAGACCTCTGTTATATTTTCCATCTTGATGAGAGTTCTGTTCTTTATCTAGATGCTGACATATCTGGCAAGCATCTATTCAGAGGCTGGACTTTTCATATCCCATTGTCATAGGTAAGTATATTTCTCAAGTAGTCAAATGGAAAGGGAGAACAGAGAGAACTGCGTGGTACAACTCCTGCTTTTTCCCTTTAAAAGGGGAGGCATATTAAAAGGTTTTAGGGTTACCAAAGCTGCTTATTATAAGCTTTTAGTAAATGAAACTGCAGATTTTTTTCCCTTTCAGGCAGGGGTGTCAAACTCGCATCGTCACAGCATCGTCACGTGACGTATCATGACATTTTTCCCCTTCTCTAAACCGGACATGGGCGTGGCCAGCACATGACACATCTGGCCCATGGGCCGTGAGTTTGACAGCCCTGCTTTAAGAATTTCAAGAGGCAAATAAAGCATCTGTTCAATAATACAAGGGTTAAATGAAAAGTAATACTTCTAATGTTATAAGTTGCCACAGGTGGCAGCAGAGGTCGCTATTCAGCAGGTTCTGACCAGTTCTGGAAAACCGGCAGCGGAAATTTTGAGTAGTTCAGACAACCAACAAATACTACCTCTGATTGGTCCATTTTTCTTCAGGAGGTCCAGGAAACTTACATGGGAATTTAAATTCGTTTATCTCCAAAATTAAAAACCAATGAAGTAGGTTAGGCTGAGAGTAATCGACCTCAAGTCATCCAGTAAATGTCTACAAGTTGCAGACAAACTTAAAGCATGGCCTTTCCAGGTCCAATCCAATAAGATAATTACTGCACTGCACTGGTTGCAAACCATAATTCAACCGGTGATTTACATTACTAATGTACACCTTACATTAAGCCAAATATAAACTGACTATATCATGGCCTTACTGCAGCCTTTTTCATCTCAATATTTTACCTTGAAGGTAAACCTTTAAAATAATTTTCTAGTCTTGGGAAAACTCTGCATAAAAATGGCAAAACAACAGCGACAACAATAAAAACGCCATTCATAATTTTCATTCATTTCTAATCTACACAATCGACATTTTATTTTTACAATAGCAAAGCAGCAGGCTGGAAATGAAGTAAAAATTCCATCATTGCAAGTGCTATTATTGTGTGGTGCTAACATTTAAAAAATGATGCTTATTTTTTTTTTCCAGTCAAGATATCTTATGAAATCCCTAGCATCCTTGTGCTGCCATGGAGCCCTAAGTAAGAAACATTACTTTAGGGCAATAGGTTAATTCCTTTGTAGCTCAATATGTTAGATTAATCAGTTGGGTTAATAAGTAAACCCTGATGGTGTTAACTGTGGGTGTACGTATCATATAAACACAAGATTGGATAACTGAAATTGAAGGTCCCATTCTGCTAGCATCATGAGGTTGTTTGGAACCTGTAATGCAGACTGAGGTTCTTGGCTTCTTTGTGGCTTTAGAGAACACTCTTGATAATAATAATAAGCCTAATATCAATTTCTTGACCGATAAGAGATATCATTTTTTTAAAAAAAATCTTGTCCTCTTGAGAAAATAGAGAAAGAAATATTTCACAAACTGATGAGATATTTTGATATAAATCCTAGAAAATCAGTTTGTTAATTCAGTGAGGTTTTTTTTTAAAGCTACCCTGTAGGTGGAGCTCCATGCTTAGCTATTTTATGGCCTCATTCCTCATTATTGGGAAAAGCCATGACTAATGGGGCTCAGAGAAGATTTGTAGTAAATACTGGCTGAGAATCAAACTTATTAACTTGGCCACATAATGAAAAATGTTAATCTGAACGCTAATCTTGGTGAATGGTTTAATAAATGCTAGATGATTTCTTTCCCTGATGTTTATTATGATTAAACTTTAGATGGAAGGGAGAATATATATATATACACAATATGAATTGTAACTCAGCTTTAGTGAAAATGTATGAGGCAGCAGGTGTATTATCATTAGAATAATAGTAAAATGCTGATTGTGGTGGGCAGATGGAAGGAGAAACTGTGCATTGCAGTGAGGCTATCTCACATGTTAACCAAGCTTGCATACTGCAGTAAAATATATTAGCTTAAAAATAGTTTATTGAGTAAACTACAGCCACCTTGAGATATGCAATTGTGATGATATGAAATCTTTTTTTATTTTTATGACCTTGTTTTGGGATGGAATCAGAGTGGTTGAAAGAAGCTGAGCATTTACTGGCCAGATGCCCTTCCTCACACCTATGCAGAGTTCACAGCAATTATTTTCTCTTTCTGCTCTGATAGAGAAACATCTGCCGCGGCCTGGGGTTGAACTCTCAACTTTCTGAGTGAGAGGCGAGAGTCTTCACTTCTAGGCCACTATGCTACTCTGTAATGATATTAAAATAATGGAAAGAAATACATACATATGCACACCAAACAACCCAAATTATAGTTTCTATCACATGT
This sequence comes from Bungarus multicinctus, assembly GCA_023653725.1. Classification (NCBI taxonomy): domain Eukaryota; kingdom Metazoa; phylum Chordata; class Lepidosauria; order Squamata; family Elapidae; genus Bungarus; species Bungarus multicinctus. The sequence continues at coordinate 14,170,386 of CM042838.1, forward strand.
ATATGAAGAGAGTTCTTGTTTAGAATTGTGGATGGATTTTGCTTTCATTTTTGCTTTGCTTTATTTTTTTTCACACATGAAAAACAAGCATAGCTTTCCACAGCCACATGAAAAAAGGGATGATGGACATCTTCTACATGTGCTTTCTGCTCATTTTGAATGCTAATATAAACAACAAGTTTAGACAGAAGTACCACTTCATGTAAACACCTAGGTATTAGTGAGATTTATCAGATATGGTAGGCACACTCGGAAAAACACCAGCATTACTGCTGTTGAATCAATTCTACATTTCAAGAACTCCTCATTCTTGTGGTATGTAATGAGTGGGAGTAGTGAAAAGATACAAGCAGTATGGCTTGTGCTTTCAGTATTGTGAAAGTGAGGAATATATGTAGAGCAAGTGTTAATGTGTAGAAAAGCAGAGGATAGACTGGCTTCTGAATAACCTTGCAAAATGGAGCCAGAACACAACACTGCCATATGCACATCCTGCCATAGGGGTAGGGAAGAGAGAGGGGGGAGAGGGAGAGAGGGAGGGGGAGGGAGACAGAGAGAAAGAGAGAGGGGGAGAGAGAGAGGGAGGGAGAGGGAGAGGGAGGGAGAGGGAGGGGAGGGACGGAGACAGAGACACACAGAGAGAAAGAGACAGAGAGGGAGAGAGGGAGAGAGAGAGGGAGAGAGGGAGAAAGGGATGGGGAGGAAGACAGAGACCGAGAGAGAGAAAGAGACAGAGAGGGAGAGAGAGAGGGAGAGGAGGGACGGAGACAGAGAACACAAAGAGAAAGAGACAGAGAGGGGAAGAGAGAGAGGGAGAGGGAGAGGGAGGGGGGGAGGGATGGTGACAGAGACACAGAGAGAAGAGAGATAGAGAGAGAGGGAGAGAGAGAGGAGAGAGAGAGGGAGAGAGGGAGAGAGGGAGAAAGAGACGAGATAGAGAAGAGACAGAGGGAGAGGGGGGAGAGAGGAAGGGGAGGAGACAGAAACAGAGAGAGAGAGAGAGACAGAAACAGAGAGAGAGTAAGAGACAGAGAGGGAGGGAGAATGGGAGGGATGGGAAGGAGACAGAAACAGAGAGAGAGAAAGAGACAGAGGGAGAGAGAGGGAGAGAGGTAGGGGGAGGAAGACAGAGACACACAGAGAGAAAGAGACAGAGGGAGAGAGAGAGAAAGAGACAGAGAGGGAGAGAGGAAGGGGAGGGGGACAGAAACACAGAGAGAAAGAGACAGAGGGAGAGGGAGAGAGGGAGGGAGGGGGAGGGAGACAGAGACACACAGAGAAAAGAGACAGAGGGAGGGAGAGAGAGACAAAGAGGGAGAGAGGGAGGGGAGGGAGACAGAGACAGAGAGAGGGAAAGAGACAGAGGGAGAGGGGGGGAGAGAGAGAGAGGGAGACAGAGGGAGGAGGGGGAGACAGAGACCAAGAGAGAGAAAGAGATGGAGAGAGAGGGAGAGGGAGGGACGGAGACACACAGAGAGAAAGAGAGGAATGGGATGGGAGACAGAGAAAGAGAGAGAAAGAGACAGAGAGGGAGAGAGTAGGGGAGGGAGATAGAGACAGAGAGAGAAAGAGACAGAGAGGGAGAAAGGTTAAGAGAGGGAGAGGGAGAAGGAGGGGAGGGACGGAGACAGAGACACAGAGAGAAAGAGAGAGGGAGGGAGGGAGAGAGAGGGAGAGGGAGAGAGAGAAAGACTGTAAATTTGCTTTCAAACAGATAACCTAAGGCAGGGGTCCCCAACCTGTAGGCTGTGACCCACAAGTGTTGTCACGGCACTCAAAGCCCTACGTGCACAAGCAACAAGTATTCACACACAAGCATGCTCACATGCATGTGCCTGCCCCTCCAGCAAAACCATCCCCTCTTTCCCCCCCTGGCCTCCCTCCTGGCTGCCAAACCAGAAAGGTTGGGGAACTCTGACCTAAGGCAATGGTCTGCAACCTTTCCAGTTGAGCAGAAGCAGCAATGGCAGCAGCGTGGGGGGTGGGATGGGGATGGTTTCACACATGTGCTGTTTTCACAAATGCAGCTTCGTAAGCATGTATAACAGTAGCGGATTAAGGCTCACTGGTGCCCTAAGCACTGACAAATCTTGATGCCACCCTCCTTTGTACATACTGTACAAATGTTGTAGTTAGCCGGCAGCAGGTGCAGATGGCTGAGGGAAGTGAGGACTCAGATGAGGGGCCAGGACCATTAGGGAGTAGACTGCTGCCTTCAGAGATTGTGGGGGCTGGCAGCAGCAATGAGGAGGTTCCCGAGGAGCCTGTGCGCGCAGGATTGCTCAGAGGAAAGAACAGCTACAACCGCATGGGTGACTCGGGAGTAAGGCTGCAAAGTAATGGCCTCTCCTCCAAGAAGATAAAAGGCAGCTGTGAATCGGACGTTCTTTGTAGGAAGCAAAGAAGTCAGGGACATTGCAGTATCTTAAGTTGGTATTTGAAGACTCTTGTGTTGTAAAATATCTCTAGGTAACCTTATCTGTTATTCTTGGCAGCCTCGCACAGTTTTGGCGAGGCTCGTGCTTATCAAAGTTAATTAGTTTGCAGCAGCCTTTTAACCTGGGCTTTGTAAGAATCATTAAAAGGTTTGGTTCGTGTTTGTTTTATTGGAACAGGGTTTGGGTCAGAACAACAAATGAAGCCATATTCTCAACTTTGTGGCGACCCCTTTGGGCCTGGTGCCCTAAGCACATGCTTAGTCTGCATAATGGTTAATACACCACTGTGCACATGTACCCAGCCCTTTCCAGGCCCAGTTTCGAATGGTGCTGTGGCTTAGAACTGGGCCATGGACCAGGGGATTGGGGGGCTCCTAACCTAAGAGAAATTTGGGAACAATGGTTGGTGCATAACATGTTGCTTGGTGGAATAACCAACAATGAGCAATTGACATAATAGAGATGACTTTCCCTCTGCAGATCAAGTTTTCAGGGGTCCCCAGCCATAAAGGGCTATAACCAAATATACTGTACATCATTATAAATATTATGTATGGAAAAAAATATCTTTTCTTGTTTATTTAAATCTCAAGGCAGCCTAGAAAAATGAAACAATCAATTTCCAAATGTAATATAAGTAGTCTTCAACTTACGAACACAGTGGTGACCAGAATTTTCTTTGCAGTTGTTAAGTGAATCACACCTGATTTTACAACCTTTTTTGCACCTGATTTTACGACCTTTTCTGCACTTGCTTTTATGACCTCTTTTGACCCAATTGTTAAATGAATCACTGCAGTCGTTCAGTGAATCACATGGTTGTTGAGCGAATCCAGCTTCTTCTATTGACTTGGCTCGTTGGAAGCCATCTGGGAAGGTTGTAAGTGACAATTCCATGATTCTTGAGCCCTGCAACCATCGTAAATCTATATCAATTGCCAGGTGCCTGGCAACTGATCACGTGACCATGGGGGGGGGGAATGCCACGATGGTCATAAGTGTGAGGACTGTTATAACTTGAAACTGTCGCTTAAAAAAAGGTTGTAAGTCAAGGACTACTTATGTCACTGGAAGCCTCTGATAGAGAAAGCCATCAGAAGGATGTGTTTTCTGAAAAGTTCCCAAGCTATATCAAGACATTCTCTAGAAAGAATGTGTGTGTGTTTCAGATGTCACCAAGGGCAGGTCTCATAATAGGCTTTAGAACAGAGAAGATTTATTTTGTCCAGTCACTGAGTGGTAATCTGGGAGCCCTAGCTCTGAATGGAAGATTTCTCTTAAGCTTTTAAATGGCGATGGTGTTGGATGTAAATGGAGATGTTGAAAAGCAACCTGACGTTTTACCTTGTAAAATTCTTCTGATTATTTGAAGAGCTCTAGTCCCTAGAGAAAAGCAAGCTGGCCTTTGAAATAAACTCTGAAAGCTGCTTTGGTTCTCCAGCTCATAATAATCCCTTACTGTAGATAGTCAAGAAACCTTCCTGTTTAAACAAATTTTGGTCTGACTGGTGGTGCAAAACATCTTTTTTTTTTTTTAGAAAACTTTATTGAATTTTATTACATAAAAACATTAAAAAGTATATAATTCAATAACAGCTGTTTGTGGTGCATTATCATATAGCAATCATTTGTGCGATAGTAATAATTTATACATAACTATATTCTTATTCTATCTATGTTCTATATTTAATAATCATCTATCCTTAGTCTGTCTCCGATCTATCCAATTGTACCATTGTTCCCATACCTTATAAAATATTGAAGATTCCTCATCTTTTAAACTCAACGTTAATTTATCCATTTCAGCATAATTCATAACTTTTTGTATAACCAGTTCTTCTACAGGTGTGAATTACTGTTTCCAACACTGAGCAAAAGCAATCCTGGCCGCAGTCAATATATGTAGTAATAAGTATTTTGTAGTCTTTACATATTTTTTTTTGAAGATCCCCAATAGGAAGAGCTCTGGTTCTAAATCTAATTGTTCATTGGTAATTTCCTGTAGCCAATTTTGGATTTTAAGCCAATATTTTTGAGCCTCTGAGCAAGACCACTACATATGATAATATGTTCCCTCTTTTTTTCTACTTTTCCAACATGTGGGATTCAGTTTAGGATACATTTTCGCTAATCTCGAAGGGGGTAAGTGCCACCTGTAAAACATTTTATATGCATTTTTGTGGAAAACAATTTAAAGGTTGTTGTGACTTGCCTTCTGCTGCGGAGTTGTGAGATAAGGTGTGAGGACTCCAACAAATCCACCACCATTCAAATCATAAGTCTCTAACCACATCTCTCAGAGAAAATATAATTGATTTATTAGAAGTGGCCATGTTGGTGTTAGCTGGATACAGCTGAATTCTGAATCTGAGGAAATGAGCGTGAAAATCACATATACAAAGTGATGGCAACGATCCCACCCACAATAGTTCAAACTGTCCATCCAATTAAAGTTGTATATAATGTCATGTGGGGCATCTTCAGGTGGTGAAGCAGGCATCTGTCCGTTGACCTTGGCCTATTTTGATAAAGAGTTGCGCTTGCACTTAGCACAGCAAAGAAGCATAAATAAGAAACTCCCCCCCCCCCAAGTTATACAGTTTATTCTCAAAGCCTCCAGCTCACTTCCCACAATTCTTTACCTCTCCTCTCCCCCATTACTATGGCAGACGAAAGATGCAAAGCAAAGGAAAGAAATCTTGAAAGCTGACACACACTCTCCAGTAATATTCTTGCGCTCTGACAACTTTGGGCTGCCAGGGTAATTATCTAGGCACTTAAGGAATGCACTGTTTTCCCCCACTTCCTTTTTCTGGCAGCTAAAAAGACCAAAGGAGTATCCTTTTAGTTGACATAGGGAGGATTTTAAACCACGCAAGGTCTGAAATCCAGAGCTATGGACTACAATTCTCTTCTGCTCATCTTAAGATTTCAGACGTGGATGGGTCCTGCACATCAGATCGGTAGAGAACTGTACAGATATTTGACTTCAGGTGATCTTGTCTATGTTTGGTATTTACATTTGCAAAGGGATGGTGTTGCCCTTTCCTTTCAGTTGTTTCTATTCCTTCATCAGTAAGAAAATATTAAAGTGAGGTGCATGGACTGCGGTTCCCTTTGGGTGCCACAGTCTGTGCACCCCACCTTAATATTTTCTTGCTGATGAAGGAATAGAAACAACTGAAAGGAAATGGCAACACCAGCACCCTCCAAAACTGATGCTGAACTGGAATGCGTAATATGATAGAAGAAGGGGAAATAGTAAATACAGGAAGAACAGTTATATTAAATATACACACAGCTCATAGAAGAATTTCAAATGTATTAAGATTGAAATCAAAGTTAGGGATGGGGTGACAGTCCTGGTCTTATACTTTCTTTTTTAAAAAAAATGGTCTGAAATGCACCACTTAGACCAAGTGTATCCTGCACTTTTTAAAAACAAAACCCAGCAACAGAGAAGAGAGCAAATAAAGAGATATATGCAGAGATGTAGGAATGCTGCTAACATGTGCCACCTGCTCTAACTTATGCTGATGAAACATGAATACTGACCTCACAATTGCTACAAGTGGTGCAGAGCCATGGAAAGATACATGCTCAGCAACACAAGACAAGATAGAAAATCCTGCACATGGAATAGAGAACAAACAAAGGTATACAATACCATCAAGAGAGTAAAAAAAATGAAATGGAAAAGAGTGTTAGGATATGTGCAGAGTAACCCTTGTATAAAAAGGATATGTACACGGAAATGGTTTATGAGAACAGTTATGAATAAATATACAGCCACACAGAGTTGAACAAGTTATATTAATGTTTACTTGAAGAAATAGCAAAGTCCAATAAACAGTCCATGTCGTACATGTTTTTTTATCAGTCCAGAAATATCCAGTTATAAAGTCTTCTTACCGGTTTCACATCTTTTACAGCAGACAAATATCAAACCATAATACAACAGATAATCTTCGATATCAACAGAATATCAAAACAAACAGGGTTAGTCAGTATCGGTCCGTAGTCAGTAAGTATCAGTATAAAGAGAGATCATCAGTGAAAAAGAGAGAGAATTAAACCATGATCTATAGCTCCCTCTTATGGCAACTTGTAGCATAATTAATCAACCAGAACATAGCATAATACATTACAGTATTTTCCCTGAAAGCTACAAACATATTTGTAGTTTATATATTGTCAACCCAACTACATTATTTACATATACATAACAAAGGGCTGGTCACATAGAAAGAAGTAATTGATGGCTGAGGGCAGTCTTAGGATGGATCCCATTTCATAAAAAACATCCACGAAAGAAGACCTAAAACAAGCCGGATCAATGACATCAGCAAGTGTTGTGGGCCCAATTGCGGGAAAAAAGGCTCAGGACCATATTGGTTGGAAACATGTAGAAGAAGCCTTCATCCTGAAGTGGATAGACAATGGCTAGAATGATGATGGTGGTGGTGGTGGTGGTGGTATAGGGATGCGCTGCCCTGTTTTGCAACACATTGTAATGGGTAGAAGGAATGACCTTGAGGAACAAGAGGAAGATTCACTATCAAGACAAAATAAAAGAAATCTGAGTGCAGGACAGAACTGTAACTTGAAATACCATCTCAGGAAAGACCCTCCCTCGTGCTCACAAAGGTAAAGGATGGGAGGTGAAAAGGACATTCAGATTCTATAGAGATTCTGTTACACTAACCTTACAAATAGTTTAGTTTAGTTTATTAGATTTTTATACTGCCCCCTCTCCCAAAAAAGGGACTCGGGGCGGTGTACAGCCAGATAAAATAGAAACAGAGTATAAAATTATGAAATTAAAAACAATTTAAAATGATTAAATTAGTGGCCGAATTAAAAATTAACGAAGTGTAAAAACAGATAAAAATTTAAAAATACCAAATTTAAAACCCCACAATTATTACTGGGCCAGGCCAGCCTGTTGAAAAAACAGGGTCTTTACTGTGCGCCGGAAGGTCTGAATGTCGGTGATGGCCCGTATCTCCAGGGGCAAGTCGTTCCAAAGGGAGGGAGCCCCCGCAGAGAAGGCCCGCACCCTCAGGGCTGCCAACCGCCATCGCCCAGCCGGTGGAACCCCGAGGAGGCCGACCCTGTGGGAGCGTACTGGGCGGCGGGAGGCCATTGGTGGCAGCAGGCAGTCCCATAAGTACCCAGGTCCCGAGCCATGGAGTGCTTTAAAGATGATCACTACCACCTTGAATCGGACTCGGAAGGCCACAGGAAGCCAATGCAGCTGACGCAGAAGCGGTGTAACATGGGAGTAGCATTAGCCAGCATGACTTTGGTTTCCTACTCTGATCTACCTCAAAGGGTCATGCATCCAGATATATATCTAGTATGCAGTCTAATGTCATCCAAGTAGATTCTGCCAGTAAATGGAGCTTTCAAGAAAGGAAGTGATCTAATGTAGAATGGCCAAAATGGGGGTAGTTAGTCAGATGGTAGTCTTATCTCAGACACAGTTCATGAAACATGTAATGTACTTGTCTTCAATGAAACAAACAAAATGTTAAAAAGTTATGTAGATACTTAACAAACACATCTAAATTTATTAAAGTAACCAAAGTATCTTTACAATCCCCAAGGCATGTCCAATTTTTAAGTACCTCTAAGGTTGGGAAATGGAAAGTTGAAAAAAATTGATTTTTCCTAGGAGCATATCCTCTCTTATTCTTCCAGCCCTCATAAAAGGCATGTGCCTCTCTTCTTTGCTCATGACTCCACTGGAACTTCTCTTGTCTTTTGCACATGCCAATCTGACCTGACAAGCTTACCACACAATCTGTTTCCTGCTCTGACTGCCTCCCTCTTTCTTCCTCCACTGTTCACCTTATGGGGGATCCCTAATCATAGCAATTAAATTCAGAAATCCAACAGAAATGACAACTTGAAGATTTACCAACTTCATAGCCTACATTAGCTTCACAGAAACCAATGGGATTTCTGCCACCCTTCAAGAAATTTAAGTATGAAACATTCCCATGATACCTGTGGGTTTCTATTCACCAACTTTATTTGCACAGCACACTACAATGACAAACTAGTCAACCCTATTTTAGCCCAGCATATTGAATGTATATTGCCTGTGTTGTTAGTTAAGGGTTCAATGTGTCATATGAACCTACAAAATTGGGTTACTTGGACAAACCATATTTCAGATAAGCACAGGGGAAAATGCTGTGAAGACAGAATGATTGTGTTTAGAAAGTAAACATGTACTCTTAGTGCTTGCAGGGAAACAATTTACATGAACCGTATGTGTTTAAGTACAAAAAGCTGAATGCCCTCAATAAGTCCATTTCCAGTAATTAAAGATCTTAGCAAGGTTTATAAGTAAACTTCTTAAAATGAAGTTATTACCATAAACATTCACATGTTTATAATTGTATGAATAGTACATCAGAAGCTGAGCAGTTATCTTAACATTTTAAAGAGTTTCTATCACATGAGAAAGGTTGGAGTAGAAGAATTAGAAACTGGAATTAAATCTGTTGAGAGAAAGTATCCACAAGTTCAGATAATGATTTGATAGCAAAGTGAACAAGAAAGAAACGCCTTTCAAAGCAGAAAAAAGGACAAAGCCCTACTTCCTGCTCAACATATGGAAATACTTTAAACCCCAGCAATATAATGCACATATACATCCAATGTAAATAGGCAGACAAAAAAATTGGAATACTGTAGCAAAGGACTATTTTTCTGGATCAAAAAATACACGAGGAGGGTAACTGTAGTCACGGAGTAAAAAGATGCCTGTTGCAGAAACATTTTGACAAAGAAGGTGCATATTGTCAAAACTACGATTTCCCTACCTATCACATACAGCTATGAAAACTAGCCTTCAGAAAAGTTGAATAAAGAATAATTAATTCCTTTGAACTGTGGTACTGCTCAAAATGGTCAAGAAAACTTTGGACACTTTAGAACAGGGGTCCCCAACCCTCAGTCCGTGGACCGGCACCTGGTCGTGGCATGTCAGAAACCAGGCCGCGCAAACAAGCACGCCTCCTAAGGTCCCTTCCAACTCTGATTATCTATGATCTGTTATCTACAGGATGCAGGTAGCATGCGAAACCAAGCACCCTCTGGTCCACGGAATAACCTCTCTTTGGGTCCCTGGTGCCCAAAAGGTTGGGGGCCACTGCTTTAGAACACAAGAACTTAAGACTAGGCAGAAAAATGGCTCACTGAAAGTAATAACAATGAAGCTAAAGCTTATTTGGAACATATTATACACAGGCAAGAATGATTGGAGAAGCCCTTAATGCTTGAAAATTTGAAAATGAAGCTGGCAGAAGACAAGGTGGCTAAACCATCACGCTTTTAATGTGAGCATTGGTTTAAAAGAACTGAAAAGAGCAGTTATTCACAGATAACCTTGGCAAAATATCCTTTGGGTCACAATGGGGCAGGAGTGGGCTGGATGACTAAGCCATTTAATAATTATTGAAGCAGTAAGCTGATTGCTTCACATGGGGCTGGAATCATATTAAAATAATTCTAATATGTTAATTAAGATACAAAATAGTAAAAGAGATGTATTGTACGCTATATAAATATATAAATGAATGAATGATAACATTCTTATATATAATTCAAAGTTTCCTGTCCGCTTGGATTCTTTCAATTCTCTCTCTCTCTCTCTTCCTCCCTCCCTCCCTCCCCTCTCTCCATGGTAATTTGTCAAAGGATAAATCAACATCACTTTCCAATATAACTGTTTGCTTTCTACAGCATGATTCAGACTTAGGTGCTGTGAATTTTAAGATTAGGAAAGAAGATCTAACTAGAACAGACAGCCACTATCCATAGCATACTAAAAATAGGTGGAATGCTGCTTTACCTGCAGTAAAAAGTAGTTGAGTCTTACAGACGCATCATCATCATCTGAGCCATTTCTTGGTGAATTGCCAAAACCTCCATGCCTGCAGAATGATTTATTTATTTGGAACCACCACTGAACTAATCAGCGGAGTTATTAATTAATACAAATCTGCATTTTTGCAGAAGCAATTAGCGCAAGGAGAAGGTTCAGTGGGAGGGGGGGAAAGGAAGTTGGGGTTGTTTAATCTCAGCAACTATTCAAGCGGAAAAGCCCACTAGGGCAAGAGTGAGACCTATCCACATTTGGAGTATCCTTCTTTTCATTAGTTACAGAAATATAAAGGTCAGATTATCAATATTTAATGCAAATGGTAATGAGTTTATTAAAGAGGAAGTGCCAGAAAGGGGGGGGGAAGACACCTCATACACAATACTTTTATTTATTTAAAGAAAGTAAAGTAAATATCTGTATCAAAAATAATGACATGGTCCAACTATAAATCTTGTCTGATGGTATTACAAACCTGATAAAAGAACAGTAGGAAGATATAGAAGAAAAGAGGTCTGTTTGGTTCTGGTAAGACAATTGTTTGCCTTGCATTCATTCATATATATGTGTGTGTGTGAATGAATGCATATATATATGTATATATAAATGAATGCATATATATATTTGATTTGAAAAGGGGATGATATATGTGTGTGTGTGTGTATATATATATATATACACACACACACACATATATATATGTGAAAACATATATATGTGAAAACATCAGAAAACATACACACACGCACACACACATATATGTAATCAGAGTTCCCATTTTAGGAGATGATTTTAAAATCAAGTATAAGTTGTTGCTTTCTAAAAATTTGCTGCAATTTTGTAACTGTAGATCAGTGACTAAAGGGCTGCTTTAGCATACCAATAATTAAAACCTTTAAACAATGTAATTTAACAAGGGAGGGGGAGAGGAATTATTCATTAAAATAAAGAATTACAGGGATGGGGGAAACCTTCACAAAATTGTGTTGTTTCTGTTGTTTAAAATAGGATGATGGTAAATTCAGGAAAGACTCGTGAGTCTAAAACAACCATATCAGTTTTTATGATGGTTTCTTTTCCTAAAGAAGACATATCTATAATTGCTGCTAATTGTTTTTCAAATCAGAACTCAATATTTTTGCCACTTCATAATACAGGGGCAACTATAATAAAATCTAAATAAATGTTCATACATAAATGTGAAATGTACTTCCTGTAGTCAGTGCATACAACATACACATTAATCTTGCTTAGAAAACTTACCCCGATTTGATAATTTCAGAATAGTAAAGTCTAAATACGAATCTGAACAAATTTCAGAATAAACATCAGTCTGATTTATTAAAAAGACAGCAGGTGTTCTTTCTAATTCACTTTAGCATGATATGTGTGCGATTTCAAATAAAATCCACACGTGAGAGTTAATCCAATACTTTTGATTCGCCTTCAAGAACTTTCCCCAGATAGGAAGAGTATCTAAAAGCAACATGCTGCTGTGTTTTTGTTTTGTTCCTTTTGGGTTAAATTGAAAATTCAAGAGAACCTTGGGGAATTAAAAGGGCAGAAAAACCATTTAAGGTAGGTATTGCTTACATTTTGACCATTACCTCTTCTAGTATATTTGTTAGCTTTCTCAAACAAATGTACATCGGCAGGAACTAACCTGTACTTTCTTTTTTTTTTTAAAGAACTCCTGCTAATAGAGGCCAACTTGGATTTTGCAACCCTGGGAGACGCGCCCTTTGCCAACTGGACAAGCTGAGCCCATGAGCTGTCCAGGGTCCTGATTTCCCGCTTTCTCTTCCTTTTTCGAAAATGACTAATTGGCAGCTGCTTATCCACGAAGTGTGTTTCGCCCGAGGATATTTTCTCATCCACCGCCCTACTCAATTTAGCCTGCCTGATTAAACCCAGCAAAAATCGATAAAATCACCTTTGTTCGTCAGGGCTTTCGGCTGTTACCTGGCTCCCACTAGGCAAACAGGTACCACCAGACTTTTCTTTCAAACTGGTTGCCTCCGTAACTCGCTTTGGTACTCAAGGCCCAAACATTTGACTCACTTTTCAGTGAACCGTGCACTTCTTGGGGCAAAATATGCGTCTTCTATGTATATTTTCCTATACCGCTATTACATTATAGTGTTGTGTCAATGAGTTTTGTTTATTTGTTTCCTTGTTGGGAAAAAAAGAGAGAGCATGTCCTAATTTTTTCGAACCAAGTAAACTTTTCACAAAAGGTTGGAGAGTTCTTCTTGTCTGCTGCGGATCGTAAATCACTCGATATAAGACAGGCTTCCTCTTTCCAATAGCTGTAGGCTATTATAGGAAGGGAGTGGAGAAGGAGAATCCTCTCTCTCTCTCTCTCTCTCGTTCATTCTCGCAGGTGCAATATGAATCAATTATCTTAATTAAGATAATGCCTCAAACCCAAGAGATTTCCTTGGGATGGATTTTGCACTACGGACAACGGTAAGGCATTTTAATCGCCTCTCTAACGCTTCCCGCCCCGCCTTTTCGCTTGATTCCTACGAAGGAGTGATTTGGTGTTCGGGCATCAAATGTTTAGCTATCCCCAGTTCCTTAAGAGCAAACCAAAGCTTCGCGCGCAGCTAGCCTCCCTCTGCCTTCCTCCGAACAGAATTTGTAAAAGAAAATACGTATACAAATTACGCTTTCGTCCTTTACCCACAGCGTTTATTATGCGCTGCTCGAGCTTTTAACTATTCCGCGCGGACTTCTATTCGGACTTCGAACTAATACAGGCGTTGGACTTGCCCTCAGGGAGGCGGTTAAAAGTCACCGGAAGGCAGGTGGGCGAAGGGCTGAGGAAGCGCCGTTCTTTTAAAACGGAACAAACGCGCGTCTGTTTTTGTGGGGATCCCGAGGCTTTAGGAAGGACTGGCCTCGCTTTGCCAGTCCCTCCCGGCCTCCTGAAGCTTCCCCCGTCCCTCGGGCTGTTGCTGCTCGCATGGGGCAAAGAGCTGTACGCGGCAGATGAGCTTGCAAGCGGGCAGTCGAAGGGAGAGCGGATTTGGGACGCGGCAGAAGGGGCGGTGAGCCGTGAAAGAGGCTTTTGTTGAGGACGCGTGTGGCTCGCGTGGCGCTCGGTGGGCGCGCGTCCTGGAAAGGAAACGGGCGGAGGGAGGGGGGAATGGCTGCAGGAAAAGTCTGGGGTGCCTGTTATATATGCAAGAATGATCTCGAGAAGGAGGGAGGGGGAGGAGGTGGACACAGAAGGTTCCCAGGGAAAGATGCTGCTGGATACTGGTGGTGCCTGGCCCGCCCTCCAGGTAGTTTACTTAGAAATTAGTCTTGTTTCTCTCTCCCCCCCCCCAGGTCTCTAGTCTATGAACTGACTGATTGACAGCCTCCCCCCCCCAAACTTTCTTCTGAGCAAATCTTGAGTTTAAAAGCTAGGCTTGGTTGCGGGAGAGGGGAGAGCTATTTGAAGCTAGTGAATGAAAAGCTGATTGCAGGAGTGAATTTTCACACTTAGCTATTCTTGGCGTCATTTAACCTTCAGCGCGACGATATAATGTGGGCAGCAAGTTGTTGAGGGCTGCTGTAACAATCTGGTATTATTTTACAAAACATACTCGAGAGATACAAATGGAAATGGGATTAAAAACCGACAGACTAAGGTTGGTTTTCTTGTGATTTTGGGAATGAATAAGGCAGAAGAATAAGAGAGAATCAGAGCCCTCCCATCAGCCCCTTCTCCTTATCAGTATCAGTATCGGGGTGGGGTGGGGACTGTAAACAGCAACTTTAAGTAATGGTGTCCGTATTTTTCCCCAACACTGTTAGTAAAGTCCCCTCTAAAAAGGCACCGGAATTAAACGAGTTGGAACCTGATGTACAGCAAAGGCAAGAATCCAGATGTCAGTCTCTGGTGGGGCTCGGAGATGACTGCGCGAATGTGTAGAGCTTCCCATACCTTCACCGCCTGCCAAATTGTGACTAGGTCAGGGATTAGAATACAAAACATCTGGAAGCTGCTTCCCGGAAACCTTTGTCTAACGGGTGGGAAAAGCTCCCTTAGCAACTCCTTGCCTTCTCTTCTCTTTTCCTGAAGAGGAGTTGGTGGGCGTCGATTCCCTCTATCTCCCCTGTTTCTCAGGAGGGTGGGGGGGCATGAAGGACTGTTTTCAGACGGCCACCTTGGTCACAGTTAGAGTGGAACTGGTGGCTATGTGGTGTTAGAGCATTAAGGGAGGGAGGAGGAATGAGATCACGCACTAGGAAAGAGTCGTTTGCACTTCCGCCTGCATACATACGAAAGTGGCACTTTCACGGGGTCTGTGTAGTTTTATTGAGTGACCCACAGCAAGGTCTAAACTGACTGACATTGGTTTGCCTGCAGCCACAGGAAAGCAGCCATTTGGGCCATGTAAAGTACCACAGAGTAGCTGAGTGGACAATGGAGCAAACTCCCTAATTAACCTTTCTTTGGAGAAATTACAAACTTTGAAAGAATCCAGTGGTCTTCCTTCCTTCCTTCCTTCCTTCCTTCCTTCCTTCCTTCCTTCCTTCCTTCCTTCCTTCCTTCCTTCCTTCCTTCCTTCCTTCCTTCCAAACGTCGACAAGCATCCCGAATATAGTCATAAACTAATTGTTCTTGTTCGGTATGTTTTTGTTCTTAAAAGAACCGGTCTTTCTATTAAAAACAAAAACATATTGAACAAGGACTTTGTACTTTGCAGCTTTGTTGCTTCATAGTTATAAAACTAATTGTACTTTTAAAAATAGGGTATGTTGTTTTTCTGACCACCACCCCCAATCATTTTCTGCAAAACTGTCCCTAAATAAATCTCCTGAAATGGAAATCTTATGTCTCCTACTTGTTCAAAAACATCTTGCTTCGTCTTATGTTTCTTGGTTTGCTACTTCTTTGGGGCTTAACTTTGGGGGTGAAGACTGGCGAACTGCTCGGTGGCAAAAAAATCGGTTATTTCGGTTTCTTTTCCGGAGGGAGAACAACGCTTTCCCACACCCAAGCAATGCGGTAGGAAAGGAGGAGGGGGGAAGCGGGCCGGACCCCAAAGATTAGTCCCCGCTGGCGTTGGCTAATCTTCCAGACAGAAGGGACACGGGAAGGACCTTCCCGTCTGTTTTCGGAGTTGAGCCATAATCCGACTGGAGAACTGAAGGAGGAGGATTGTCTCCGACGCCTGGTTCCTCTGGAGTTCTGTAGAAGTCAGGGCGCAGGGGGCTTCTCAGGACCGCCTCTCGGGAGAGGAGCGATGGACAAGAAGAAGAAGAAGAAGAAGAAGAAGAAGAAGAAGAAGAAGAAGAAGAAGAAGAAGAAGAAGAAGAAGAAGGGCCTTGCCTCTCACCTGGGCAAATTGCCTCCCCCGCTTGCTTCCCTCCTCCCCGGGGTGGCGGTGGGGGTAAAACAAGTTGATATTCGGAGTGGGGTTTACATTTGGGAGAGGGGAGGGAAGGTCAAAGGCGGGGGAGAGAAATCTGTTCCTCTTTCCATTCTCTCTAGAGAAGCCAGTCTGTCGTAGAGGGGCAAAGTGCAAGTGGCAAGCCCCTGCCTTCCCTTCCCCTACAACCCCGAGCCCGGCGCAGGAGAACGGGTTAAATCTCTCCTGCGGGTACAAACAGGTCCGCGGAGTCCTCCGGCTGGCGACAGATGGCCACTTTCTTCGGGCCACAAAGGGATGGAGGGGAGAGCGGGGCGGCATACAAATAGGCAGCTCACGTGACACCGCCAAACCTTCTCCCCACACCCCCCCAACCCCAACCCCCCCCCCACACCGCACCTCCCCACGCCCGCCCGCCGCTTCGGAGCCTGACGTTGGAGTGGGGGGGGTGGGGGGGGAAGAAACCAGATGGCGCGTGCCGGGGGAAGGCTGACGCGGCCGCCCGAAGAAGTGGGCGGGGAGGGAGGGAAGCGACCAGGCGGGGCCGGCTGTTCCCTGCCCCTCCCCTTCCCAAGCAGCCCAGTCTGCCTATATAACCTTGAATCTCTTTAAGCCGCGCTGCTTCGAAGGAAAAGTAACCCCTGGTCGTACTGAATCGATGAAGTAAATAAAAAGTAACCCATCCCGCGCCCAAGGAAAAGCGTCTCGGGGAGCAAGAAGGTTATGAAACCTGCGCTGCGGAGCACGCGCTGAAAAGGAAGGAAAGGGGAGGAAAAAAAAAAGAAAAAAAGAGGAGAGGTAATTTTTGTCCTTTGATGTCCGGCTTAGGTTGGGAGAAGCGATAGCTCAGGTGCAGGCGACCCTGGTGCTCAGGGCGATGACGCCTTCGCCCTTTTGAGCATGATTTCAATCATATGCGCATTAAAACCAAGAAGAAGAGCCAGTGAACCATTGAGAGGCTCTTGGCTTTCCGTGGTGGTTTCCAGCCGGCTCCAAGAGGTTTTTCCTTCGGAGTGGAAGTTACACTTAATGCCCAGTGAGGCTCGTTTCCTAGAAAACGTTGCAAAAGCTTCTAGGCTTAAACCTTTCTCTCTGCCCTCCCCCCCCTCGCTCCCTCCCTTCCGATTACCGAAATAAGCCTTGAAGGTTGTGGGGGGGGGGGGGCGGGGGGGGAGGAGGTTAAATAGATACGGCCCATAGCATCTGCTCTGTGGCTCAGAAGCTGGCTGACACCGATTTGGGGGTGCGAAACGAACCAGATGGACTCCCCTCAGGCTGGACGGAAAGGGCTGCTCATTCTTAAAGACGTGGCCCGCGTTTTGAAGGTGATGGGATGAGCAAAGTGGGGAGAATAAGGGAGGGAGGAGGGAATGAAATTATTAATAGTACTGTTGTCATTTAAGTCGAGATTGGGTGTGATGATGATGATGATGATGCAGTTTCGAATAGATGATGATGCAGTTTCGAGATTGGGTGTGAAGATGATGATGATGATGCAGTTTCGAATAGAGAGGGCTAGAGTGAATAGATTTCGTAGGTTCTCCTGCCAATTAATGCGTTTGGGACAGGGCTTGATCGACAATCTGGATGAGCAAAGAGCTTCAACTAAGTCAACGGGTTCAACTGTTGCATTTTGATTCTTGCCCTGACTGGTAGGTTTCATTCCATACCCGGCCCCCACGGCCCCGGCCTCCCCCCCTTCCCCCGTTCTCTCCATTTCCTCATTAGCAAACGTTTCCCCAGAACATTGAGGTTCCTCAGACAAAAAAAAGGGGGGCAGGGGGAATTATTAGGCGGTCAGTGCACCTGATCCCTGTCTCGGTGGCAAGGTTTTCCTCGACTCTGAACAGTTGGGAAGTCTGTGAAGCTTTTGTGCAGGGTGGCATCGGCTGCTATTGTGGACAGGCGAAAGCAATGAAAAGGCGAGCCGAATAAAAGAATAGATCCTCCTCCTGCTGCCCTGGATAAATTATTATTGGCAATTTGCTCACTGGATCCACAGCGTGGGTGTGTTTAAAATGCAATTCGACCCCCTCCTTGGTTAGAGCCCTCGCCTATAAACCCCTATAAACCATTGCATAACGGTCTTTGAGACAAGAGGTATCGTTGGGAAGAGAACTACGAGATTTAAAAGTTTGTTGGGGAAAGGCATCAAGAGTAAGTAAGTTTCATTTCTGGGAAGTGTCCCTCGGTTAGTTCAGTTTTTTTTTTTTTTAAATGGAACCGATCACGGGATTTAACTGAAAACCGTGGTATCTCCCTGAAGTTGCAGGTGTAACGGGAGCTGTAATGCGATCCAATTGAAGCCAAAGGCGGTTTATTAGAATGATATTGTACTGGATAATGCTCCGTGAATAAAATAGTACAATCTTTGAGGGTCACCCACACAAACATTTCAGGAAGTCCAGTAATACTTTCCAGGAAGCGGGCTTGCTTGCAGAATATTATGTGTGCACGTATGCAGCGTCCGTGATTTTTAAATGTGTTTAATTCTCCTTGGCCTAGGAGGATACTCAGAATGACCAAATCATACAGTGAGCATCCACTGATGAGAGAGCCTCAGACTCACGGCACCCCCAGCTGGACCGACGACTGCCTCAGCTCCCAGGACGACGATCATGAACTGGACAAGAAAGAGGACGACTTGGAAACCTTTCAGGCAGAGGCTGATGTCGAATCTCTGAGAAACGGGGAAGAAGAGGAGGAGGAAGAGGAGGATGACCTAGAAGAGGAGGAGGCGGAGGAAGACGAGGAGGAGGCGGAGGAGGAGGAGGAGGAAGGCGACGAGGACGACCAAAAACCCAAGAGACGTGGCCCCAAGAAGAAGAAGATGACCAAAGCGCGGCTGGAGAGATTCAAGCTGCGGCGGATGAAGGCCAACGCCCGCGAGCGGAATCGCATGCACGGTCTCAACGCCGCGCTGGACAACCTGCGGAAAGTCGTGCCCTGCTACTCCAAAACGCAGAAGCTGTCCAAGATCGAGACGCTGCGCCTGGCCAAAAACTATATCGGGGCCCTCTCCGAGATCTTGCGTTCGGGCAAGAGCCCCGACTTGGTGTCTTTCGTGCAGAGTCTTTGCAAAGGCTTATCTCAGCCCACGACCAACCTGGTGGCCGGCTGCCTCCAGCTCAACCCGCGGACCTTCCTGCCCGAGCAGAGCCCGGAGCTGCTGACCCACATCCAGCCGACCGGCGCTTCCTTGCCGGGCCACCCCTACCCTTACCAGTCGCCCGGCCTGCCGAGCCCGCCTTACGGCACCATGGACAGCTCCCATCTCTTCCACCTCAAGGCACCGCCCGCCTACGGGGCGGCGCTGGAGCCCTTCTTCGAGAGCGCCCTGGCCGAAGGCGAGAGCCCTGCTTTCGACGGGCCCCTCAGTCCGCCGCTCAGCGTCAACGGGAACTTCTCCTTCAAGCACGAACCGTCCAACGAGTTCGAGAAGAACTACGCCTTCACCATGCACTACCCGACCGCCGGTCTGGCCGGAGCGCCGGGCCACGGCTCCATCTTCGCCTGCTCAGCTTCGCGCTGCGATCTCCCTCTCGACAGCCTCCTGCCCTACGAGAGCCAGGTCCACCACGAGCGGGTCATGAGCGCCCAGCTCAACGCGATCTTTCACGACTGAAAGATCTTCCAAGCCGCTTCGGTGACACCGGGACGCTCGCGGCGGCCACGGATTCCAGGGCTTACTAACGTTCCGCGCAAGGAAGGGGCGCAAAGGCGGAAGGAGCGGAGAAAAAAGGGAACCCTTCCTGGCTTCCGAGACACCTTTTGACGCGTATTAGGGTTCTCGCCATCAGAAGCAACGGAGAGGCACGCCGGTCACTCTCTCTTGGGCCCGCCGGTCATTCCCTCGCCCTTCCTCCCGTCATTCCGAATCCCTGGTGGTGGGGATTAGATGAAGTTCGGCTTCCCCTTGGTTTGATCGGCACAACGAATCGCAAGCAATAATTAGGATCTATGCAATTTTTTTTTTAAAAAAAGAAAACGAACACTAAATCGGTCAGTTACAAAAAGAAGAAGAAAAAAATGAAAGAAATTGAAAGTATATATAAAATTTATATTTTTCAATCAACATTTTTTTTCCTACTTGTTACCTTTCCCGTGTTGGCTTATTTTGTTGTGATTTTTTTTGTACAGAATTTTTAATAACTTTTGATAAACTATTTTGAACCATGCAGCTTCATCAATTTTTATACCTAACAGAAACAAAGTAGAATAATATCTAATTTATATAGAATAATTTAAGTAATTTAAACCAGCAGAAAAATACTTAGAAGAACAAGGGAGAAAAAAGCTGCTTATTGCCTTAGCATCTCCCCCGATTTCCTTCTAAATCTTCACACACACATACACACAGAGAGAGAGAGAGAGAGAAAGAGAGAGAGAGAGAGAGCTACGGAAAAAATTAGTGTGTGTGTGTGATGTAAGAAAACCTGTATGTGATTTCCATTTATAAAAATGCTTGAATGAATAGAAGGAAAATATTTATTTCCCATTAATTATATTGTCATATTATTCCAAAAGTTCTGTAAAATTGTGTGTGCTTGTGTGTGTGCATGAACTGATGTTCTCATCAGCAAATATACTGCACTGATCCACAAAAAGCAACTGCTTTAGGATCACATTCAACCTGCAATGTTTTTTCAAAGCTCTTTGGAGTCCACTTTAATTTCTTTCAGATTTTGAAGAAACCACAAATAAAGAAACATTGTTTCCATGCAACGTTAAATGCATGGTTTTTTAAAAATACATAGTTATATAATTTTTTTATTTCTGTCCAGGAGGAAAAAAGTAAGAAGATTTATGATCGTTGGGTTATATTATATGCCATTTGTAGTTAGCAGTTTTCAAACCAATGCAAACCATTTGACTTTGTAATTAGAACAAGATAGTTATGCATGCATAATGCAACCCAGAATAAGTGCTGTCTGAAGTGTAATGCTGGTTCATCTGAAATCAACCTGTACTGTAATTTTGTTTGTAATCCTGTATGTGACAGCGTAATGCACATTTGGAATGTTTAAAAAAAAAAAAACCTGGGTGATGAAGTAGTGAAGAGCCATTGGTCAAATGTTGCATTTCCCCCTAAGTCCCTTGCTCCATTCCCTTCCCCTCCCACAATTCCTATGGGATTATTGTAATAGTTATTAAAAGATGCAACGTTCACTATTTGTACAATAAAATGAGGTTTGAAAAAAATCCTGAGGTGCGATCCAGTAAATCAGCAGAAGCTACAAAACTACAAAAAGACTATCCGAAATGGAGGCTTCAGCAAGAAGCATGTTTTCAGCTCCATTCTAGTAAAGTATGAAAAAGGCAGGCTGCTGAATCATCTCAGGGCCCACATAGTTGACAGCTCTCCAGTAATAAAATGCAATATACAGGCAGTAGTAGGATGGGGAGACAAATTGATGAATAGTATGGAACAGAACAGAACAGAATTCTTTATTATTTATGATTGGACACACAAGAAATTAGTCTCCAGTGCATAAGCTCTCAGTGTACATTCAAGCAACAAGAGATGAATCTTCAGTGATCAAATTATGGAGATGCTCATTGTAGTTGAAGCTGGAAATGTCTTGGAAGCATTCTTCATTACCTCAAAGCAAAATGAAGAGGAGTTAAAAATTAAAGGATAAGGAAAAGGTTTATCTTCTTAGCAATTGTTATGAATGACTTCACAAGGCTTAAAAAGATACTCTCATGCATCTCAAAGTAAACTGAAGTAAGGATTAGTTAACCCTTCTCTCTGGAGCATATAACATCAAGATTGTACAGATACATTGACAAGAAGTCATAGGGTTGTTGCTCCAACTTGTGTGCAGAAATAACAATTAATAGACATTTTCTGCAACACTGGGTGTGAAATAGTTATTGATACCAAAGTGAAGATCTTTCCAACTGAAAAAAAATTATAGGAAAATAAGGATAAGATTTTAAAAAGTAAAGATCTCAGTAAAGTATGATTTCCAGGTGTTCTGGAATCAATATGTTCTTTGCTCAGCTTCAACACTAGTTCCATTGGGTATCACTTGAAATACACTAATATGAATAATCCTCTACAAAGATGTTTGGAATTAATTTCTTCTCTTTGATGATGACATGCATATCAATAATGCTTGCAAAATAGTATGTGAGTGAAGAGATGGTTCCTCAAAAGTAGGCATTAAAAAAGAGGGATGCATATCCCAGTCAAATGTATTAGCTTGAGAGTAATATTATTGCACTGGACAACATCAAGAGGACAAAACTAGTTAGGTCTCATTCATGCATTCATAAACCTGTGCTTGAATAGGACTTTACAAATCAAGAGCTTTTAATTTTTTCTGACTTTCTGGGATTTAAATTAGATAAAGTGATGCCCATGGGACATTGATAGCACTGATATCTCTAAATATTAATTAGAGAATAATTTCATTATCCCGATGAAGGGAAGGGATGGGAATATTTGTAGACCACATAATTTTTGTGAAGCAGCTCCCTGTTATAGCTCCAGTTAAAAAGAATCCAAATAACATTGATAACCCAGGAAGACTCTCTCTCTGTTAGAATATATATTGAGTTAGATAGACAAATAATGTGACCTATCATTATCTTCCAAAAATTCAAGCCATATTGACTTCATCAAATTTAAGTATCTCAAATTGTAAATGGAAAGTTGATATAAAAGTATACTGACTTGCACAAGGTAATTTACAGGCTTCTTGTATCCATGTTTCAGGCACTAGGCAGACTAGAACTGATGAAATGTCCCCTTGCATCAGCTGGCATAATAAAACTGTGCAATCGCAGTTAGATTACTATGTTGTTATCAAGAAACTACATAAAAGGCTGGGTTCCACTTATGGAAGTCACACTCACTTCCATCTTCAAGCAGTGATTCAAACCCCCAGACTCTATGTAGTGAGTTTCCTTAAAAAAAACCCACCATGCATGTATGATGCCTTCCATGCTTGTTATCCGTAGCCTTCTTTTTCATTTTTATTATAAAATGCTAGTTTGCTGTGCTGAGTATACAGATGATGTATACACATCATCTGCATACTTATGAACACTGTTGTGTAGACTTATTGTGTCTGTGTCAATTTTAAGCTTTCTTCTGAGAAACCAATTCATAATAATCATGAATATCACTAGGATTTGATAGCAAAGCACTGTGTGGTTTGTGAATTCTACATACCCTTTTGTTGTTTTCTATACAAATCTAGCCATTCTTCCCTCCTCAAAGCTGGTTGTATTGTCTAGTTGTTGTTGTTTTTTGCAGGACCAGCAAAGGTCCCCAAAGAAACATAAGCATCTATTTGAGAAAACATCACATTTTTCTCTTCCAGATGAACAGGCTAGGTCTACTTGCTCTTAAATTACGTGCCTACTTTTTTATATTGTGTGTTCTGTTTCCACACAACCTGGTTAATGAATAAGCCCATCTTCTGGGTTTGGATAATCCATTGAACTTTAAAATGACCAAATGGGTTGAGTTTGCACAATATGCTTAGCCCACAAAGGACTGTATCATTATACTGCATCATTTTATCTGCTAAATCTTTATTTGAACTGGTTAAGCATCTAGTGTGAACACAAACAACATATGCTATGCAAATTACAGGAGTGAGCAAGGATAATGATGGGAAAACAAGATCTGTGATTTAAATGGGATGGATAGTGCATAAGGAAAGCCAACTCAAAGTGCTATTTTTTTCTTCCATTTAAACACTACTCCCACCAGTATAGCAAATGGTTCCAATAATGTCCTGGGCTGCCTATTTGTGGTACATTGAATTGGGTGTAGCATCTATTCTTTACGTTTAGCCTATACATCTGGTGGGCAAGTCTATGTCGTCCTTAGTTAAGACCTAAAATTTTTATTTTAAACCATTCAATTTGCTCTTCCCCAAATACTCTGCTCTAGAAATTTGCTGCTGTTTTATTTCTATTATTCCTTCCTTGCAGCCTTTTATGCACAGTGAATGTGGAGGCATCAACCTTTAATTATTTATTCATCACATTTTTATAGCTGCCCATCTTACATAAGTGACTTTGATTGGTATACAATAAAAATGCACATTGATAGCAGGTTGATGGTGCCATTGATGTTGTAATTCATTTCTAGTTGTTCTATCTTGTACATTTGTTTTTGCTACTGATAGAACGCAGGATTATAATTAATGAATGTCAAAGCAAGATCATAGTTCCTCACCTGAGTTTATGACTCATGGGAGCTTTGTATCAAACTCATTATTTTAGTATTACATGAATGAAAATATGAGAAAAGAGCAGTAATAATATATAGAAGGCAAATTTGATAAAATGGTAAAGTCATTATTACAAATGAAGACAAGTACATATGTCCCAGGATAATGTTGCAGGATCCAATCTGGGTCAGCCATTGGGACCAGAGGTTGTGTCTTCCATGCTTTCAGGGTTATGCTGGAGCCCATCCTCAGGGAACTTCTCTCTCACCAGAATGTGTGCTTTGAGCTATTCCATTGCTGATTGGGGTGTTGATGGCCAGTTATTAAGTTGTTGGCTGTTATTTCCTTGTGTTGCCAAGTCCTTGGTTCCTAAATACATGACAAGCTGGTGATAAATCAGCACTCCTGATGATTGATAAGAGGCCTGTTTCCCAGGCTTCAATCATTTTCCTGGCTATTTTTGTATTTGCTCAGCCAACAATTTTAGTAACTAAGAAATTGAATGTATGTCCTTCTTCATTGCAATGTGAGGCTACCAATCTCTTCGGGTCTCCTCATCTGACTGCTCACTTGTGTTCAAACCACCAGATTGCAAGATCACAAGCACACACTTGTTTGGAAGTATAGAGAACAGAGGAGGTTGGAATATGCTACAATCATTTCTGAAGATCTAGCCCAACTGGCAATGGAAATTGATTGTTTTTGGCAGCTGCTAGCTTTGTGATGAGGTAAATATGTTGTTCTCCATGCACATCTGAAATATTTAAGACAAACTTAATGAAAGCAAAAGCAAAATCTTCAGATACTGAAGATTTCCAGTTCTGTAGGCATAAATAAAACAAATAAAAACCCGAAGAAAATAAGTTGCAGAAACAAGCTAAATATTACAGTTGCCTAATTTAGCTATCTCAAATTTTCTTCTTTTATTTTCACTGCAGATGGTAAACACAATCTAAGATGAAACTCATTTCTGCCCCAGTAACTATAGTAGTTGCTAGGAGTCAAGACTGACTCAATGTCACATATATGGCTCTTGGCAAACAGAGAAGAAGTACCTTGCCATATTTTCCTTGGACTTAGCCAAGAAAGTAAAAAGAGACCTGTTCATTCATCAAAAAGAGAAGATTGAATGTATCTGCCTTTCCATTTCTCATTTCTTATCAAGATGACATTTGAATGTAAATTAGTAATCTAGGGTTCATAGCTAAATGGCTATGGAGATTCTCAATCATCCCAGTCATGGTTGTGCTTTTTCAAGAGGCAACTGGACTTCCTGGTTTTTCTTTGAAGATGTTTCACTTCTCATCCACGCATATCTCATCCATGGATGAGAAGCAAAATATCTTCAAAGAAAAACCAGAAAGTCCAGTTGTCTCTTGAAAAGGCACATTTGGGACAATATGAAGGTTCTACATCCGCTTACTCCATCCCAGCTCTCATTAGTATCTAAGGGCTCTGGAAGAGGGAACAATAGAAGAAAATTGCCTTAAGATTGTAGAATGAATATGTAGCCTTTTATCTACAGTACTTTTCGTGCATATCTCTTCTTTCTTTTACAAATTTCAAAGAATTGTATGGAAAGTTCCTAGAAATAAAAAGAAAAGCCTAATGAGGCAGAAAAGGCACATGCGTCTATATATATTCTATAGACACATGTATGGGCATATTTAAATAATTTATTTATTTATTATGTTTTCATCCCACTTTTATTATACACTGTAAAATGAGTTGGGCTGAGAGAGAGAGAAACTGATTGGCCCAAAGTCACCAAGCTGGCTTTCGAGCCTAACGTGGGTCTATACATAATTCACAGTCTCCTGGTTTCTAGGCCAGCACCTTAACCACATCAAATGTGCCATTAGGTTGGTGTCAACTCTTCATTTTATTCATTTGTGCATTGAGAAAATTTATATGACTGCCCAACTTACTCATGGTGACCCTCACCAAAGTAAAACCCCAAATACAAAACCTGATGAACCCATGGTAACAACACTCAAACCACTTTATCTGCTCTGTATCACTCTGGGATCACCCAAGAGATAGAAGTATACCAGGGGTGGTATTTAGCAGGTTCTGACCAGTTCTGGAGAACTGGTAGCGGAAATTTTGAGTAGTTTGGAGAACTGGCAAATACCACTTCTGACTGGCCTTGCCCCCATCTATTCTCTGCCTCCTGAGTCTTAGCTGATCGGCTGGGTCTTCTTTTGTTGCCCTGCAGAATGGAGCTGGAAAGCAGGTTAGTGGGATGGGGAGGGAATGGAGATTTTGCAGTAAATCTTCTCCCAGGAGTGGAGAGGGAATAGAGATTTTACAGTATCCTTCCCCTGCCATGCCACCAAGCCACACCCACCAAGCCAGGCCATGCCCACCAAGTCACACCACGCCAGCAAGCCACACCCACAGAACCAGTAGTAATTTTTTTTTAAATCCCACCACTGAAGTATACATACATAGTATACATACAAAGTATACATAGAATACATCTCACCTAATGGTGACTCCAGATGACATAGAAGCATCTCACCTAATGGTGACTCCAGATGACTTGCAATTAATAGAAACAATAAGGTAAAACATTAAAACAATAAACATTAATATTAGAGTAATCATATTATACCTATGTGTTGGAGTATATATATTGGTACACCCCTATATACATGTATAGAATGAGAGCAATATGGATCCTATGTAGAGATAATGTAATTTTGAGAAAAAAATATCTTAAGAATAACTTTGGGGCACCACGGCCTAGCTGTTCAATCACCATCTTAATCTCTTGTGAAATTTAGAAATTTATTTCTAAAACTAAGCCCAGTCTCAGAACCATTTGAGACATTTTAGAAAAAGCAGTATTTTACTTTACTTAATGGTTATTGCAGAAAGCTAAACATTAATAGGCTTTTTAAAAAAAACTATACAAACTGTATTTCACAGGTCAGAACCTGTATTCAGATAAAGATTGATTACTCCTCCACCCCACAGCTGCAAAAGAATGAAATGTGGTAGTGGAGAAAAGTTTGACCTCACCATTTTATATCCACATCTATATCCATAATCATTTGATAACAGAGGTGAGGGGAGTCCCCTGCTCAGTGAAGGAATCCAAATTAAAGCTTCCCAGACAGATGGATGCTTAACTCCTGCTTGATCACATCCAGTGAAGAGAAACCACAGCCTCCCTGGCTAATTGGTTCCAGTGTTGAACTAATGTTACAGTCAGTAAGTTTATATTTTAAAACACTTTATCAAAATCTCCCTCCCAATAATTTAAGACACTTCTTTTTACATTTCATTATGTTATTTGTCAGCTCATTTCTCTAACCTGAGGAGATTATTTTCATATTTATTTCTGCTTTCTAACCACTCAATTTTGTATTATCCATAAATTTGAGATGCATACTGCCCATCTTCTCATCCAAATCTATATATATAAAAGCAAAATACCACTTGTGCATCATCACAAAATCTCCAGAACTGTAAAACCTACAAACTTAAAATTTGGCACATATATTCCTCTTGGCTTCTAGGTGCTCATTAAGAAAGGATTTTTCAAAATGACCAACAGAGCATTAATATTTCATATATTATTATTAATTATGCTCTGATGCTAAGGAGTTCTACTCCCCCTCCCCACCTGAAAAGAAATCTGTTCCAAATGCAAAACACAAGCAGAGGAGAGGAGTTACAGTTTCAATTTCACAGTACCAAGCAGTTTTAATAAAGAACAGTTGATCTAAGTCACACCCAGGCTTCTTGCTGTCTCCTTCTTGCTCACACAGCAAATAATCTTTCAGTTTCCAAACAGCCCTCAACTCTTTCATACACTGATAGGACGCTAGCTAGATGAATACCGATGGATGCTGGTAGGCAGAGGCAGAATCCCCCCCCTTTATTTTCCTCCCCAAAAGCTAAGGCCAACAAGGGAATCCAAAACAGAACAAAAAAGAGGTTTAGATCAGTATGTCTCAACTTGGCAACTTTAAGATATGTGGGTTTCAACCCTAGAATGCCCTATTCAGCATATTGATACTATTCTTGGAGTTGAAGTCCTCACATCTTAACATTGCCATGTTAGAGAAATACTGGTTTAGATGGTTTTCTTCCTGTCCACCTAAGCTGTAGCTGGGAATCAAAGATGTACACAAGTAATTTGCTACACTACAAAGGATTCTGCAGTTTTGCTTTTCCAAAACCAGCCATCTTGTATGGCAAACTATTTAACTGGTGGGGACCTTCAAAAGCAGTTTGTGATGTAGTACAAGAGATAAAATGAATAAAATAAAATAAAACCGAAGAGTGTATGTAAAACAGTGCTTTGGAACCAAGCCTATCTATTAACTACAAATTATATATGAAAGATAATTGATAGTTAATTATACAAATATAGTTGCAAGAAGCATAGTGTCCCTCACTCCTTTAAATTGCAAGGTGGAAATTTGCAACAGAGCAGAGACCATTTATGGTTCGTTTTTAACTTGTTCCAAAGAGTTACTCATAAATGGGGAAAAGTGGAACATTTTTTGAGTGAGGGGAACATTGTGTTTTGTTCTTTTGCGGGAAGTAATTTTATTACAAATAGAAGGATTCTTCTAGTCAGTCAAGAGGCAACTCACATGCCACCATCTTTTATTCAAAGGCAGGCACAGATGTTCCTACTGCAGGGGAGATTTTAATTTATGAAAATGATATTTTTTATGCATGAATGCACCCTACATAACACACACAGCTTTCATTTGATGAGAGAAAACTGCAGAACCAGTGCCAATGTCAGGAACAGATTCTGCAAATTTAGTTGCTTAAATGTTTAATGAATATTTGGAAGGAACTGGGGAAAAATAGCTTTTCAATTATCCTGTCTTTTTTGAAGCTAGTCCTTGTCACTCTTCTATCCAATGTAATTGACTTTAAAGTCTCATCAAATGTTTGTGCTTGCAGTATTTCAAAAGAAATAGTGATTAAGAGAGCAAACAAGCAAAATTACATGATAAGGAGATATTTGGGTTGAGAAGGATCAATGTTATGTTTTCCAGAACTTTTTTTCAAACCAGTTTTTTTTTTCTTTAGGAATAATTTATTTTCTATTATATCGTAACACTGATAATAACCACGTATTAGTGACAACAGCAATATCAGTAGTGATATACAATTGTGTTGAAATATTCGGTGCTATTTTTGCTAACTTGTTTACACACTACTTTTAAAAATATTATTACTCTGATTTTCAGGTTGGTATCTTATATTTTGACAAAGTGCATTTTCCAGTAGCTGTGGCATAACCCCATCTATGTTCCTTAGACAATTCCATTTTTGCTAAATCCCAAGCTAAAACATCTTTTGTCCCAAATGCCTTATGTCTCATGTAAGGTCTTTTGGTTTGATTCATCTTGACCGATTATAGGCCATTGAGCTGGTGGTGCTGATTTTTAGCAATAGCGCAGATAAAGCTTCTCCACGGTGTCCCGTTCCTAGCCTGGTTATTCCAGGCCTTCCAATGGTGCATCCATTTCTGTTGTAATGAAGTCCATCCATATCAATGCTGGTTACCGTCTTCTTTCCTTTCCTTCTACCTTTCCTAGCATTATGGATTTCTCAGGGAGTCTTCATTTAATGTCTCTCAAGTGTAATTAGAATCTGATAATTTGAGCATCGTGTCAGGAATTGATTTGTTAAATGATCTAGTTGTTTGCTATTCATAGTATTTTCAGGAGTGTTCTCTGACACCAAATTTCAATATTCTTTCTATCCCACTTTTTGAAAATTCAGTGCTTGCTTCTATGGTGTGTCATTGGACAAAACATTGCCTGCCATTCTCATTTTGTAGGTATACACATCTTATAACATCTGAACATCTTTTTTTCAGGTTCTTCATTGCCATCTTACAGAGTGCCAGTCCGTGGCATCTGTGTTAATTGGTATCTAATTCTAAAAGGTAAAATTCATCCACCATTTCATTGTGAATTCTAAGACTGGTTTCCATACCCAAGGAGATTAATTTGGTTTCTTTACATTTAATCATAGTTCTATTTTTCAAACATGCTTCTTGGAAGTATGTTCTATTTTTCAAACATGCTTTCATTAGCAGAGCTTGCAGACAATTTTCATTTATATACTTAGCATAAAGGTTGAATAAATGAGGAGAGAATATATAGTGTTGCTCTTGCCTCATCCTTTTCCACCTAGAACCAATCTGCTTTACCATATTCCATCAGGAGGACTGTGGCTTTCTGTCCCGTGTATAGGTTTTGCTCTAGGACAGTGATGGCAAATCTTTTTGTTGTGATGTTGTATGCACCAGCACCTACAATGCAATGTGCCCCCCCGTGCATGTGTGTGCAACACTCCCACCCTGCCCCTTTACCTGCACTGTGCATGTGCGTGCCTCCCAGCTGATTTTTGGCCTGTTTAAGCAGTGGTGGGATTCAAAAATTGTCGGTGGGGGTGGCTTGGTGGGCACACTTTGCGTGCATGCACGTGCCAAATGTGCACTTTGCACAGATGCAGAAGCATTTGCGCAGGCACAGAGGCATTCTAACTCGCCTCTTGCAAGCCTGCACGATGCCGGTCGTTTCAGCAGCTGCCGCGCAGTATTATTTGTGCCACGCAAAGCAGCTGCGCTTCAAATTCTGCTGATAAAAGTGAGTATGGGAGCCTGGGCGGAAAGGTGGGCCCAACAGCAGAGCAGCGGAGAGAATTGGTTCGGTCTCTGCTGCTCATCGCTCCTACTGGCTCCCCAGAACTGGGAAGAACCGGTCGAATACCACCACTGCATTTAGGGCCGTTTTCGCCCTCCCAGAGTCTCAAGGAAAGCCTCTGCAGCCTTTGGAGGCCGAAAAATGGGCCCATTTCGGCACTTCTGGTATTTCCGGAAGGCTCGTTTTTCGGCCTCCCAAGGCTGAAGAGGCTTCCCTTGAGCCTCCGAGAGGGCAAAAACGGCCTCAAATGGGTGGAAAATCAGTTGAGAGGTGCACGTATGCACAGTACAGATAAGTTTGGCTGGGGCTCGTGTGCCCACACAAATGGCTCTGCGTACCACCTGTGCCATAGGTTTGCCATCACGGCCCTAGGACAATGAGATATTCTAGAATACCCATTTATCTTAAGGACATTCCACACTTGATGCAAGTGTGCTGATGCCATTAAAAGCCTTTCCATAAGCAATGAAGCATACATGGTCTTCTTTTGGAGATTCTTTGGCTTTCTAAATTACCCAGTATGTATCAGCAGTAATGTATCTTAGTCTTCTGACTTTTCTAAAGCTATCTTGAATGTCTAGCATGGCCTCCTACAAGTGGCACTCTAATCTGCCTTGGATGATCTTAAGCATAATCTACTGGCATGGAAATTACCTTCTGAGTCAATGCCCAATTACTTTAGGGATTTCCCTTCCTCTACAGATCAAGTGAGAGGCTACACCTATTATCCTGAATAAGGCAATCAAACTAGGCAGTGGAGAATAAATTAAAAGGAGTGTATGAACATCCAGAATAATATAAGGTGCAATATGTACAGAAAAAAGAGAAGAAGAAAAAGATCAGCTTTCTTATGTCCAAGCACCAAAGTGTGAGACAACAATATACTCTAATTTATGAAGCTCAAATTCTATGTTTAAGTAGAGTTCTTTTTACAGAGGGTATCCATCAAACTTGTGTTTATATTGTATATTGTTAATAATACAGTATAGATAGAAAACTGTTAGTTCAATTCAGATTTTAAAAATATTGATTCTCAGTGAATGCAATAGGCTATTAATGACAGAGGCAAATTTTCCACTGACCTTTATGAAACAGAGTTTCTCCTACTGTGTGTGTAAATGTCATTATTAATCCTCTGAGAGAAAGAAAAGAAAGGAATATATTTCTCCTTATTTTAATATGCAAAGTTTATTGTACCTTCAAAAACTGTAATAGCTTTCACTTGTTGTTGACTGACATCTTAAGAAAATACACTTAATGATCTCTGTATTGATTACTTGAAGATTTTAAACTAGAAGGATTAGTCAAAAGTGCCAAGACTTCAGTATAGAGTAAGGAATTATTTATAGACCATGGCGTGCCAGATTGTAGATGTAATGTCATTTAAAATCATTTGTACTTTAACTTTCTCAGTCAGGCTCACAAACTCTCCCATGAGAGTCACCTTCTGCTTACAGAAATACTGTCAGTAGGGAAAGAGAAGGGTATGGAGAGAATGCTGTAGGAACAAATAAAGCCTCTTCCCCATTATCTCTAAACAGAGACGCCACGAGGAAAACTGGGTAATAAATTAATAATGGTGTCTGGATATTCTAGGACAGAAACATGAACAATGAACATACTAAAAGATAATACCGAAAATAAAGCACCTTGGTGTAAAAATATAGTTAGATAACACAAAAGCATCCAGTAAATCAGTAAGGAATGGACACCATGCTACACATGTTTGCAAATACTGGAACCATTCTAATAAGTGGTGGGATTCAAATTTTTTTACTACAGGTTCTGTGGGCATGGCTTGGTGGGCCTGGCAAGGGGAAGGATACTGTGAAATCTCCAATCAGAGGTGAAATTTGCAGGTTCTCTAAACTACTCAAAATTTCCACTACCGGTTCTCCAGAACTGGAGAATACCTGCTGAATACCACCTCTGATTCTAATGCTGATATTAGATCCAATTATCACTGTTGAACAATTGTTTTCTTTGCATGTTGGTCTAACCTACCCATGTGAGCAGAACGATTCCACAACAGGCCAAGAATACTGGCTTCACTGTTCAAGGCAACCTGTGGAGGGATACTAACAAAGGACTCGGCATTTTCTACCTCCCTGATCCCCATCTTGGAGCTTTTAAAGCCTCCACCCCACTCCTGCTGTAAAGCTTGATGGAAAGAGACTCAGGAATGTCACAATTGTAAGCATACATGGGGCTAGAAGGAAGATTGACATTTTTACCTCCCCAGGTGAGAGATGGAAAATGGATTGAGAGAGGAGATCCAGGTGAGGACTAGGAGGATGGCTAGCTGCCAACTAATATTTCTAGATTAATTGTCAGGAATCCCCTGTTGCCTAGGTGAAATGAAGCTCTGTTTAGCCTTGTATGTATTTATTTCTGTTTTAGGTTTTATTTTATTTCTATTGTTTAATATTATTTATTTATTTCTATTGTTTAATATTATTTGATAAATATATTAACTTGATATTAATTCTACTTACAATTTTTCCTTTTCAATTATTCAATGTATTGTTGTTCTTCTGATGTTTTGAGACTGGGCAGTTATCTAGTAGAAATTTTTTTTCAGTTGAACTATTGAGCAGTTTATATTTTAAATGAATATTAATAGTATTATGTCATAAATACTTTTATTTTTAATTGCTAATTGGATCCAGATATATACAAGTAAAAGGAAGTCTTCTAGTTGTGCAGTTTTGGGAGTTTTTGTTTATGAGTCACTGTGTGACACTGTACAGGTAGTGGTGGATTAATTAGGGTAAACATTCTGGGGTAAGATTTTGGCCAAACCTAAACACATGAAAGTTGTACAACCTATATGAGAAAAAAAGGCAGATTTGGATTTGCCTTATTGTGAATTATCTACATTCCCTTAGTTATATGTTGTATAGATCCAGATAAAGTTCACACAGAACTTAAGGGGAAAGTTTTGAGTTTTGATGTTCAACCAGATAGATCAGGGGTGTCAAACTCATGGGCCAGATATGTCACGTGCTGGCCACGCCCACCCCCAATTTAAAGAAGGGGGGGGGAAAGTCCTGATACGTGATGACGTGCGACATGACTTTGACACCCCTGAGATAGATAATTCCACATTGAAAGGTACATTAGTGTGATTTCATGCTTTGCTCCTTCCTCACTAGAGGAATATACAGTATTACAATATTCCTTTTATAGAATTATCCTTGTGTATATTCAAACACCTAGGTCAAGTCTCTGGCAAGTGTTAGATTGCTCCTTATAGTATATCACACCTGGTATTGTGATCTCAAATCATCCACTTATTAGCAAGCTTTCTTTCAGATAGCAGTCAGTAATTACAGATCAGCTGCTGCAAGATCACCACACTGAAACTTCTAACAGGCCTCAAAGTTCTTAGCTGCAGCTATGATAATTAGAAACTGATGAGGTCCTTCTATAACCTGCTAAGTGGATGTAAATAAAAGGATCCCAGCTGCTGCAGTGATAATCAAATTGGGAATTTATACAATTTGTTCTTTGTCTAAAAGCAGGGCATACAATTATTGGTGCAAAAACAATACCCCAAACTTTGACTGTAAGAAAAGAAAAAAAAATCTCAATAACCGACCTCTTGGATTGTATAATTCACAACTTATATCACAAATTGTGGTTTCCCTGTTTCTTTTCAACTGCCTCTGGAGCACAAAGAATCCTGGACATTTGAAGCTCAGAGAAATATAGTCATCCTTAGTAAGGCTGGCCTATAGACATGGATGAGATCCTAGAACAGTACGTTCCAGATTATCAAGTATTTAAAGACAGATACATCCAAACACCTTGGGGAAGGTAAGGTATTTGTTCAAACAGGATTTGGACACAATGGTTAACTATGAAAAATTTAACCAGGTC
Source organism: Bungarus multicinctus (assembly GCA_023653725.1). Lineage (NCBI taxonomy): Eukaryota > Metazoa > Chordata > Lepidosauria > Squamata > Elapidae > Bungarus > Bungarus multicinctus. The sequence continues at coordinate 14,204,859 of CM042838.1, forward strand.
CCTTATAATGAACTTACTTCAATTTGCAAAGCCATTGAGTTAGAAAACATATATTATTTGAATGACAATCATATGAGAGAAAATCTTGGACAGCACAGTAGATGAACAGCCTCTTGGAATCATATCAAAATAGCATATTTTATGCATGTTTTGAATCCAACAAATTACTGTATATATATTAACATCTGTTCATTTGAACAAAACAGTACAATTGAGAACTGTATACGTGAATCTGATTGGGCCAAATTGTAGGGGTGACAAAGAAATATGATTTCCATTTTCTTTATTGATTTCTTTTCTACTTTTAACATATAGTCTTACATATAGTTCTGTTTTATATTTTATACTGTGATATCGTCTAATGGCTACTTAATAAAGTATTGCCATGTTTTTTAAAACTGTTTTTCACAATTATTGAGTGCTTTGTTCCATATCATCCCAACATTCTGTGCACAGTGTAAAAATTCAAATACCTTTCATAACACTTTGTTCCTTGCCAATTTGACTTACTCAAATGTGCTGACTTTTGTTATGGCTGTTGTTCGTATGTTTTAGCGTCTCTTAATTATTGTAAACCTTATTACTTTTTCTTGCCCTTCTCCTATAGTCCATGGCTATTTATAAAATAAATAAATATTGGTTTCTAAGAATGCCTTTAGGCCGCATTGGGATTAAGAAACTATTTTACATATATATACGAATTTCTTTAAATGCCAGTTTCCAATGATTTGTGATTACAGTATACAGTACTGAGGACAATTTTTCTGCTTTGTTTGCTTTTCACAGAACATTTCTTTCCACTCTCTACTACAAAAACCTGAAGTAGCTAACAGAAAAATAGATGTATTTGATGACTGGACAAATCCAGTATTGATTTTATTTATTCATACAAGAATTACATTTTTGTAGGACATTAAATAGCTGGGCTTATTATTTAGTGTACAGGTTTACAGATAAGCCTGCATTTTCAAATACTTTCCCCACATAACCAGAAATAAAAATACTATGAAGTACCAGTAGTCCAGTGCATAGAAAGTATCTTACTGATATGACACACAGGATGGATGACACACAGTATATGTCCTTAGGTGGGAATGTATAACAGTGATCTTGTACTTTACCACACATCGTTTTTGCGACCTGGGCCCAAATGATCATGGTTAACCGAAGACTACAGATGAAACTGAGAGCGTAACATCTGCAGATCCTCACCTACCTCCTGTCATAAACTCAATCCACCCTACCTGAAGCCAGGCTTTTTATATTTATTCAGAAAGAAAGTACTCAGCACAATCAACTATTTGGTTGGAGAGGGCGGGCTGAAGAAGCTTCTTGGATGAGAAGCGAAGCGTCTTCAAAGAAAAACCAGAAAGTCCAGTTGCCTCTTGGAGAGGGGGGGGGGGGGGAGAAGCACCTTTGGTTGGCAACCGGAGAAAAAGCGGCGTCCTGCTTTACGCGGGGCTGACCACGTTGCCACGAAACGAGCTTTTTATTTGCCGTTTTGGCGGCGTTTGCTTTCGATCCCTCCTCCGGCCCTCAGACATCAATCAGAATTCAGTCTCTTCCCCTCCTTCCCCGCCCAGCTTCGCGCTTTGAAAGCGCCAGACAACTTTTCCCTTCCCGCTGGCGAGACTCGGGCGGCGATCGCGCGCCTACTCAGGCCCTCGGAACGCGCCTCAGGCCTCTCATTCGGCTCCCCTCCCCACCCGCTTCCAGGAGGAGGAGGGAAGCAGCCTGCTCCCTTGGCAGCGGCCGCGACGCTCCGCCGGGGCGCTTATGCCTCCCCCCTCCATTTTGTTTGGAGAGGGGAGCGGGACGGACGACATGCCCCAACTGCACAGGGGCCGGAGAATAGCCTGCGCCGAGAGCCCCCCAGAGGTCTCGGAGGGAGCCAAAGGAGCCGCTGGGCACGCCAACCCCGGCTACTCCAGCGGAGATGAAAAAGGGGAACTCTCCCAAGGGAAGGACGCGGCGGCGGCGGCGGCGGCGGCGGCGGGGGACGTAGAGGACCAGCCGCTCCTGAGGGGGATTTTTGAGGTCAAGAAGAAGAGCTGCGACGTGGTGCTGAGCGCCCAGAGGCTTAGTTGGAGCCGTATCACGCCTGAGAGCCCCCTAGGTGAGGGCTGCGCCTCTCTCTTAAGGGTGTCAGTGAGAGGGGAGAGTTATAACGTCCCCTCCTTCTCCCTCTCTCCCCCCCCCCCGCCCATTCCCCTCCCCCCAACCTGGCACAAAATTCCCAGCGACTAGATTTATCCCTACATAAGTTACTAGTTACTTCTTCGTACTGGCTGATTTTAATGAAATCTAAACTCCTCTTCCCTGCCTCAGAAGTACAAGTAGTCCTCCACTTACGACCGTTCGTGCCACACCCTTGTTAAGGGAAACCCTGCAGCTGTTAAATTAGTCACACGGTTGTTAAGTGAATCTGGCTTCCCCATTGACTTTGAAGGCCACCAAAGGCAATCACGTGACTCTGGGGCACTGCATCCGTCATACATGTGAGTCAGTCGTCAAGCATCCAAATTTAAATCACGTGACCGTGACACCGGGTTGCTACAATGGTCGTTACGTGTGAAAAAAATGGTCCTAAGTCGCTTTTTTTCCAGTGATTTGGTAACTTCGAATGGTCACTGAATGAACTGTTGTAAGTTCATTCATTTTCTCTCCAGCCTCTTTTCACCGAATGGGGAGGTCAATGGGCTGTGTGGGGTGGGCATTAGTAGCAGCAAAGCTGAAGGAAAGTTTGGTTAACATGTTTGCCAATAATGGGCTATCTAGAATGTAAAGTTGGGTATAGTACAGGGTACTTGCAAGGAGCAAGAATCTAGATTTGTTTTGCCTGTCTTTTCTAGCTGCAAAGGGCTATTTTTTGGGGGGGACTCCCACTTTCAAACTGCATTTTACCTGAAGAATAACTTGCTTCCAATGTGAAGTTTAGGAGAAATACAAGCATCTTTACTGTTTGTTAAGTTGCAACCACTTTTACCTATTTTCTCACAGCAAAAAGGACAAAAAAATATGTAAAGACCTATTGAAGTCAAATGTGTGTTTCCGTAGTAAGGCTAGAAAGTGTAGTTTTGAAAGAACCTTGGTTTGAGTTACATTAGTTTACCCAATGAAGACATGCAACTCCTTCTAATGCACTCTTGCAAAGGAAAGATTATTTTACTTGTAAAGGCTGACACTTCTCTTTGCTGCTTTCCAGTTGAGCTTCTTTTTTTCTTAACCTTAACCCTGCCTAAACCTTAAAAAAAAATAGTGGTTGAAAAAAAAAATTGCTCCATTTTTCTGTAGAGGGAATAGGTGTCCCTTGTATTTGTTGTGGTAGGCAAGGTTTATGCAAATCATGCTGTTCTTGCCTAATGCCAAGGTCTGTGTGGTTGGAGCTGATCATGAAATGCAGTGTTTATTCCCGAATAGGAAAATGCAAATTTTCATCACCATTTGGAGCTTTTGGAAACTTGGAGCTTTTCAATAGGAGATGGTTTATTTATTTTACAGCATTTCTAGGCCACTCAGTTCTCAATGGGTGTTGGGAGGCAAATAAAACAGCAGCACAATACACTAAAATTATGGTGAAAACATCATGGCACTCCACTTCAGTTCAGAACAGAGTTTGTGGCAATCCTCAATTTTGTATTTCTTAGTATTGGTGAGGGGGGGGGGAGGGAATAAGTGGTTTGATAACCTAATTCCCAGAATATGCCTGTAATAGAGTGGTCATTATGGGAAACTGCCAAGTTACTCTGCAGGGCTGATAGGGTACTAGAGGAAAGCCCATGGAGACATGTCACATGATGCCCTTAGCCAGAGTCAGGAATTTAGAGAGTTGGTGAAATCAAAGCAAATCAGGCTCTAACTACAAGCTCCATCCCTAGCAATGGAGTGACTATGTGTACTATTCAAAATAAATGAATGGGGCTTTGTATGGAAGGAATTTAAACATGGAAGTCTGCATGCAATCCACAATCTTGTGTTATTAAGATTCTGTTAAAATTCCTGTCATGTGAGCGGACTTTCATTTGCACGATGTAGAGTTTTTCTCCATTATTCTTGATAAACAATTAACATCAGAATATAGAGTAAACTTGTATCTTCAAATTTTAAAAATAATAGCAGTAAATTCATTTTCATGGAAACAAGGTTCTTCCCATTAAGGATACTTTAGAATATTAAAATATTTAAAATATGTCCTTGATTATCTTGCATTGTGGTTGTTGGGCCATATTTTATATGTATTAGTACCCTATCCAAAACATTGTAATGTCAAAAAACCTATATATTGAAATTGAAATAGTAAAATGTCAGTTATCTTTGTTGACTTGGTCAGCATAGCAATTTATAGGCAAATCAAATACAGCTTTCATAATTTAAAATATGCTGAACTTTTTATATATTTTTAGCTTTTGCTGAATAAACTCTGGTAATCTTTTGAGTTATTTTTATGTTCTTATGACAATGTTTTGTTGAAACAAATATGTTACATTACCTGTGCACTTGATACATACATTACCCCGGCCCTGTACCATAAGGGTCTGCTATTATATTAGACACTAGCTGATTTTATGATAGTATCAGATTTCTTTCACATATGTTTGTTTTGTCCAGATGAACTCAAAAAACATCTGTTACTTTTGTGGTGGTATCTGCTGCTTCCTTTCAGTATTTGACCTTTTGGTTAATTATAGCTAACAATCTGCAAAATGTTTAGTATTTTTTTCCTATGAGTGTCTGGGGAGGGGCAGAAATGAATTTTACTAACCTTAAAGTATCAGTTGCATATTTAATATTGAATCATACAGGCTTTTTAAATTGAAAATATCCAAAGTATCAGAAATTAGGATTATGTACACTTCAGAAAAAATAAGGAAGAAGCTTTTCTGACCTTCTATGAGCACAGCATTCATTAAAGTAGCCCACAGTTTGAATGGTGTTTGTGTAACCCTTAAATAGATGCGGATGCTTTAAAAGCTGACTCATTAAAGGTAAAGGAAACTCTTAAATCAGTATCATTTTTTTTCAAGATTCCATAGAAATCTGATACTTCTGATACAGAAATCTGGCTACCTTAAAGAACAGAGAGAGGTAGCTTGAAATATTTTTAAATAATTTTTGGAATGTATGTAGCTTTAAAGAGAATATTATACTTTTTCCATTTTTAAATAACTTTTAAGACTATAAACATTCATAAAATTCCCAGAATTATAATAAAATATTTTAAATATTTTTAAATTATAATTATAAAATTATAATTTTTTAAAAAATCAGAGGTACCAATAGTAATTGGATCAAACTATAATGCTACAATCAGAAAAAATCTGTATTAATGTGATATTTCAGCGCTTTCAAATTTACCACTAGTGGAAGCCATGATAGTTTTTATAAACTAGTATTTGATATTTTGAGAGTGAAGATTTGGGGGAAATCTAAACTCATAAAAACATACTATGATAATTATCCTAATTATGCAGTATGCAAACATTTCTAATTGCTTTGAACTATGAGTTGGGTGGCATATAAATATAATAAATAAATGTAATAAATAAAATTATTATTTCTGAGCCTCAATGAGTTTCAAAATTTAATTCATGCCTTATGTACTGTTTAATACAGCATTATATGTAAACTTGCTTATTGGCTATTTTTAAAAAAAGGGTAAAACTGATTTTAAAAATTACTCCTATGCTTACCACGTGTGTAATTATACCAACATATTTTTTAAAAATAAATGGAAATTGATAATGTGGGCTTTTTTTTAATGGTAGAGTTGAAATTAGTTTGCTATATTCACTAAGTGGTGATAGCATCTGTGGTGTAAAATAAAGTATGCTTAGATTACTTTGCAGACCTTTTAATCTCTGAAACAACAGATGTTATGTGCAATCTAGCAATGTGTATCATGGAAACAGTGAATTTTTTCAGGGAAATAATTGATGAACAAATGACATAATTACTGACCCCAAGAATATGTATTTGTTATTTATTGACTGATATATTTTGGTTATGATGATATTTTTGAGAAACAATATTATGTAAAATATGAAAAGAAACACTGGAAAAGAAATGATGGGTTATAACAAATGCATATTTTGGTGTTTCCCCTTAGTTTTCTGATATTTCTGTGCTAATGATTAAGGACTGGAGCCTAATGTTCATACACAGATGTTAATAAGCAAGATAAAGCCATGTCCTTGTTACAGGTTAATAACCAAAAGGAGAAGGAAGTCCTGCTTAATAGGAAGCTGTGAGATGATAAAAATTGGAGGAGCTGATTAAGCTGATCTGTAGTTATAAATATGACTATAAATATGACTGTTGAAGATTATCAGCTGTTTTACCTCATGATCTCACAATGCATTATATTTATTAATCCAAGTTTCTTTTGTTACAAAAGTGACAATAGAATAGAAATATATCTGAGCTTCATCTTGGTATTTGGATCAGTTGGCTGGGCTTTCTACCTGTTGGGCTTTCTACTTGCCAAGATGTACCAGGGACTTGGATGTCTTGTGGGCAAGACATGAAATATTCTTTTGCCTTGCTTTGCCAATATAGAGATAATCCTTGTTTAGGAACCAGCAACTGTTGTTAAGCGAAGCAGTCATTTAAGTAAAAGTCACAAATATGCTTAGGATCTTATTTCAGCTTTCCTTTGCTTTACAGACTTGTGAAAGTTGTAAATGCAAGGATTGATCATAAAGTTACTTTTTAATCACCTTCATATATACAAACAGCTGAATGAGGCATTTGGTAAATGAAGACTATCTATAGAATTAATAAATAGGTTTCTGTAGGTTGCTGAAATCTTTTCATGTATCCAAATATACAATGGAAGGCATTGATTTTAAGGGATTGACCAATTGAATTCCCATTTGTTTGCACAATCCACTAAAAACAGTAACAGTGCCAACAAACTGCATTGGATTATGTATTCTGTTTAGGTTTATTCAGTTTTATAAGAACATATAGTTCTTGAAGAATGTACATTCAGAATTATATTTCTTCCTATCTTCACCCCCACCCCCTAATATCTCAAAAAAAGTGTAGAGTACCACCCCCCCCCCCAATATTTTTCAGAGTTCATGTAACTTCTTTATTCTTTTGTTGCCTGGCAGAGGTGGTACTTGTAAAGGTTTGCCAATTTGCAGTCTTTTTGGAACTAAAAAGAAGACGTTGACCGAAGCTAAGCTTCTCCACCCACAGATCCAACATATATTAAACCACGAAAAAAGAAAATCAATCTATTTATCTGTCCTTGAAGGTAGTAATTTGTTTCAGATGATATGTACCTAAAATGGTTCTCTTCATAAAATGGTTTCCTTCCTTCTGTCAGATATTTGCATCTCAAGTTTAAAAAGCAAAATAAAAAAAATCTCCTTTTTATCTCAAGAGACCAAATCTCAGTGGAGTAAAATATGAGTGGTCAAATAAGTTTGGTTAATAAGTAAAATTAAAAATTTGAAATGTTTGAGAATGTTCGGTTACTTATGAATGTGATAATGCTTAACTAAAGTGCTTAACACATGCTGATAGAAATTAATATCATAGCTAACCTTATTTTTGTATTGTATTTGAAGAAGTGGACATGTGCAGAAACTGTGAGTACAATTAGTGTCAAGCAGATAAATCCACCTCTAATCCTGTTTATGCTCTACATCAGGCAGATGTGCCAAAATTGATGTAGACAAGCTCTTGGCTTACAGTAATATTTTAAAGAGCTATGTAGTATTGTTTTTGCTGAGGTCTTTCTTAATGTTAAGTGGTTAAAAAGAGAAGAAAACCTAGCAAGTGTAACCTACTTTATGAAGGTTTATGGCCTGCTCTTATGATGACAACAATAGCAGGGAAGAGTATTTTTGTTCCTTGTAATTAAATTGATTTTAAAAATACAGTGGGAAGTGGATGCTGAATCAAGTAAATAGCATGATATCTAATGTGTACTTAAATCCCCTGTAAGAACAGATGGCACCCTGTATCCTTCTAGGTAATATGAGAGGAGAGTTAATGTTTTGAAACAGCTAGCAATAATCAGTATCATACTAATGAATGGATAATTCTTAAATGGAAAAGAAAAGTTTGCACTATAAATTTATAAGCCAGTTTTAATTAAAAATTTAAAAATTTTCATTGTTTTTAACTGAACGAGAAATTGATGATGAAATTCCATTCTTTCAGGTGAAGTTAAAATTTTTATAATTTCCTTCTAATTAAATTTGTTCATAACTGTTTAAAATAACATTGTGTAGCCATTTGAAATTGTGGCTAACAATACGATGTCCTTCTTTACAGAAAAGTTGTAGAATTGTCAATTCCAGGTAGTAGTCTCCATAAGACCAATTACATTGGAACGCTAACCATGATCAGCATTCTATTCTTTTTAATGGCTAACAAATAAGATCACTAGGGTTTTTGGGATGTGGCGGCAATAGAAAACAACACAAGAGATATTCAATGTTTCTCTAAACTTCATGTAATAAGGAGATCCCCCCCGCCAAAAATTTTTTTTCCTATCAGTGATTTTGTTGGCTGTAGACCTTTGGCTACATCATTCACTCTGCAGCTAGATGAGTCTTAATGGCTAAAAAGATGTATGAAAATCAGATTATTTAGGGATGTGTTTCTATAGATACTGTTATTTAGCATTTGTGAGAAACTTGTACATGTGTAAAATTTACTAATTTGGAACTGAATGTTCAGGAAAAATTTGGAAAATTTTGTTCCTCTTCTGAATGATGTTGAGCCCTCTTTATTAAGAAGTAAATCCTTTAAACTAGAATCAGTTTGTGGTGTCCCAGATGCTTATTCCTGAATTGATGAGGTTTATATTGTTCGCAGTTACTTATAGTTCTTCATGACGCCCCTCCTGCGCAAGCTGCATTGGTTGCCGGTGGCCTTCCGGGTTCGCTTTAAAGTACTGGTTTTGGTCTTTAAAGCGCTCCATGGCATCGGACCAGGATACTTACAAGACCACATTCTGCCAGTAGTCTCCCACCGACCGGTGCGCTCCCACAGAAAGGGTCTCCTCCGGGTCCCGACGCCTTCTATGTGTCGCTTGGTGACCCCGAGGAACAGGGCCTTCTCTGTGGGGGCACCCGCCCTCTGGAACGGGGTGCCCCCTGGACTACGAACGACCAGTGACCTGAGGGCCTTCAGACGTGACCTGAAGACTTGGCTCTTCGAGCAGGCCGGCCTGAGCTGACTCAAATGGGATTTTTAAATGGGGTTTTTAGATTAGTTGGGATGGGTGTACAAAGTTTTAATTTATTTTAATTGGGGTTTTTTAGATTTTTATAGGGACAGCCTAGGGTTTAATTCTTTTTTAACTATTTATATTTGTCTACATGTATTTTAGTTGGCTGTTCACCGCCCTGAGTCCTTCGGGAGAAGGGCGGTATATAAAACCTAAAATAAATAAATAAATAAAAATAAACTTGATGGAAATCATTTCACAAGAATTGTCTTTCAGTAACTGTCCCAAAGATGCTTTTTCCAAAAGGCAACTGGACTTTCTTGATTTTTTTTTTCCTGAACTGAAAGTTCAGAACTGAAGAAGCTTGGATGAGAAGCGAAATGTTTTGAAAGGAAAAAAACCAAGAAAGTCCAGCTGCTTTTTGGAAAAAGCACCTTTGAAAAAAGCACCTTACCTGCATAATTGAGAATCTCCATAGACGGCCAGTAATTACTTCTTGCAAACTTATACTTGTGTCATCATGAGAATAAATAATCCCCCTAATGTTTCTAGTGAACAATTCAATTGTGTGTGTATGTGTACAAATACATAATACTCTCTCACACTTATATACTAAGAACTGTACATGATTAAGCTGTATTGTTCTTTTTCTTTTTGCAGGAGGTTCCAGTATTGGTTTACAGCATAAGGAAGAATCTGTTGAAATGAAAGATGTATTTTCCATAAAATTGAAACGTCGTCGTTTTGCTGGGCAAGAAAAAGGTGGCATAGTATTAGGAATTACTATTTTCGTGTGTCTAAATAAAGAAGGCAATAAACTTAAAGATGCCACCATCAATCTAGGTAACATAAGTGAAGACCATTGTTACTTATGGTATAGGTCTTTGAAAACAATTTTGATGGGTAAGTAATTTTCATATTTTCAAAAAGTTTTGTGATAAAAGATGTAACGGCAGTGTTATTGTTTTATCAAACAATACATTCTGTTGACTTTAGAAGAGTTTATGTCCAGGTTAGGATAATTAAGATTTCAATAGTTTTCTTACCCATATAGTAAATCTCTTATAACTGATTTGATTCATGTTGATATGCTTATTGTGATTTTTATTATTACTGTTATTGTTTCCTTGATATACTTTTTCACATGTGAAATTACATGGATTTTATTTTGTGTATTTGGTTCATAGGTAATACTACTCTCTTAATTTGTGTGCAAGAAACTCAGCTTTTTTCTCTGTCCCTTTGTTCAACAGGAGATGAGAAACCTTTCCTTTTGTTTCATTAGCTGCAATTTCTTGTTATTTCTGAATCCTGTAAAATTATATTATCTTCAGGTCATGCATTATATTCCCAGCTTGTTTTCCTAACCCATGGGTGACCAACCTTTTTTACTCCATTAAATTTTATTTGTACTGATGAGTAAAATACTAGTTGTGGCAACAGATGTGTTCATACCTGATGGGCTTTAGATTTCTTCTCAAGATTTACTGTGCCTCTATCTACCTGTCTGTATTTCTGACTGCACAAATACAAGTAGATTCTCATTTTCCCCTGGATGTGCACTGCAGCTCTATTCCTGCTTCAGATTGATTGGTACTTGGGAGTAGAAGGCATGTGGATGAATAAATGTGTTCTTGTTATATACATTTCCCCTTCAATAGATACTATCAGCAGTGCTCTTCCATAATTTTTGTACCAGTCTGATGGGCAGAAACTATTTGCTTAGGAACCACTGTATTTGCTTAGGAAAGTGACCTGCAAGCTGCATTCAGAATTCATTGTTCTCAGATTAAATAGAATGAACAACTATAGTGGAAAAGCTTCTAGTCTCCTTGCAACCATACTGGTAGGATGTGGTGGCTTCTCACCACCTATTCCCATAGTGTTATGTTATAGTTTAGCAATAATGATGGATTGTAGTTTAATGATAATGAACTGTGTTCATATCATCATGCCATATTAAATTAGTCCAATATATGCAAAAATATTTTGTCCTTGCACACAGTCACTTTGTCTCAAACTATCTTAGCTTGCTCTGAAATTGGTACTCATGATTTTACCTACAGGTAATGGATTATCATTTAATGGATGTTCAGAAAAAAGACCTGCCAACCCAGAGAAAAAGATTAGATATAATTCTATTCTTTTTGATGCCTCTAGGTGGGCTTTTGGTGAATTCTATTTAGGTGCTGTGCTTCAATTATTTTTGCATTTGTTTTATATTACTGTTTTAGAATTAATCTTTTAAACCATTTTTAAAATGGTTAAGTTGATTACTTTCTGTTTTGAAAAAATGAATGTGTTACTTATTTTTAAATGATAAGGGAGTTAAATAACTCAGTTTATGCAGTGTTGACTTATTTATTTACTTGTTCATCCATCTGATTTGGATGCCACATCCACACAGCTCAAAGAAAAAAAAATAAAGCATGACAAAAACACAATAAATAGGAATAGAAAAAAAATAATTATTAAAAAGAATAACTACAAGATCCAAAAATCAAGACAACACACCAGTATATATCCAAAATATTACACCTTAAATAAGGGGGCTCCACCTCCAGTGTTTGAGAGAACAAGACTTTCAGGGTCTTCCAGAACATCATCAGGATTATTTTTGTTTGTTTTAGGGGTCTATATCTTCATTGACACGAAAGTTTCTCTTATCTCTGCATTTGAGAAGTGAAGGAATTGGGGATGACTTTGTGGAAAGACTGTCTTTCTCAAATGTTTCTCACTGTTCCCATAAATCAAGATCTGTAATGCCATAAATATTTGACAACAGTAATTCGGTATCCTAGAAAAAATGTAATAAACAATATTTTTGTTATCTTTTGGGTCTAAAGACCAAGAGCAAATTTAGAAATAAAATTAAGATAATATCAACATGAAAAAGCAAAGTTTAAAATTATGTTGCAAATTATGTACTATTAAAAGTCAGATAGAATTAAAATGTTTTTGCCTCCTTTTTTAAGTGATTAGGTTTATACTCCTAAGGGAGGGAATGGTATGACTGGGAACTGTACCAAAAACCTCTTCAGCATCCTTGATCACTCCTGCCATTTCCTGATAGCATTTTGCGATTGTGGTACTTTGGTTGAACCTAATTAATCCTGCTTTAATACACATGATTGTGTTCTACATTTATTGAGTTCTTCTTTTATGCTAATTTCTTTTCTTCATTTTTCAAGTACTGAAATAGAATCATACATAGTTATATAAATAGGTACTTTGTATTACCTGACCTTCAGTATCTTATTTTGTATCAAAAGACTGATTATCAATTTGAGTATTTATAATGTTCTTATTAAGTCCATGCCTGTCTAATGGCATTGTAAAAATAAATGTTACTATATCAGATTGTTATAAAGGTTGGTTTTATAATAAAAAACATAAAAATGAAAGTTCTGTAATTAAAATTGAATATTAAAGATTCTGATATTAAGGATTATTTTGTACCTTACAGCTAGTTTCTTACAAAAAAACCCTAAGGTATTTATCATTTCTTAAATATTCATTATATTGGTTTTGCACATGTCCTAGAGAGACAGCATTAATACTTTTCTTGATGAATAAAAGTATCTACTTTGATAATATTTCTTTTGTTTGTTTTAAAATGACAGGTTTTAATATATCAAAGATGATCATGTTGAACTTTATTATGATTTAATGTTGTATATATTAGGCTTTGATATTTACAGTAGTACACATTGGTGTGCCCCATTAACAATTTTCAAAATTTTGAAATTAAAAATAGGCTTTGTAGTTCACTGGGATACAATTCTAAAAATATTATGATAGATGTTGATTGTTTTATAAAATACTGCTATAAAATATTAAAACCAGAATAGGGTAGTTTCAATGCTTTCGTTGTATCTGTGATAAAGGTTTCTAAGATGTAACTATATCACTTGTCCTATCTTTCAAAATCTTTCAAAACAAAACATGTTAGCAATATATATTGTTCTTTTCGGAATAAAAGTGGAATGGTTATTGATATGAGCAAGTGTTATTAAATCTCTTTTACAGGATCCCTCCCACACCAAGCTTTAATATGGGTGTCTAAAGCTTCATGCATGAAGACTTAATTATCCCATTAATGTTATACATTAACAGTTGTAGCATCAACTATCTCTAGTTAGCATGAAAAATGTTTATTCATGTCCTTATTACTGTCTCTATGTAGCAATTTTCTTATTGCTGGTGGTATAAAAGATTAATAATATATATGACAGTGACATCATTTTGGGCTCCTAACTTTGGTAAACATAAACCTGCTGCCATAAAACTAAATACTGAAAGCAGCACAGATGTGTGTTTGAGGATAGCGTCCCTGCTGCCCTAGGAGCCTTTGTTTTCAGAACACCCTGATTAACCCCTACTTTTCATGGTTCATTGATTCATTCACTGATAGATCAAGTTTAAACTAGTGCATATTAGCACATTTGTTACCAGCGGAGGAACAGTTGGCTATTCTCTATAAAAGCACTACTTCGGTTTGGGGAAGAAAGCTACAATATACTCTTAAATTAAATGTAGATTATGATGCTGCCAAATCTGTACAGTTCTATATGTTTGCAGTGAGAGTTGAAATACTTAACCCTTAATATTTCAACATATTAAGTTGCTTGTTAAAAGTTGGCAGAATAAGCTCATTGGGGAAGAAGAAAATATGTTAGATGATTTTATGCCACCCAGAGCCACTTTTGAGATGGGCAGCTGTGGAAATCAAATAAATTAGGAAACGGTCAGAATATTATTGATACTTTGATGAGGTATTTGCTGATTTAAAGTCCAGTGCTATCAACCTTAGCTATTATGATTCATCAGATTAAGAATAAGCCTTGTGTCTGCAAAATCCTTCCCTGGCACTCCCTCCCTTACCCTCCATTTAGGTTATTAAATGCAAAGACTGAAGGAGCTTACACAAGTAATGAGAAGGACAGCTCTCCTTTCCCATCTCCATGCAGTGATTATTTTATTAGGACCTTAGTTCCCAAATCCAGAACTCTTCTGTATGGTTCCCTATGGTCATTTGATTTGAGTCCACTCAGTCCTTCCCTGATCATTTCCTTAACCCAAAATCTAGGTACTGCCTCAGATACACTTTTAAAAGTTATTTACAACCCTCTTCATTTGTTGTGAAGAAAGACAACCTTCCCACATTTAGAAATGCAGAGATGAGCATGAGAGCCTCACACATTGTCTCACCCTCCATAAATGAGAATGATTGTCTGTTGCAGAGGGCCTCTTCTATTTCTTTATTGAAAGTTCTTCAGTATATTGTAAACTTTGTTTTTTCTAGAGACTTTAATTGTATGACCACTTCAAGAGATAAAACAACCTGCCTGGTGCAGATCATTCTTTATGTAAGGCAGATAAAAGAGTAAAGTGGAACTCTCTGTGCTTTTCATCATCCTGGAAGAGGCTTAATCAAGTTTGTCTGACTGGTTAATGCTTATCTGAAATGGGAAAACTCTATTTGGATTTGTTTTTTGTTTAGTTGGAACAAATAATGGCTTCCTCAGTTGGAGCTGGTTAAATGATGTAGACTTAAAATTCATAATTGCTTCAAAAAATTATTTTGAAAAAATCCCAAAATAAAATAGAACTCCCAGTTCTTCAAAACCAGTTCTGTTCCTGATTATCTTGAGGTTTTCTTCATTTCTGAGTTCTATTTTAGAGTCCTTGTATATGGAAGGAATGTTACTGAAGCTGTGAGATAATTGGAAATAAGTGGTCTTTGCTTACTAAGCACAAATTATCCTCAAAGCTATCAGTAAATTGAGAAATGTTTTCTGCTTGTCCCACAAATGTATAGGACTATCTGGATTTTAGGGTAAAAGAAGAAGAAATAATTGACCTAGTTGAATGCTTGAGGGAAGGGGACCAATAAATTAAACAGTGATTTGGACTGTTCTACAAAAGAAAATCTAAATAAGTGTTTAAGAATAAAATCAGTTCATACTTGACAATTATGAATACATGTGGAAGATTGGTAACACAATCTTCCTCACAAAGTGAGAAAAGAGGAACAGGATTCTCCTGTAGAATCGATCATTTTCTGTGAAATAAACAGAGAAAATACATTTAACATTAAGGAATTAAGAACACCAGAACTTGTATTTTTGAACCTCAGCCTTCTCTTTAGAGAATAATACCACAAGCCACATCATCCTTACAAAAATGAGAAGACCAAGTATCTGTTACAGTTTATAGGGAAAATAATCAAAGAAGCTTACAGGTAGTCCTTGACCTACAACCATTCATTTAGTGACTGTTTGAAGTTACAGTGGCACTGAAAATGTGACTTACAACAGGTTTTCATACTTATGACTGTTGCAGCATCCCCATGGTTATGTGATCAAAATTTGGTTGCTTGGCAACTGCTATGTATTTGTGACAGTTGCAATATCCTGGAATCATGTAATTACCATTTCTAACTTCCCAACCAGCTTCTGACAAGCAAAATAAATGGGAGAAGCCAGGTTTGTTTAATGACCATATGATTTCCTTAACAACTGCAATGATTTGCTTAATAAACACAACTCATTTAACAGCTGCCTTGTGTAGCAATGGAAATTTTGGGCTTAATTGTGATTGTAAATTGAGGACTACCTGTATTATGCTGATAAGTATATTAATGATTGAACTAGGATTTCTTAAATTCTTTAGGTTACAATAGGTTCTCAAGTTAGGATCGGTTTTTATCACATCCATCCAAATTGAAGAAGGGTGCAATTGTGATACTTTTAAACAAAAATTCAAACAAGAGATTAATGAATTGGACATGATTGCAGGTAGCGGCTACACAAAAAACAATATAGAACTCAAGTTAAACAGCAGGGAAAACATCTAGATATGCAGTATTACTTTCAATACTGGATTTAATTTCTTAGTCACATCACTTCCTCTTATAATACTGAGGCAACAGTTTCTTATACATCTATAACTTGTCCTGGCAATTAATCAAAGTGAAGGATGAACTTCGGACCACATAAACAGTAATTAGTATTTATACTGGATAGTTCAGTGCACTTAGCATTCTATCTTTTCAGATAAATGTTTGGAGAAGAACAGGAAGACAGAACGCACTAACATTTGTGTATAGAAGAAGAAACTATGCCAATTGCGTACTGTGTTGTCCAGACAGTTTAGAGTTAATGGGATTTGGGATAGTTAGGAATTGTGAGCTGTCCCCTTAAGGGAATGCATCATGGTAAATGTAGTTAAGGTATCCAGGGAAATGTAGTCCATGTCATGAGGCCAAATCTGTAATCCTAATTGGTCACTAAATTGACCCTTGTTGGGTTGGGGGAGGCTCCCTCACTCTTGCCTGAACACAGCCTCTTGGTAGCAGCTTTACCCCTGCCTCTACGATATGGGATGAAAGAGATAACCATCTTTCTATACCACAATTCAGATATGCAAAGGATTGGACATTAAGAAGAACCTCATCATAAATGTGAGTTGACAGGATGCCTGATGAATCAATAAAAAAGACTTTGTATGGATACTTTGTGGAGTTGATCTGTCTGCTTTATGCCATCCAAACATTAAGAAGCAGAACACGTACTCTTGTCACAATTTTTCCCAATCTAGCTACCTTCTAGATATGTATGAACAGTCACTCCTAGATGTTCCCAGCTAGCACAGCAGGCAGTGACAATTCTGGGAAGGTCTGCACAACTGGAGAGCAGTAGTAGAGAAAGATTGCTTTTTCAAAACTTACTGTACATGACTCAACAGTTTCAACATTTTTAAAATGTGGATATGAACATTTCTATTCTACTCAGCAACTTTTTTTCATGACTCCCAATTTTACTTTAGTTGAACGATAATAGTATTGTATTATTATAATTATAGTACAAAAGAGAAAAACTTGAATTGTTTTATTATAGCTTCTACATATGTTCATCTCTAGTTTTTATTGTTTGTGTGGTTTTTTTTAGGATGGATAAATTGGAAAGTTAACTTTTATACTGCAGAAGAAATGGCCTTTTGCTTTTGTGAAATCCACCAGAAATAAATATGAATAGAATTTGTGATGAATGAAATTAGTTTTGAGATAAAGATAATTAATAGTGTATTTTAAAAAATGAAATAGGAAAGTAACCTTAAATTTTATTTCAAATGTGAATGAAATTGTTTTGATTTTTGCATATCCTTTCATCCTGTGCCCTTTTTAAAAATCTTTTAATCAAGGGCAGATTTCTTTTGCACCTGCTCCTTCTGTGTGGCATGATACATAATCTGCAAATCCTGAAAATTGTAGTATCAAATCTCTACACCAACTGTGAAGGAGTACTATTATCAAATCCTTGCTGAGAGGCACTTCCTCTTATTCTCCCAGGAGAAAATTCTCTCCTCAATTTATCACTCTCCCTCTTTCAGGTTTGAACTGTGACCTAAAATCTTTTTTATTATAGCTGCTGCATAATGCTCTTGATGGTGACTGACTCAAAGTAGGTATTGTCAGCTACAAACACATAAGTGGGTCAGTGCTCTAGTTGTATCAGGATTATGTTGGAGTTGGATATAAGTAATGAGCATCCTAGCTCCCTCCCCTCACCCCCTATTAATGTTATGAAGAGCTCTAAAAGCTGTGTGGCTCAAAAAATGCATAAATACCTGCCTGTTACCAATGAAACTGTACTTCCTGTTATCAAAGGTGCTGTGATATTTGTTTTGTTTTTAGGGTTTCTAAATCGGCCAAAGTCATTAAAAGTATTTGTCAATCCAACTAGCCATAAAAAAGAAGCTATTCAGATTTATTATGAGCAAGTTGCTCCTCTCTTCAAACTGGCTGACATCATGACTGACGTTACTGGTAAGATGCTTTAGAGACTTTGGTTTAATCCATTAGACTCACTAATACTAGAGATATTTGTGTTTCAGTGGATAGACTGAATTTTCTAGGGCTTATTTTGGGAAAGGAGATGATACTACCAATCAGAGGCCTGTTTGCACAAGTTCATCCCCCTATTGAACAAAGCACATTG
The DNA here is from genome assembly GCA_023653725.1 of Bungarus multicinctus. Lineage (NCBI taxonomy): Eukaryota > Metazoa > Chordata > Lepidosauria > Squamata > Elapidae > Bungarus > Bungarus multicinctus. The sequence goes on from CM042838.1 coordinate 14,223,051, forward strand.
CTTATCAGAGAGGGGACTGGTGTTCTATGTAAGTCCCTCTGCCTATTTTTGTTTTAAATATTTTCATTTTGGAAATATGATGTTGGCTTTCAATATTTATTGAATATTAGACAAGTCATGTTCCTTTGAGTCATCAGAGATATTTCCTTCCCTAAACAGAGAAGCAGAGTGACCACAGGTGGGTAAAAAATCAATGGGAGTGGGAGCAACTTCTGACTTCCTGTCAGCTTCCCCATTGAACTACCATGTAGGAAGCTGGCAGGGAGTATTGGAAATCTCCCTTTCTCCCTTTCTCTCTTCCTCCCTCCATCTGGAGGCAGTTGGGTGGATGGCATATCTTGCGAATGGTGTATATGGATTCCTTTCTCCCTCTTCCTCCCTCCCTTCCCTTCCCATCAGGAGGTTAAGTGGCCATAGTTGGATGGGGAGGGAGTGAAGGATTGTATGAGGGGTTGGGAAATTGTCATGGAACGTTGAAAATGATCACATGACTACAGCAGCAACCCAGCAGCAGTGAAACAGCCACAACTTGCTCAAATTTAATTCCCTTAGGAGTCACAGGTCCTGGGTTTTGGACGCATTCTGTAAGTTAGTCCCTTTGAGGTACCTTGGTTTAAAAATGGTGTGTCCCATGTTATAGCTGGTTTAATCTATTGTGGTGGATAACATTAATTACTAGTTTTAAAGTAGAAGTGTATTAATTTTTTTAATTTGAGGCATTCACATTAAATATATACCATATATTGAAATTCCGTGATATGTAATAATAAAAAATACTGCTGGGTTTATTGGCTAACACTCCTCCTTCAGGATACTTCAACAAATTACAAGAACTTCAGGTTTATTGAATTAGTTATTTTTGCAATGGTATAATTTGATAATCATATATTGACAATCACACAGGAATATATTCTTCCAAAAGATAGTAGACTACTTAAACATCAATTTAAAATGGTTTTTCACGTAGTTGAGTGCATTGTACAATAAAAATAAGTTAACTAGACTACAATTATTATTTTTTTGTAGTTTTAGGGTTAACTAGATTATAATAAATGTTTGTAGTTTAGAACCTTGTAAAACATGCAGCCATGGAAATAACTCAATTCTCAAGCTTTGTAGTCTAAGCAGTTTGGCTTTGGCGGACTTGATTACTTTACTTCCTGGAGCTTCTCCTAGAATGAGTCATAATTAAAATTAATAATATTTCCTGCTTCATATACAATAACAAAGCAGAATTAGTTGAAAACGAGCAAATACTTCATATCTTATTACACTACTAAAATGGACCTGTATTTTACAGTGCAGCAAAGCATCATGTTCCAGCATACTCTATCTCATTTGCAGTCATAAACTCTTTGCTTTGTATTGCTTTCTATTTCTTCTCTTTGATTCAGCAAGAGAAAAGAGTATATGTCTTTGTTATACTAATTATTCAGTAGTCAATAGATTGGAATGTATCATTTAGTCTACTGTATTCATTAAGTTCTGTTATCTAGGCAACGAATCCAGTTTGATGTGATAGTTAAGGCATTAGAATTAGAATGGGTGGGTGATCTTGGGCCAATCCCTCTCTCTGGGCTCCAGGAAACAAGCAATGGTAAAAATCTTGCCAAGAACACCGGAGGGACTAGTCAAGGCAATTGCCAGGAATCAATACTTATTTGATGGTGCACACATACAGGTAATTGGAAGGTTGGGGCTGAGCTATAAATATATCTTCCCAATGTTTAGGTATCCCAGAGATACATAAAATCACTATGTCATTATTTCAATGTTCTGTCAACTCATTTGCTCAGCTTTGAAATATGTACAGAGAATGATAGTGTCGAAGTGCTACTTCTGGGCTTTGCACAGTGTTACTCTGGCCTTTAAGGTTTGGATATGGTGTGACACATGCATAATTTAATTGATGTTATTTTATACAGTAATTTGTTTTCTCACCCTTAAGAACATTTTTACTTACTATAATGAATTAGGTGAGCTGTAAAAATAAATCATGTTCAATTATTAAATTTATTAAAGGATAATGACTAAAAATATTAAAGCATATTAACATTGGGATTTTATAATGATGCATCATTTATCCAGAGAATTTAAACATTTAAAAAAGCACTGGAAATGATGGAACATACTATACCAAAGACAGCCAAGCATGAAATATTAATGTAATCTTGGATATAGTAATGTACATTGTTACATAAAAAAAATCCATCTGGAATTGTCGTATCAGTCACCAGAAACCTTTGATGAGTGGGTACAGCTGGGCTGCCTCTTCTGGCAACCATGGCCTAGAAAATTGTACATGTGGTTATAATACTTTATACCATCTGCATTATGCCAATTTGTTCTTTATTTGCTGGTGTTTATTGTACTGCATATAATAGCAATCAACAGCAGTAACATACATTTAAAAAATCATTTCCTCTGAGGCCACAGATTCTGATGTGTATATGATCCAGCAGCCTCTTATGTTATATTATTTTGTTATTAGGTTCCCAGCTTTATTCTTTCCATATTTCATTTGTTCAAACTGAAGCAAAGATTTATATTTTATATACTAATAACTAAAATAAAGGGATTGTATGTAATAGAACTATTAGAAATAACATCTATTTTCTCTTGTTATAAAAGAACAAATAAGGTCCACAAACAAGAGGCAGGTGCAAAAAGTTGTATTTATTATGGAAGTTTATAGTGTCTCAGGATTCTTTTTAATTTAAAAATATATTTTCTAATATATTTTAAGAGTAAGGTTGAGCTCACTACTCATTATCTGAGAAAGTTTGTCAGTTCAAATTTTCAACATTTCAGTAGCAAAATTCTAATAGAAGAAACCATTTTGTTGTTGGAAGAAAACATATTGTACTTGATTATTATGTAATTAAATTTTAGAAATTCTTGCCAATAGGCTGTAAATCAACCTATTAATAATGGTGTACAAAATGTTTTGAATTACTCATTTCCCATTTGAAACCATTGTTTCAAATTCAAAATAGCTCCTTGCATTTGAAATAGGTGGTTTTGATTGTTCTGGTAATATTTTAAACTCTGAATATTTAAAATACCCCAACATGATTAAAATATCCCATCCTTAGTGTGAAACAACTATTTCAAATGCCTTATATAAGAAAGAAACCACCATGCAGACATTGCTGAGGATATGTTGTAACTGGGGGTGGGGGGGGGGTGGGATGCTCCAAAGGCTATTCTTTTGCAGAATAATTGTCTTCCTTGGCATGTAGCACTACCTTCAGCAGAGCATCTGATGATGATTTGTTCAAGTCTGTGGGCATGCAGAAGCAAACAGTATTTTGAAATTAAATTTGGTTGGAACTTGGAGACTCTTTTTCTAAGGGGTGGTGGGAAGGAGAATTCATTGGGTGCCCAACAAATTTCTGGGAAGTGATTCTAAGAATTGTGGGTGCATACACATGTCCCAGGATAATGTTGTAGGATCCAATCTGGGTCAGTCTCCGGGACCAAAGGTTTTGTCTTCCAAGCTTTCAGACTCATACTGTAGTCCATCCTCAGGGAACTTCGCTGTGTGCTCTGGGCTTCTCTGTGTGTTGCATTTATATGGTCGCTGTTATGTGTAGCTTTTAAAATGTAGATTGGGGTGTTTAATAGCCAGCCAACAATCTACATCTAAAAAGCTACACACTACAGCTACCACATAGATATCACCCCATAGAACAGCACATAGAGAAGTTCCCTGACGAGGGACTGCAGCGTGAGTCTGAAAGCTCGGAAGGCAAAACATCTGGTCCAGGTGACTGACCCAGATTGGATCTTCTAAGACTTGTCTATGTTTAAGACGTTCAATACTGTTTACATGGACATTGTTTTAGTCTTACAATGAATTATGGTGGGGGTCTTTCTTTTCATATAGTTACTGAATATGAAGGTCATGCTCTTACGCTGCTCAAGGAATGTGACCTAAATTCTTTCCATGGGTAAGAATTTTTTAAACCTCCTTCTTCTTACTGTAAGGATGCTGTTAATTTGAGCAAAAGGCTGGTGTGCACTGGTCTTTTTTTATAATTTGTGAAATGTGTGCATTTGTTTCTTTGCTTATACTGTGTTCATATTGTGTACTCTGTGTAACTCACATAAAATTATACTACCATAGAACAACAATTTAGTTATAGGGCAATGAAACCATGATTTAAAAGAATCTGCAAGAGAGATATCTCATCCTTAAGGCTTGAAGAAAAAGCCAATTTTTATAGCTTTCCTGATACTTGAAAGTATGGGGTATCAGATAAGTTGTTCCAGAGAGTCAGGGCAGGGGAGGGCTCCCACAGAGTTGGTCTGCTTTGGCCTATCATCCTCCTGACATTCCTACGGGAGAAGCCTCACAGCATGCCCTCTTGGGCTAATCACACAGGACAGAACCTTTTTATTCAGAATGGATTTTTCATAGACAATGTGGATCCAGCCTCTATAGGGCTTCATCAAAACAAAACCAGCCATCAGAATTCTGGAACTGGGTTGTAAGTACCTTTTGGGAGGTCCGTCGTAACTTGGAATTGCTAAGAGACTGGTCATAAGCCAAGGACTACCAATATTGGTAGTCTTGAGAAGCTGCCCCAAGTAATGCAGTCTTGATGAGAGGCTTTTGTTAGGGCCTTATCCTCCTCTAACAAGACTGCAATTGATGTATCAGTTGAAGCCTGGCAAAGAATCTATCCTGTAGTCAGGTAAGAGCTATGAATTTGGGAGACCCTTAAGTTGTTGCTCTGCATCTTGAGGGAGAAAGCAATCCCAACCAGGACCAGCATCAGAGCTACTAAGGAGTTGGTCATCGTAGCCATCCTTCTCCAATAGAATGATGCCTACCTTAAACAGAGCCACTAGGTGATATTCTGCCAGCACGATAAACTTGGAGAAGCACAGATGCTTTGCTGACTTTATCACTATAGTACAGGCCTTAACTTGGCTTTTAAAGTCAGAAGTTCTCCCAAAGTAGTTTACAGTTATAAAAAATAATGCTAAAAATTCATGAAATAATAAAAAGTGAGCTCACATAAATGTCCCCATATAGTCACCATTATAAGTCATAATTGGTTAGAAACCAATTTTTGATACAGAAGTTCTAGTATGCAAAAAGAATTACATCAAAGATTATCCTGAGAAGAATTACAAAGTCTTTCGAACAACGTATTAGAGCAGCAGTCCCCAACCTTTGCGGCTTGGCAGCCTGGTTGGGGGAAGGAAGGGGAACTGGGCTACATGACCGGCAGGCCAGTGTGCATGCACGTGAGTGCCCACTTACGCAAGTTGAGCTGTGCATGCACGCTCCAGCCAGCCACTCATGCAGCCCAATTCCCAATAGGCCACAGCCTGGTAGTGGGTCATGGCCTGGGGGTTGGGGACCCCTGTATTAGAGCTCATGTTCACAAAAAATGCAATAAGTATTTGCAGAAGTGAAAGGCTAACAAAATCTGACACTTTCTCATTTACATTATCATCTGCTTAGATCTGCAAAAGTTTTGGGTAGTATGCCATACAGTTTTCATGCCCTTTTGACAAATTATTAAAATTTTAATAATTGGGAAATTGTACAAGAAATAAAAGAGGTCAGAAAGGTATCTTACTGAATAACTCTTCTTATTTGATATATTGTCTATATTCTATCTCTGATAGAATTCATGCCTTTTTACAAATATGTAATAATGATGAATTTTTGAAAAATTAATTACTGTTACAAACGAGGTGGCTTATTAATTATAATGAGAACAGTATTTTATATAATTCATTATTAGGATGCAATACAGATCGATGGTAGGGAAAAATGAAAAAAAGGATTGCAAAGGAGGAAACTGGATGATTTTTTTAAAAAATGCATATTGGATGACCGTTCTTATCAGCCTTCACAAATGAAAAAAAGATCAAAATGGAAGTTATTTTGTCTGTAGAGATAAAAATTAAACTTGGCTGATAAGCTATCTGGAAAAGATAATACATTTCTAATAATATCTAATGCATGACTCTAAATTGTCTCACATGTGTTATTTCATTATTTTGTAGGGTGGTTTGTGTTGGTGGAGATGGCACTGTCAGTGAGATTGCTCATGGTCTTTTGGTTAGAGCCCAGATGGATGCTGGAAAGAACTGTGATAATGCACTTGTACCAGTCAAATCACAACTTCCACTTGGGATAATACCAGCAGGTGAGAGTACATAGTTGCTAATATGAAGAAGATGGCATGAATAAGAATCCCTACTAGATCTAATAATAGGTATAATGATTTTTTTAAAGATGCATATTGTTTTGCTGTTATTGCCTTTGCTTCAGATGAACTCATGATACATGGCTTGTCTTGTTAATTCAATAATCTTTAGTTATGGAAATTGTTTCTTTTGTCATTATCACACATTTAAATATGGTTCCTGTTGTAGAGGCAGACAACCAGAGCAAAACTTCAGCTTAACTTTATTTTAAAAACAAAGGGTTGCCGCAGCTGCCACACTAACTCAGCAGCCAGGTGGAACGGCAACAGCTGATGCCATTTGACATCTCCTTTTATAGCCAGCTGTCAAATGGCATTAACCAATAGGAGCGGTCCATGTTTCCCTCCTGAAACATGGACCTGAGTGAGAACTGTAGTCCAGTTCTCTACACAACACTCCTTTCCCCCAGAACGGAGCATGCGTAGTCTTTTAGGTAGGCAGGACGCTTGTGCGGACGGTCGGATCTTCTTGGCTCCTGTGAAAATGGCGCCGAATGAGTATCTTCTGCCTGTCGTGCGGCTTCCAACGATGGAGGAACTGGAGTTGGTTCTGGTTGCTGGACTGCTACTTGCTCAGGTAGGCTCTCGTTAACGGGTTCGCGGCGGGATTCCTCAGGTAATGGTGGTCTTTTCGCGGCGGGAAGTCTAGATGACCGCTGGGTGTAGTGCTCCAGTGCCCCGTAGTTGGTCTATATGACAGCGCCAGATGCACCCATCTTGTAGCTGGAATCTGTAAGTCTTAGGACCAGTTACTGCCACCACATGCCCAGACATCCACAACGATTGCCCAGCAAAGTTTCTAGCATACACTAGGTCATTCTCTACAAACTTCCTAGTCTGGCTGCTTGACCCAAGGAGAACTACTGGGGCGTAATTGGGGTGAAGCCTATCTGAGGTGGTCCTTAAACGGCGCCGCATTAGGAGTTCAGCCGGTGACCTGTTTGTGGAAGTACATGGGGTTGTGTGCTGGCTTAGGAGATATTTGGCAAGTCTAGAGTGCCAATCTAAGGGCCCCAACCTTTGCAAGACCTCCTTAGCTGATCTGACTGCTCGTTCAGCCAGACCATTACTAGCAGGGTGAAAAGGAGCTATTAAAACGTGTCTAATTCCTTTGTTGGCTAAGAAAATTTAAAACTCACAAGATATAAACTGGGGGCCGTTATCAGACACGATGGTATCAGGGAGGCCATGGGTGGCGAACATTCTGGTTAGGGCCTTAGAGACTGCCTCTGTGGTCGTGGAAGGCATTAAACCCATTTCCACCCATTTAGAGAAGGAATTAGCTGCTACTAGTAATGTGCACCCATGGAAAGGGCCAGCCAGATAGATATGTATCCTGGACAAGGGGCTTCTTGCATCCTCCCATGTTCCAGGCATGGATGCTGGAGGAGAAGGCCTGGTGGCTTGGCATGGCTGACAAGCATTAACCCAGCTGGCAATCTGAGTGTCCATGCCTGTCTACCATACATAACCACGAGCTAGGGCCTTCATCCTGACAATGCCAGGATGCCCCTCATGCAGGACCTCTAAAACTGAGGTCTACGGTTGTGGGGGAATCACAACCCTGGTTCCCCAAAGCAAACAGCCTTGTAATGGAGAAAGTTCTTGCTGGCGTAATTTGAAGGGTATGAATTCAGATGAATAAGGGGTTGTAGGCCATTCCCTTCCCACCCAGTCAAGGACTTGGGAAATTACCTTGTCCTTGGTGGAATGGGCAGCAATGTCAAAGGTGTTGATAGGTGCTTGAGGTCGTTGATTTGTAATACAGCATAGGCTGGAGCAGGATCCTCCACTGGAACTGGTAGGGGACAACGACTGAGAGCATATGCGTGACTGAGTGTTTTGCCAGAGTGATGAACCAGTGTATAGGAATATGCAGCCAGAAATAATGTCTACCTGGTCATCCTTGGAGACAAAATCTGAGGTGTTTGTTTGTTGCCTGACAAGAGTCCTAAAAGAGGTTTATGATCCGTAACCAGTCCAAAGTGATGTCCATAAAGAAACTCATGGAATTTCTTTACTGAAGCAACTGCAGCCAAAGCCTCTTTATCAATTTGACTGTAGTTACGTTCAGTGGAGGATAGCGTCCTAGAGAAAAATGCAATGGGTGCCTCTGATCCATTAAGCAGTCTCAGAACAGCTCCTATACCAAAAGGTGAAGCATCTGCAGCTAGTACTAATGGCAATTTTTTGTTAAATTGTATTAAAACAGCATCAGAAGTAAGTAGTGACTTGACAGCTTTGAAAGCAAAAGCGTCCTTAGGACCCCAGTGCCATGCTGCTTGTCTGTCTAGAAGTCTGTGCAAAGGCTCTGCAATGGAAGCCTTATGAGGCAAAAATGAAGGATAGAAATTTAGAAGTCCCCAAAAAGACTGAAGTTCAGTTTTATTAGTAGGCGTAGGTGCCTCATGAATAGACTTTACTTTGGAATCGGTTGGGTGGATGCCAGAGGCGTCAATTTTGTATCCTAAAAATTCGACTTGTGGAGTGGCAATGGTGCATTTTTCCTTTTTTAATTTGAGCCCTGACTTCCTGAAATATTCAAGGACATTTCTGACTCTCTGTAGCAACTGAGGTTTGTCAGGGGCAGATATCAGAATGTCATCGAAATAGGGTACTACGCCAGGTAACCCTTGAAGTAGTCTTTCCATAATTAACTGGAAAATTCCAGGGGCCACACTAACACCAAATTGGAGGCGCGTACACTTAAAAGTACCTCTGTGTGTCACAATGGTTTGAAGTTCTGCAGTTGCGTCATCAACAGGGAACTGTTGATAGGCCTGTGACATATCCAGTTTAGCAAAAATAGTACCAGGCTCCAAAGAATGCAAGAGGTGCTGGACAATGGGAACTGGATAAGCGCTGATTTATAAATATTTGTTCAATGTGCACTTGTACTCAGAGCAAATTCTTAACCCGCCATCTTTCTTTAGGGGTGTCACTATTGGGGTCTCCCATTTAGCGAAGTCTGTAGGTTGTAGTATGCCTTGCTTAATCAATTTGTCTAGTTCCTTGTCAAGTTTAGGGCAGATTGCGAAGGGTATCCTTCGGGGCTTTAAACGAATTGGAACTGCTTGTGGGTCTACGTTGAAAGATATTGGGGTTCCCAGGTAGCAGCCTAAGCCCTCGCTAAATATATCAGCATATCCCTGAACAGGGAGTCCACTTCTGAATTTGCAATAGAATGGATTCCACTTATATGGAGGCCTAGGGCAGGGAACCAGTCTAATCCCAACAGGCTTGGGAGGGCGCCATCCACTATCACTAAAGGCAAGTGACCCTTAAACCCTGAAATTAAATTAAAAACTTGCCTTTTCCGATGACAGGAATGGTTCTGCTTTGGTAGTCACGTAGAGTCAAATTACAGCCTGGAATCTTCTTTCTTGTCATTCTGGGAAGCAGTTGTTTCAAGGTGCCCCACGAAATGATGGACAGTGCAGAATCATTGTCTACTTCCATCCTGCATGGTTTACCTTCTAGAGAAACAATGATACTAATTTTGTTAGAACTTCTTTTTGTCATTTTGGCTTGGTAGCATGTGAAACAATCTTCGATTTGTCTTTGGAAGTGCATGGTTGTCTGAGGCTTTTGTGGCTGGTTAAAAGTTTTTCCTGCATGACATATTCTTGCTAAATGGCCCTTCTTTTGGCATTGTAAACAAATGGCATTTCTAAATTTGCAGGATGCCCTGAAATGGTTTCCTCCACAGCTTACGCAGGTAGGCTGTGGTCGTGGAGGTTGATTGGAAACTGGCCTGTATTCCCTCTGATTGGTTTTGAGCTGCCTGAGGCGGTTTACATCAGTAGCCTCTTCAGAGCCCTCCTCTATGGAGGCTTCATCAAAATGAATAGCTGAGCTACTTTGACTAACTGGATTTTCCTGTATCTCAGCTGCTGAGAGTGTTGACAGTTCAGCAGTTTGAGATTCTTCTATAGCTAGTTTTAGAGTCAAGTCTCCTTTGGCTAATAGACGTCTTTGTAGTCTTAAATCCCTGACTCCACAAACTAGCTGGTCTAAAAGTATGTCTTCTAAATAGTCTCTGAATCCACAATGTAAGGCAGCTGTTCGTAGTGCTGCCATGTACTCACTAATAGTCTCTCCCTCAGCCTGGGTATGTCTCCTAAAAGCATGGTGCCTGGCAATTCTAGATGGCTTAGGGGAGTAATGATTGGAAAGAATTTCCTGCAATTCTTCCCACTGAACAGTCTTAATTGAACGTGGAGCCAATAATGCTGTAACGGTGTCAAATACCGTGACTCCACAAAAACTTAAAAAGTAAGACTTTTTCCTATGGTCTGAAATGTCAGCAAGGTCAATGGCATCTAAAAAACAGTCAAACCGGTTTCTATATAGATTTCCATGTCTCTGCCGATGGTCTGAAAGGAATGCAGGGTTCAAAGTCATCGTCTTCTCAGCTGTGCCGCTTCTCCTGAGGTGATTTGAAAATTGCGCTTCGCGAACAGTGACAGCAGCTCTTTAATGTCTTCAGCTCTTTTTGTAGTGACTTCGCTCTTACGTCTCTTTGCTTGGCTCGCCTCTTATATGTATCCCGCCCTCGTTGCTAGTGTTGTAGAGCGGTGGAATTACTGAGGCAGACAACCAAAGCAAAACTTCAGCTTAACTTTATTTTAAAAATAAAGGGTTGCCGCAGCTGCTGTGCTAACTCGACAGCCAGCTGGAACGGCAACAGCTGATGCCGTTTGACATCTCCTTTTATAGCTGACTGTCAAACGGCATCAACCAATAGGAGTGGTCCGTGTTTCCCTTCTGAAACACTGACCTAAGTGGGAACTGTAGTCCAGTTCTCTACACAACAGTTCCTATAAAATCAGTCCTTACCCTTAACTTAAGAACCATTTATGGAAGTACTGTATAGCCAATGTACTGGCCCCTATTTCATTTTATGAACAATGCTGAAAATACAGCAACCCTGAATCATCTTGGTTAATTGTTGAGAGATCCATGTACATAGGTATGGCAACTCTGAGTGAGAAGGTCTCATTATAGCCTAATCTATCACTAGGGATCAGAATATTCATATCACTCATCAACTATAATAATGATTTAGAGCCAATGTTTATGTGCTACTTCATCAATTCAGAAGTAAAACTTTAACACAAAGAGAAGACTGCCCCTTTTCCCTACATGTCACCAGATCTTCTCTGGAAGACCAAAGCTCTCTGGAGCAGATTATGATACACAAGGGGAAAAGAAATCAATGTTCCACGTCTTTCTCTGTTTTGTGCATTTCCAGTTGACAAATAAAGATATTTTTTGAGTAGGAGTAAAGTGGTTGGTAGGTGAGGAACATGAAATTATAAGAAAGAAAGTAATTGATCAAAGCTGGTCTAGATAGAACGAGATGGCACTTTTCCAGCATTTTACTCTCTGTCCTTTAATGTTTTTTAGCTACTGGTACTTTAAATAGGAGTGAGAGAGAAATTTTATGTCAGTATAGATCTGTGACAGAAATAAAAGCTCTGTCTCTCACTTTCTTCAGGCTAGAAGGAGGTAAAATTTTAAAATTTTGTTGCACGTCTTAATTTTTAAAAGTTGGTTTTAAATTTAGTGAAGGTAGCTGTATAGACCAAAGACTATCAAGTAGGAATTGTTTTTCCTACTGAAAATTGTTCAGAATAGAGCAGAGCAGAGTAGAATAGAATGGATACATATACATGGCAAAAAAAAAAAAAAAGAATCCTACAAGTTTACAAGATAGGTGGCATAAGGCACAAAGCTATTACAGAATCTAGTAGTCCTGCTGTAGATACTTTAAAACCTCCTCCCAAAGAGGAGCAACAGAAACAGACCATGAAGTGGGTGTGTTGGGTCTCTAACAATGCTTCGAGCTATAAGCACATAGAGCTTAAGCAATATCCTGAATAACGGGAAGCGAGCTTCCTATAATCGTCTCAGCTGTCCTTACCACTCTCTGTATGGACCTTTTATCTGAGTTTGAATATTTGTTTCATATATTTTTGCAAAACTTAAATGTCTACATCTGAGTTTAACTTTAAAAATAGAATTTTGAGGAAGGTGTTTTATGTGACCCATTTCCTAAATTTTAATAGGGAGTGTACACTGTTTCCTATATGTATATCCTCACATACATCATACTTACTTGGACAAACATGTTTCTGTATGAGTTTGAAATCTATATCAAAGAAATTTATAGTATAAATTTATAGTATACCATTTATATTATAGACAAAATAAGAGATCGGATGAAGAATGGCTGTAATTATTATATTATAATAGTGTTTATTTGTCTACTTGATTCCTTAGCTTTTATTCACATAAAATATGAATGATAGCTAAGGAACTCAATAATTTGAATAAGGAGTGAAAAAAAAGAAAGGCAAGGGGAAAGGAATGCAACTGCTAAAAAACAAAAGAAATTTATATATTGACTATATAATCTTAGCCTTAAATCAGTCATTTGCAATGTATTTCTGCTTCCAATTAATTTGTGGAGAGTAAAATATTGTTGAGACTTAGCTTGCATTATGGCTTGGGCAAAGCATCACAGTGTTGGTACAGTTTTCATGAGACTCTTAGATATGCATGACTAGGAAGTCATTACATCACATTTATCTATTTGGATGAGGGACACATTAACAGACTTCTAAATATTCATGATGTCTGGTTAATTAAGTTAATTGTTCAGCAGGAGTGCTTATACTTCCAAGGACATTTCCCTTCACAATTTCTGTCTGATACCTTATCAGTCATGTTTTGCGTAACTATAAATACTTTTGTCTTTATTCTTGCTGTTTGGTATTCTTGGGAACGCAAATCGGTTAGCAAGTTAATAATATTAGTGTTAAGCAGAAAAGATTGTACATTGTGTCACTTCTTGGAATATGTGTTTGGAACATGGTCTGAGAAAAAAATGCCACATTTTAAATATTTCTATGATAGCTATTAATAAGTAGTTCTTAATACTGTTACCCAAAGCTATCACTAGGAAAATAGGAAATTTTAATTCTCCAAAGGAATAATAGCATAGCAATAACATTTAGACTCGTATACCACTACATGGTGCTTTACAGCCCTCTGTAAGCGGTTTATAGTTATAGTTTATAGTTATAGTTTATAGTTTAGTTAGCATATTGCCCCCAACAATCTGGGTCCTCATTTTACCCACCTCGGAAAGATGGAAGGCTGAGTCAACCTTGAGCCTGGTGGGATTCGAACAGCCAAATTTCAGGCAGCCGGCAGTCAGTAGAAGTAGCCTGCAGTACTGCATTCTAACTGAAAGTAAAGAGCTGAGCCATGGCAGCTCTTAACTTTCAGTTACCTGTCAAACCTTTACTTTCAGGTTCCTGTAAAAACTTGCAACTGGAAAGATTTGATCAATATTTATTATATATTTATATCTTTCCAATACCAAATAAAAGTAAATCAAGAGAATAGTCATTGTAATGATAAATAAAACTGATGCACTACTAAAACTTTTGTTCCTGTAACCTTTAACTGGGTGAAATATATTTTTGCAAAACTTAAATGACTAAATCTGAGTTTAACTGTAAAAATAGAATTTTTATGGAGGTTTTTATATGACCCACCTTCTAAATTTTAATAGGGAGTATTCAAATGGGCTAACTTACAGACGGCATCCATGATTCCCAAAAGAATGAAATTTGGGGAAATTGTGGCTGCTTTAGTACTACTGGGCTGCTGCTACTTCAGCTCTACTGGGCTGTTGCTGTGGTCATGTGATGCTTATTTTGAGTGTTCCACCATTCTCGCAATCCCTCACTCTCTCCCCCAACCAGCAGCAGCCACCTACTTGCCAATTGGGAAGGTAAGAGGAGAAATATGAAAGGAGGGAGGGAGGGATCCCAAGCACCTTCCCAGCCTATTTCACCTCTCTGCATGCCCCCCACCCCAACTTGTGCCATCCCATGCCCCCTCCTTAATCTGGGTGGCACTTTTCACACACCTCTGCAAGCCCCCCAAACTCTTCTTGACCTGTGTTGGTCCATGTGCACCCTATCCTATGGCACCTCTTGTATACCTTCAAACATCCTTCTTGAACCATGTGGCACCTTTCATATATCTTCATGTACCATTTCTGATGCACACTTCCTTAATCCCTCCCCTACATGACAGCAGCCACTTACTTGCTACTGGCCTTGGACTTGCAGCTTCCTTTTGGCTTTCCCACTGGTTTGTTCCTTACAAGCTTTTCACAAGCAAAACAAGGGGTAGCCGACAGGAATGGTGAGGGAGGGAGGAAGGGCGGGAAGAAGGAAGGATGGATTTCCAATGCTCCCTGCCAGCTTTCCACAAGGAAACTCAATGGGGGAAGCCGGCAGGAAGGCGGAAGTCCCTTAACTCCAATTGCTTTTTTGGCCACCTATGATCATTTTGTTTCTCTGTTAGGTAGGTAAGGCAATATCTCCAAAAAGATAACTCAATAGGGCAAGGAATATTTAGCAATGTATAATTCTCAATCTTTGCTTAGAGAAGAAAATATTTGAAATAATTAATTAGAGTTTGAATCAGAAGTACAAATATTTGTTTATACATTACAGTAAGGTATTATTTGCTTAATTGGTGAACAGTAGCTAGCTCACATAGTGCAATATGTCAGGCCAATAAATAGGCCAAAATTGCTTAAATTGGGATTTCAGGGGTCTTGACAACATAGTTTACTGAATCCAAAACTCAAGTAGGAACTATTTCAGTACAATTATCCTGACTTTATTAAGACTCTTATTTGTATACTAAGCAAAATCACTATTCTATTTAGTGTTATTAAGAGGCTAGAATCTGGAACAGAAAACAAATCCTGCTAAGCAGTTATTTAAAAATCAGGAAGACCAAATCTATTGTTTTTTTTTTTTTGGTTTAATTAGTGCAGAAATGGAATAATAGTTTTTAATAATGTCACCTGCAAAATCAAGATATAAATAAAGAATGAATTCATATATGGTCAATAAATTTAATCTGATATTTGAGTTTACAACTTTGCCAATGTTGAAAATGTATGTTTATACAGAAGCAAGCCATAGTTTATTAAATCTTTCTTTACTCTAATCTGGAGATAATTGTACATTTGTAAACTTTGTTTAGCAATTCTTCATGCTGATTCAGAGAATTCATCATGAATATTCTCTTATACAGAAGTTTCACTTTGTTTTAATTTTTTTTTGTTATTCTCTCTTTAATATATTTATAGGTTCCACCAATATTTTGGCACATACTCTGAATGGAATCCAACATACACAAACAGCAACATTGCATATTATATTGGGTAAGTATTGCACATTTGAAATTTTAGAAAGGAATAGAATAATAAATATCCATCCTTGCTTTTTATACATGAAATAAACAGGATTATATCCAACATTTGTCAAAATTATGATTCAGATCTTCTGTAGGATGGAACAGGCTTTCTGGAATTCATTTTTATTTATATTGTGTGCTTTTAATTTATTGCAATGTGACAGTTGTATTGGGTGCTGTTTTTGTTGACTGAGTATGTGTCTCATTTAAGTGCCATGTGTGCTGTGGTAGTGCCTTGAAGGATCAGGAGGCACACTCCTTTTGATTTATACAAACACAGGAATGCGTCTTGTACAAAATTGTATTCTAGGATTTTGATCCTCCTGCTCCTGTGCAATTAACATACAATAGAGTTAGGAAATGAGTTCGCTTATAAAATGTGCATATACATATATGTACATATACATATATGTGTATGTGTGTTTATATTAATACTACAATATTAGGGCATCTAAAGTCAGTGGATATGTGCACCTTTAGTAGCCCTATCAAGCTACTTCGCTTTGGATTCTCTTCTATGTTTGGCTTTGGATCAAGGACTCTAGCCTTGGCTGAAAAGCATCGCTGGATTCCACCAAATCAGCGTAAAGATTTTGCTGTAATCAAGACCCTAGCAAGCCTCAGGTAAGATGAATTTGAAATCATTATAGTATTAATGTAAGAATATTTTAAGTGAATAATTATGCTATACAAATTAGATTATTTGCATTCTAGTTTTAGCATTTCCCCAATATCTAAAACGACAATTTTACATTGTGGTGAAGAGAAAAACAGCAGACTTCTTGTGAGAAAACCAGAGCACCGGAGCACCAGTGCCTGCAGCTTCAGTGTCTGCTGAGCATAAGGCTGCTCTGAAGAAAATGGGGAGTGGGGGAGGGTTGGAGAAGAAGAAGGTTGAGGGAGATGGCAGATGCCAGAGGATGACAAAGAGAAGCCTACAGAGAAAGCACCTGCTGGATTATCGGGCCTCCATAAACAAACTCCCCCACCCTTCTGTGCTTCCTGGCTGGGACTCAGCCCACCACCCAGGCAGAGGGAAGAAGGCTGGTTCCTCATGCTGGAAAGCCTTACTTAGAGAGAAAGAAGAGACCAGAGGCTGTTCCAATCGTGGCACTGCTGGTGTGAGAACAGGTGAACAATCCTCAAACTGCTGCTGTCAGATCTGCTTAGTTTCTTGGTTAGATATATTATTTTGATCGTTACTATGAGCAATTGGTTTGGACTGATGAGGTTGGATCTCTTTATGTTTTCAAAAGATTGGGAAGAATAAACAGCAGTACATTCTCTATATCTTGGAGAGTTTGTTACTCACTAGTCAGTTCTTTTCCTCTCTGTCTACAAGGGTCTCTGCCACATAGGTTAACTGCTAATGTTAGGGAGTAATTCTATACCCTTTTGTCTGTTCATGCCCATCACACTCTTCCCTTTTCAGTAAGTGGGATTATATAGAGTGAGAAGTAGTGAGCTAAAGAAATTAAAGGGAGGAGTTAAGAAAAGAAAGGAATTCTAACTAAATATAGTTTACAGTACTATTTATTATATCACTCCATAGTTTTCTGTCTCTGCAGCCCATCCTTTCTTCCCCCACTTTCAGAAAATGGTTGCCTTTTCTTCAATCCTCTCCCCTCCCTTTTAAAGGATCTTGTCAACTCCTATTTAATGATTTTTCTTCTTTCACCATATACACTTTTCAAATGCTACTTGCACCACATTTATGTGATTTTTTTTTTTGTTCTGCCATGACTATTTTCTTTTACTTCTGTAGAACAAAGTAGAAGCACATTTTTATATAAAAGTCAGTCAGAATTCTTCTAAATACTTTCTCAGGGACACTTAGCAAACAATCGTCCCATACTTTCCCCCCTGAAAACTCTTGCTCTCTTTCCTGTTGTATGAAAAACATTAGCGTCTTATAATTGTCTTTTGGAAGTTATTCTCTTACTTGTTTAATTTTTCATCCATAGCCTCTTTCACGTCTTTATTCTACCAAGCGTTCTTTTTCATATTTCTGTTCATTAGGACATAGTTCAGTCTACTCCATGCAATTTCAAGATCTTCTTTCCTTACATTCATTTTTTTATTCATTCTCTTGAGGATTTAGTCTGTCTGTCTCTGAATACTTTATTCAAACAGGATTCATATTCTCTTTTCCTGCAGTTATTTTAGTATGAACTCTGTAATATACTGTTCAATATTCAATCTTGATATACATTTTTTTGTATATTTCTTTGTATGGAACTAAATCTTGTTCTGTCCATAGACCAGAAGATTGTGAAATATCATTCCTCCCACTGAAGCATCTACAGCAAGATTCACAAGAAAATGATAGGTAAGTTAGCTAGTCAGAGGTTGATGAATGCAAAACTTCATTTTCTCCATAATATTAATTCTGATTAATTTAACTATGAGGGTTCATATCATTTAACTATTGCTAATGTTTGTTAGATTGCATTCTGCATTCAATGTTTTCCTATAAGGGCCAATTTAATATACCTGAAGAAAATATTAGGAAGTTATATTTCATTTAGATTTTGCTATGCTGTAAAGTAGTTTATCATTAGTATATTTTGTCGTAAAACATGAATAAAAAAATAATCATGTTTACTTCAGCAATGAAGTGTATTCTCAAATTATGTGATTAATACAAGATTTAAAGCTTTTCTTTCATAAAGACATTTTTGCTTTCTTTAATTCAGTGTTAGATGTTTATTTTCACAACATGACAAGCAAGCTGTGTTTTATTTATTTATTTTGTCATCCTTTAGTGATTTTTAATTTATTATTATTTTTTAGAAGGAAGGAAGGGAGACTTAAACCAGGTAAGTCTGCAAGTTTAATCACTCATCACACGTAATTAGGGTTACTTGAAATTAATACACAATATGTTATATTTAGACCGCACAGATGAGTGGCAGAGAATCCAGGGTCATTTCCTGAACGTGAGCATTATGGCAATCCCTTGTCTCTGTTCGGTGGCACCAAGAGGTTTGGCACCTAATACCAGGTCAGTAAGGATTTGTGGAATTAAATGTCCTTAACACCTTTTTGTAGAAGCTTGGCTTTCTCAGATTGCACGCAATCTAGAACCTCAGGGTTGGGAGAGCACGATGAAAAAAAATTGAACAATGGTTGTTTCTGCATCTTTGGGAATTGTAATCAATTTTTGTTCAGGCAGATGCGGTCATCCATCTAGAATAATCATTGGATAATTATGATGATTAAATTATTTTAGAAGTTTGACTTAAGTGGTAGTCCAAGTAATAATCTCCTTTGGGCTTTGTTAATGGGGAAATCTAGACCTTTGGTTTTCACTGATTAAATTCAGTTATTGTGAAAGCTAAATATAAGTGCTAAAGAGAAAACCTGCATGCATAAGGAAAAACAAAATGAACTGTCAATGAAAGACTAGAAATTTCATTCCAACCTTGTTATTTTTAGATCTTTGACATTTGCCAAACACACTAGTTCAGCTGCTAGATTACTGTGACTCCTGTTAATTTTATGATTCACCAATACCTCAGCAAGTAGGGAGAATCTGTGGCCCTCTGGGCTTCACTAAATATAGCTTTTAGGAACTCCAAATGTCATAGTCATAAGGGAAGACTCAAAATCATGAAAACTAATTGAAACCTTCAAAAAAATGAAATAAATAGGAGCCTTTTAATGTTTCCACTTTGGAGTTGCAAACCTTAAGAGTTGTGTAACTTTGGGTTGTCTAAAAACTGCACCAGCCTTTGAATGTTATGAATGGGGATAACTGTGCAAAGGAAATTGGGATTACACAAAAAAGTTTTAAAAATAGGTGAGGGAATACATTATTTCAATTAATTGTGTAATGAAATATTTTTATTTTATTTATTTATTAAATTTATATGCTGCCCATCTTTCAGTTTGAGGAAAATATACCAGTTATGCTTATATAGTTATCTACAACTCCTCACATCTTTTTGATTCCCTCATAAAAGTATACGGGTAATATTACTAATAATTATAAATATTCCATACATTCTGTACACTGGTATTGTTTTGGCTGCAAAATCTGAAAGAATAGGTTCAATTTAATACCCTGGCAGACAACTTGTGATATCTAAGACCACTCAAAAATTGATATAATGTGTAATATCAAGATTTCCCATAACTTATAGTTCCTTCTGAATAAATCAGTTTCACACATTTCATTACGATTCTTACTTTTGATGGTATGTGCATTATTTGTGTGTACATATTTATAAAATAATTTGTGTGCGTGTGTTTATGTATACATACAAATAACGTCACTTGTAATATTTTCTGGTAAAATAAATTTTCATATTTTTTCAGAATAAAAAAATGAATGGAAAATAAAATACAACTAATGTGAAATTGTACTATACATTTTTAGCAATAAAAATAACTATCCTTACACTGAACCAATTTGGTGTAGTAGTTAAGGCATCAAATTAGAAACTGGATGACTATGAGTTTTAGTCTCATCTTAGGCACAAAGCCCTAAGAAAGAGGCAATGGTAAATCAATTCTGAAAAACCTTGCCTAGAAACTGCAAGGCAGTCTCTGAGAATTGGACACAATTGAACAGAAGGGGAAAAAATCTTACTGTTTCTACAAAGTTAAAAAAAATTAAGACTAGACACATTTCTACTTGCATTTTAATTCTTACCAGTCACTGGCTATTGTTCCAATATGCCAATTGTCCAGATAAAAGCTACATTTACAAATATTATCATATGCAGATTCTATGCAGTTATTTTCTGGGAACATTAAGGTTGATGATATTACACATTGAATATTATTTTACTTTTAAAGACAGAGATGAATTACTTGGGTTATTAAGATAGATTCCTGATTATACTATATCATCTTCCGATTAATTCATTGTTAATTGCATTATTTAATTCGTGCTTAACTGAACTGTATCATTTCTAGATTGGATGATGGAAGCATAGCTCTTATAACTGTAAGGAATACTTCCCGGCAAGAATTCATTAAACATTTGAAAAGATATGCTAGTCTGAAAAACCAGGTAAAGGGTTACTCTTGCATTTGCAAACTGACATTATTTTATTCAAATTTTCTTAGCAGCTGCATTCATCAAAAGTCAGAGAACAAATGATAATGTAATAAAGCCATTACATTATCAAACCATTACAAAGATTTAAGGTGGAAGTAAATTCATGATATAAGAGTTTAATGCTTTTGTAAAGAGACTTAAACTTCCTGTCAGAATACATTAGCCTACCTTTTTCTGATTTTGAAAACCACCAGTCTAAGGCCGATTAGCCTATTTCTGTCCATCTGTTGCAGTTTTATTATAAATGGTTCTTACATACAGGAGGTACTACAGTACAAATCTAAACTGATTTTTTTTTAAATCCCAAATGCTATATTGAACTATAGACAGTGCTATATTTGGGGCAAGAGAAGGCTTGTTACTTTTTGTAGTTTTTTATTTTTATTGTCACTTACATACACACATTCACAGTTAGTCAAGTCCTACAGTGTATAGCTCTTCCTTGAAAATGGAAGTGACTAGATAACCATTGTATTTCCTTCCATGGTTTTTTATTTTGATATCTGAACCAAATACAATACTTCAGTTTTATCATTCTCACAACAAATTGAAACAGAAGCCTTGATTTATTCTTGGTTTCTGATTATTGATTTGCTTTATGTAGATGGCTATATTGATGAAAACAAGTTTGAGCTTCCATATTTTTGAAGTTGCTGCTAGTGATAGGAAGAACCAAAAGAGACTCTCAAGAGATTATGGTTTACTACAATCATGTAAACATGTTCCAGATAATTGATACAAAATGTGATAGCAAACACTTCTAACCAGCATTTATTCAACATAGTATATTTGGTTTGGATTTCAGGGGGAGGTGGGAAGAATCTGAGCCTATTTTCACAATGGGATATATCATAGTAGTTGGTTAATAAGTACCAAGGATCATCCCTTTACAGTTTGGGAAATATGGATTAGGATTTATGGGTGTTCAGCATAGTTCACAATAATGACACAATACTATAAGCCTGGTATCCAAGGATGAACTAAGGATGGTCCAATGCAGAATTAAGCATATATATGTTTTCCTAAGATGTGTTTGGGTGAAATACCATTTAAGTTTTATTTCTTGATTTTACCAATGCTGCAGAATGGTAGCAATCAACAGAAAAAAATAAATCACATAGCAAAATGTAGAATATTTTTTTTAAAATTAAAACTTTGTTTTACGAATTCTATTTCAAAGCCCATTCAGATTTTCTGTAAGAAATATATTGTCTTCTAACATTAGTTTTCCATTCTGTAATGGAAGCAGACATATGACAAACCTTTGTAGATACCAAATTTTTCAACTGTTGTGTTTATGCTTTGTATTTTAGTTCAGCTTTCCTTTTATTGATACTTACGTTGTTGAAGAAGTAAAAGTTTGTCCAAGAATTGGAATGAAACATATCCCTGCAGATAATCTAAATTGTATAGGTTCTGAAGAAAATACTTATCCCTGGAATATAGATGGAGATTTAGTGGAATGGGCAACAGAAGTTCATATCCGGTAGGATTACATTTTGTCATGTTTGAACAAGAAGTGTTGGTAATTCCTGTTAGTTTAGCATAAGTTTTATATGGTATATTTCCACATTCTACACTGGATGAGAAAATTCACATTGAGCCAGTGTTTGGTTCTAATTTCTTGCAGAAGGATATTTGCCCTAAGATCTAGGAGTAATGAGAAAGTTGGAGTATTTAAGTGGCTTGTCCCTTTAAAAGTTTCTCAATAATATATTTTTCTGTCCACTGCTATATGATGGCCTACTACTCTTCTTGGACCATAGCCAAATCTTACATTTGACACAAAGACCATCTTGTAATGGGACAACAGAGTCATGCCTATCTCCATCTGACATTTATGTCATATTTGCATATAATCAGATCCATCCAAATGCAACCTGTAATCTATAGATTTGAATTTTAGAGCTTATGGTTTTTATTGTTTGATACCAACATACCCAGCTGCAAAGTGTACAAGATTAGGCAAGACATTCTGGCATGCCAATCCTTTATGATACACATATTGAAAATGTCAGTTTAGAATTTAATGTCAGGTAACAAATATCTCAGTGCTATTTACCAATCAATAAGTTTTTAAATCAAACAATATGTGTTTATGTATATCCTTGCTGGTTGGAAATATATCTGAAGGTAAGTATATTCTCCATTTAGACTTTATGTATACACGTGATCCTCGACTTACGACTGCAATTGAGCCTAATATTTATGTTGCAAAGTGAAACATTTGTTAAGTGAATTTTGCCTCATTTTATGACCTTTCTTGTCATAGTTAAGTGAATCACTGCAGCTGTTAAGTTAGAAACCCAGTGGTTAAGTGAATCTGGCTTCTCCATTGACTTTGCTTGTCAGAAGGTCGCAAAAGGGGATCCCATGACCTCAGGACACAGCAATGGTCATAAGTATGAACCAGTTGCCAAGCAGCGGAATTTGGATGTTGCAAAGGTTGTAACTGTGAAAAATGATCATAAGTCACTTTTTTCAGTGCTGTTGTAACTTCGAATGGTCGCTGAACGAACTGTTGTAAGTTGAGGATCACCTGTATTTGCTGCATTCTGTTTAAAGCCTGTCAAAAAGTTGAGAAATGTAGCTGAAACTAACTTGAATTACATCTTAAAATAAAAACAATAAAATAACTATCAAATTCTCTGCAACTCAGCAATACATCCATGCTTTGGTGCCATCAGTTCCATTTTCCTCAACTTATTTGTTATACAAATAAATTACACACAAGTATTTCCCCAAATTGGACTCCCATTTGTTGAAGAAGACTATAGGGGAAAGTATTTTTCTTCTATTTTTTCTATTACATCTACGGTATTTTTCCCGAAAAAACATATGAAAAAAAAGTACACGTTCAGATAAAGCAATAATGAGATCATAATTTTTTTTCTGTTTCTTGCATTTTCAGGGTACATCCTCAGTTGATTAATCTGTATGGAGGAAATGTTGTTATTTTGGATAATCTGAAAGAATCCTGCAGTTGTATTTAGAAATAATCTATGAAAAAAAAAAGGTCACCTTTCCATCCCAATCATATTTCTATGACAAAAATTGCATAAAGAATATGGAAGCTCGGATTATTCAAGTTAATAATATGCAAGATTCAACTCAGAACGAAGTTCAGAGTCATGGGGAAATACCCACTTTCTTATTGGGACCAATGCTGTCACTTTCACCTTCAGGTTGGATTGAGGCATATTTTGTGATTCCTGTTTTGGGTTTTGTATGCAAATCACACACAAATTTTCAGGAATGTTAAATAATTAGGGGAGATTGCCTGCCCAATTTTAGACAAATAATGTAGACTTTGTGGAAGTCAGTTCTTTCAGTTTTAAAATTATTGTAGGTTCGAGTCTGTAACTTGTTTTTGGTATTTATTTCTAACCATCATTTTTCAGGCAGCTAGGTCAAAGTGATGGAAGGAGAAAAAAATTCACTGACTGCCCCCAAGTGGATGGTATCCTCTGCACAGGGAATGGTCTGACTTAAAACATCATACCCATACTATACCAGCGCTTTTCAAACTATTTCATGGAAATCTAGCAATCTGAAAGAATGTGATATACCGTAGTTCCACAAGAAACTAAAGCATTGCTGCCCAAATTGGTTGTGTTTTTTTCCTTTAGGTAATTACCCATAAACCCATTACTCAATCACATCAGGGACATTTAAATAAAGGATTTAACCTACACTGGGTAAAAAAAAAAACTTTATAATAAGCAGTTTTGAGGTTAATGAAGGGAAGTTTGGAAAGCATTGTATTGAAGGCAAAACAAAAATTCAGTTGAACACAGCCAGTTTTCTATCACTGAGTTTTGCCTCTTGATCAGTTCTAGATTGGGTTCAGGTCTTCTAATAGTTGATTATAACAAATGGATCTATTCCATTAAACTGGGCATTCATCTGACCCTTTTAAAGGATTCCTTTCTAATTCACAAATTAAAGAATGTTTGAGGTGAGTTAATAATGTATTACCCTTTTTAAAAATTGAAATAGATCTGCATACTACTAAGAATATTTTTCAGTTTGTTCTTTAAAGCAAATACTAAAATACTTAGCTATAAATTGAAATGATTTTATATGAGAAAATAAAAGTTGGCATATCAACTAGACATGTCAACATAGTTTCAATGGTTAATAATTTGGTAGATTTTGGCTGGTTTTTGAAATAGAAATCAATGTGTTTGGGACATTGTGACCTTATATTAAGCCTCTGTTCCTTATCTAATTCATTTGTAAATAAAATCCAACAAAAGCACCACATTCTTTGCATTGTTTTGTTTTGTTAAAAGTACATCTATTTGGAAGATGACCATATTCTGGAAACATAGTAAGATGTCTTCACCGCAAGTTATTTCTCTCTCTGTTGTAGTAACTATCAAAATACATATTCTATCTGTGTGCATTACTCTGGGCTACAAAGTCTATTCCTTGCTTGCTGTGTGGTTAGAATTTTCTTCTTCTGTTCAATTGTGTCCAGTTCTTGGACTTTTTCTGGACGGTTTTCTTGGCAATGTTTTTCAAAAGAGGGTTGTCATTGCCTCCTTCCTAGGGCTGAAAGTGACTGTCCCAAGATCACCCAGCTGGCTTTGTGCCTAAGGCAGGGCTAGAATCACTACACCAAACTGACTTTCTGACTAACACATAGAGAATTATTAACATCACTGGGGATGTGCAGCATCTTTGAAAGAGGGGTTCTGTAATAAATGGGACTGTATTCAATGCACTCTTTAATGATTAACTCAGCTGCCTCTTTTTCATCCAGCTGCTCCCAGTTGTCTCTGTGCATAAACATCCATTTCATGCAAAAGCAAAGTAACATGGGATCAGTTTCTGAAAGACTTGCCTGCTTTAATAATTTCAAGAAAAGAGTTTCATGTCTGGTTCCATTTACAGGGAAGATTTTCACAGGTTTATCACAGCCCTAGTATTTTATTTATTTAAAATAAACATAAATAACATAAATGACTTAGATGAGGGAATGGAAGGGAACTCATCAAATTTGCACTAATCTTGCAGGAATAACCAACAATCTGGAAGACAAGTGCAGGTTCCAAAAGGATCTTGACGGACTTGAACAATAGGCTCTATCCAACAAAATTAAATTTAATATGGAAAAAGCAAGGTTTTGCATTTAGGCCAGAAAAACCAAAGGTACAAGTACAGATTAGGTGAAACCTTGACTCAAAAACAGTAACTGAATGGGACTTTGAAATCCTAGTGGATGACTTATAGCCAAATAGCCAAAAAAGTTAATATAATTCTTGGTTGTATAAACAGAGGCATAGAATCAAAATCACATGAAGTATTAGTATCACTTTATAAAGCCACACCTGGAATATTGCATCCAGTTTTAGTCACATTACCAAAAAAGATGAGACTTTGGAAAAAGTGCAGAGAAGAGCAACTAGGATGATTGAAAGTCTGGAGACAAAAACATATGAAGAATGGTTGCAGGATTTGGGTATGGATAATCTAGAGAAAAGACAGACTAGGAGGGACATGATAGCAGTATTCCAATATTTGAGGAGCTGCCACAAAGAAGAGATGATTATTTTCCAAAGCACCAGAAGGCAAGACAAGAAATAATGGAAATTATAATGGAGAGAAGCAACCTAAAACTCACAAACTTCCTAACGGTGAGAGCAATTAACCAGTTGAACAGCTTGCCTTCAGAAGTTGTAGGTGCTTCATCACTGGAGGTTTTTAAGAAGAGACTGGACAGCCACTTGTCTGGATTGGCATAGGGTCTCCTACTTGAGCAGGGGGTTGGACTAAAAGACCTCAAAGATATCTTCCAGCTCTATCCTGAAATTAAATCATTTATTCAATTTGTATAGCTACCCATCTAAACCAGTGTCTGCATGGCAAACGATGATTAAAACACCATCAAAAGAAATGAAATACAAATAGAAACCAAGAGATGATATAATCAGCCAGTGTCAACATTACCACACACTTGGGATATGAGGCCCAGGCACACTGCTAGGTCTTCAAGGCCTTCCAGAAGGCCAGCAAGATTGGGGGCATCCTAATTTCAGGAGGGTGAGTGTTCCAGAGGACAGGTGCTATGGCAAAAAAGGCACATCTCATGGTGACATTCCTTGGCTGACAGGACCCAGAGCATACCCATCCTGCTGGATCAGACTGGGCAGAAACAATGGGAGAAGACAGTCCTTCAGTTAAATCTCATGAAGGGCTTTAAAGATGACAACCAGCACCTTGAATTGCACACACAAGCATACTGGCAACCACTGCAGTCCCTGAAGCAATGGTGTCAATATGTGCCAAATAGCCAACATCATTTACAACCTATGTTTCTGCATTTTGTATCAGCTGAAGCTCCTCAAAGAGATCTGGAGCACACTGCAGTAGTTCCAGTAGGACTTAATTCCTTTTAAGACGGGAAAAACCACACAAAAATTTATTTATGTCTAATGCAGAGGTTTGCAGCCTCTATATTACGGTGATAAATTTACATTGTTAACATACAGGGTATAAGAAAGGTTGTCAGAAAATAAGCTGTTCATTTTTAAATAAAAGTGTTCATTTTAAAATAAGTCTTCTTAGGCTTTCCAAAGAGTTAAATGGCACGACATTGTAAATACCAGCCTTCATAAGTAAATTATATAGGGAAAGTCTAACTGTTAATAATTTTGATGTTTGTAAATATTCACTTTAAAAATACTGATGTCACAAAAATTGTACATTTAAGGATGAATTCAAATATCTGCAAATTCTTTGACAGCTTCATGTTTTATTTTATTACTTGGTGATTGTTCCTTTTTACAGTGTAGGGTTATACAGTGATAAAACATAGGTTTTTTTAAAAAAAATCAAGAGTTTTAATGCTTTAATGCAGGGCTGTCAAACTCCCAGCCCATGGGCTGGATGTGTCATGCGCTGGCCACGCCCATGCCTGGTTTAATGAAGAGGGAAAAAGTCCCAATATGTCACATGACACCGCCGTGACAACTGATACCATAGGTACAACTGATACCATAGACTGTTTTGTTCAATTAATAATCCACTTGGGGTTAAAGTGCAGTACCTTTACCATCTCCTTAATGCTAAACATTCTGAACCTGTATAATGTGTGCAAGAAAGTACATCTGTCTAAAAATTAGGCAAAGATTCTATTTCTTCAAAATACAAAAATAAATAAAATGATTGCATAAGAAGTGGTAACTGCCATTTTCCTGATTTTACACAATGAGAGGACTTCTCCAACCCAGCCAGGTAGAACCCTCAAAACATGGTTGAGAGTCGCACAACAAAAATCTCATAGACCTTGAGCCCAAAGCTCTATTCTAGCATATGGTTTTTCAGTTCAAGATACATAGGAAGAGCTCACAAACCAAGTTAATTTCTTCCTCTCCACTGACCTGACACCCTCATTCTCTGCCAAAGAAGCCTTTTCTCTTAGTAGGGTCCCTACTAATAAAGTGTGCCAGTATTCCAGGATTAGTTGCATGGTAAGTCTGAACAAATCAATGGAGACATCCAAGATCGCATGTTGTTCCCCTTCCATAAAAAAATTGCCTCTCTTCTTTCATTAAAAAGATCCCACGTATAGACATAGTTCTTCTTGAAATGTGTTTTGAGTATTAGTAGCTCGGGTTGGTAATTAAGCTGTTGGTTTGAATTCCAAGCTTGGCAATTTGGTTGCGAACGGTTTGTCACAATTTGAGGAGACACTGTCAGTGCATTTTCAACTGGACGTTCCCAGTATTTCCAGAGCAAGGTGGAGAAAGTAGAATAAAAATTGTCAGCAGCCACTAAATTTGCAAATCTAAAAAAAAAAACCAATGTCACTGGTTTCATTTTAGGAACTAGAAGGGGACAGCACGGGTCTACATTGTGGAGACTAAAACTGGTCTAATTTAGCATCCTCGTGAACACTGCAATGTCTTGGGAAGCAACATTATACATTCGCGATTCAAGTATGATTAGTACAATGCTCCTCAAGTCCTTTTTAAAAAGCAAGGAGCAATTACTAGTGTTTCCTTGTGCTTGCATTTTGAGTTTTTCTTTCCTTTTGATTAGAAGTCTTGAATATATTTCTCCTTCCGTTTTCTATGATTTGTGCTTTTGGAAGCCCGTTTTGATGGCTATTCCTTTCACGTATGATATGGGGGCTTAAGACTTAACAGTTCCTGTAGCAGATAGTTCTTAACTTCTACCAAACGTCCTACTCTGAGGTATTATTGTGAACATGTTTAAAAAACTCCAAACTTTCACTTCCATTTTTTTCCTCAGGAAAACGTTTGTATTTTCTTTT
This sequence comes from Bungarus multicinctus, assembly GCA_023653725.1. Lineage (NCBI taxonomy): Eukaryota > Metazoa > Chordata > Lepidosauria > Squamata > Elapidae > Bungarus > Bungarus multicinctus. The sequence continues at coordinate 14,251,930 of CM042838.1, forward strand.
GAAGAATCCCACCTGGAATACAGAGTTCCAAAAATAGTTACGAAGTTTGCAATTTCAAAGCACTAATATATATGCATATTTATATTTTAGAAAAAGAACATTTCCCATTGCTTTAATATACCAAGATTAAGCTATACTCAAAATACACCCCAAAGTTTAAACATCCTGAATAAAACTTATTTTTTACATTAAAAAAACAGACAAATTTCATCCAGCAGGAGGATCCCATGAACCAAATAAAAAGCATTCTTCCTCTAATATTTAAATCTGTATCATTTCCCAAATTGTAAAGTGTTTAAAATGAAACAAGAACTCTTTATTTGGGAAGCCAGGCAGCCTAAAATCTCTTGAATTATATCTGATTACCACTTTTTCCCATAAATTCCAAAGCCTCATTTCTCCCTCCCCTTGTCATCTGTCCAAATTGCTATTGGAATTCTCTGCTCATTTTATGCTGTCAATAACGCCAAATCACATTAAACATGTTAAACATTAAACATGTAACAAGCTACATAAAAACCCGAATGCCAATTAGAAATCATAGCAAAAGCTGTGTGTTCTAGAGAACACTGCAGATTTCTGTTAGTGTTTAGAAAAGCAATTTTTTTCCTTTTGGATGGATATCTAGCCAACTAATTGAAATGCACCAGTGTGTAGATTAATATTGAAATACATACCTTCCATAAAAATAATACAAGAAGCAAAAGCAAAATAATTCCAAATAGGGAACCTATTGCAATAAGCAGAACTCTGACACTATGTTTTGTCTTCTGGTTATGACGTCCCTCCAAAATGACCTGTAGAAAGTAAAACACACGTAGTTACTGCAGATAGAAATACGTATTTGGAATAGGAGGACTTCGTTTCACTTCTCACAGAAGTACAGTTTGATTTTGAACTGGGACTTGTTTATCTTCAAGGTAGATATATAAAAGAGCTCTCACAGAAGTCAAATGCAATTGATTTCAAAGTTATGCTTTAATTCTGATTACAGCATAATTTCTGATGAAATAATCATGCAATAAAGATTATGTGTTTATGGCACTGAAAATGAGGCTTTCTTGCAAATAGATACAAGCAACATAATGTGCTTCTTCACAATAACCCTTGGTTTAGATGTAGCAGAATAGGCAATTGGATGCTGAAATAATAGAACTAATACCAAACGAATGCTAAATCATGCCTTGGATTAGAAAATAATTTCAAGCAGATCTGGGTTAATACTCAAGTTGTCCAGTGTTTCCTCTCCTTCTATCTGACTCTCAAATACTTACATGAGTGGTTTGCTTATTTTTGTGGAGTTCAATAACTCTGGGATTTTGATCTGCTGAAGCTTCTCCCTGTATCTCAAAGGTAAGCACTGAAGCTTCATCCTATTTTTAAGAAGTAAAAAAAAAACATTTTAAATCAACTGCTTTGAAAGGGTTCAAATAAAAAATTATATGAAATAGTAAGTGAGGCTAAGGAGGTAAGATGGAGAGTCTATATAGGACTAAGCCTACTCAAAACTAAATGCTCTTCAACATTCAGAGAAAGATTATTAAGCAAATACTTAATCTATTGAATATTAAGCAACTTAACCTATTGAAATATGATGTTTTGTTTGTGGTTCTCTTACTCTTAAGAATATGATTACACAGCCTTCAGTATGGTAGCATATAGATTAAAATATTTACTATGCTTAATAGTGAAGGAGTTGCCTCAAGATGCACATGAACAGTTGATTTCTTTCCACTCTCCATGTCTCCAAATTTGCAAAATATTTGCCAACACAGTTGATCATTCTTCATACAAAACTTTAGGAGAAAAAGAATATAAAAATTATTATACAGTGCAAAGTAAGTGCAGCACACACATATATTTTATTTATTTATTTATTTATTTATTTATTTATTTATTTATTTATTTATTCGTATAAGAATAAATAAATGGCTTTATTTATTTATTGGCTCCCTCTCCCAAAAAGGGACTCGAGGCGGTGTACATCCAACAAACAAGATAATACAGATAACAGAAGTGAAAACCAAATAGATAATCTCAGATAACTAAGAATAACCCTTATTAAAAATTTAAAATTTAAACCCCAATGATTTTATTTGGCTAGACCGGTTTGTTTGAACAGTAAGGTTTTGACTGCGCGCTGGAAGGTTAGGATGTCTGACATGGCTCGTATCTCCGGGGGGAGACAATTCCAGAGGGATGGGGCTCCCACAGAGAAAGCACGTAATCTCGGGGCCGCTAGTCGACAGCGATCCAGTGGTGGTACCCCGAGCATGGCGACTCTGTGGGAGCGTACTGGGCGGCGGGAGGTTGTTGGTGGCAGTAGGCGATCCCGTAAGTATCCAGGTCCCGAGCCATGGAGCACTTTGAAAACTGTTAGTACCACCTTGAATCGAATCCGGAAGGCCACAGGAAGCCAGTGCAGCCAGTGGAGAAGTGGTGTTATGTGGGCGTCCCGAGGGGCGCCCATGATCATCCGCGCGGCTGCATTCTGAACTAACTGTAACCTTCGGAGAGTCTTCAAAGGAAGCCCCATGTAGAGAGCATTACAGTAGTCCAAGCGGGAGATGACGAGGGCAGAAGTGACTGTGCGAAGTGCGTCCAGATCCAGAAAGGGTCGCAATTGGTAGATCAGACGAATCTGATAAAAAGCACTCCTGGTGACGGCCGCAATATGATTTTCCAAAGACAGCCGCACGTCCAGGAGGACACCCAAGTTGCGAGCTCCTTCCACAGGGGATAATGTCTCTCCTCCTATGGTCAGCGATGGAATAAGCTGACTGAATCTGGGAGCAGGAAACCACAGCCACTCGGTTTTGGTCGGGTTGAGACGAAGTCTGTTATGACCCATCCAACTCCGCACGGCCTCCAGGCATCGGGCCATCACTTCGACGGCTTCGTTGGGGTGGTCTGGGGTGGAGATATACAGCTGAGTGTCATCAGCGTACTGGTGGAATTCCACCCCAAAGCCACGGATGATATGAAAAATGGAGCATAAATATGTTTGTACCTCAACTGGAATATATAATTAAATTTTGACTCCAGGCTTTCTCAAATTAGAAAAGAGTATGGGATTCATTTCTTATCCCATGCATCACATTAGCTCATAAGCAATAGCTAACATAGACACATTTACATGTGCTCTTAAATCCAGCTTGAGTATTTTTGAATAACTCTTTTTGAAGGAGATGCTTCTGCATGATGCAACTTTCCAGTCAATTCCAGCCCACATTTGAGACCAGTTCACTCCAGGTTCTTCTGAAGCTCAGGTCCTTCTTCTGAACCTGAATTTTAAGATGGTTGGCCATGTGTTTCCAACACAAGTTTTGCTATTTGCATGTCATGCTTTGGCAATGGTTGAGATGAAGATACAACATGGTACGATCTTCCCAGCAATTATGTTTTGCTTTCAGCTAGTGCAGACATCCCTGCCACTCTATATAGTAGTAGCTGACAGACAATTGTACAATCGGTAGAATATGATTTTTTGAAGTCCAATTTACTCCTTCCTCAATCCCCCACCTAACCTGTTGGCAGATGGCATGAAATGGCAGGTGGCTGAAGTCAATGCTATCTCCATTACTGCCAGCCTTATGAGATATACCAGACGGGAACCATGACCGGATGACCTAATTCTACTTTATTATAAGGTTATTTTAACATAACCTTGCTAGTCTGAAAGTGCTTCTCTCCCCCCATCTCCTTTATAGCCCCCAAATTAGGGAGGATCTTTTCTAAGCCTCCTGCCCCACATATTCCTGCTGTGGGATAAGCTGACTTTTATATGACTGTTCCATTGGTTGAGTCTTATTGCCCTGTCTCCCAAGGTCATCCCTATGTACCATTACAACTATCTACCAAAAAACAGGGATTTGGGGTCAGAAGGACGGACAAGGAGCAATTGCTCCTGCTTTGGTGTGTTAATAGGTTGCATGAGTAATCTAGGAATTTAACATCGTGGTTCACTCCAATTCATGAACTGAAACAAGTGCTCTAAGAAGTTGACAGGGCACTGCCTCACATTTCCCATGCTACCTTACAGCCCTCCCCATAGATAATTTGTTTTGTTGCAAATGTTACCCTAACACAGGGGTGTCAAACTCGCATCATTATGATGGCGTCATGTGACATATGGAGACTTTTCCCACCTTTGCTAAACCAGGTGTAGGCGTGGCCAGCACATGATGCATCCAGCCCATGGGCCGTGAGTTTGATAGCCCTGCCCTAACAGTTGTGATTGAGTGACTGATGGATGCAAGAGACCCAGACCCTGATAGAGGCTCCTTCTCAGTAAAGCAGAGCTCTCTCTTTCAGCTGGTCAGCATTATAACCTTTGCAACAAGGAGAGCAAATAGGTAGCTGCTATTTTCCCTGGGCAGGTAAACCTATCCACCCAGCACACTGTTTCTTAGGACAGAACTACTGAGACAGAGATGGTATTGTTTGTGTAGACAGAATGTGTGTTTTGTTGAGTTACCTTCTGCCAACTCGTGTCTGGAAGAAAACAAGTTAATCTGGCTTTCTGAAAAAGCCTCACATGTAAGCATTAGATGGCGTAAAGCCTTGATAGTAATGTATTTCTAATTCATGTCAGGAAAGACCTTTAGAAGAAGGCACTGGTTATCACTTGTCAACTGTTTTGAATATGAGCCATTAAGCTTTCAAATTTTAACAATAATGAAGCCTCAGCAAGGGTTACTGTCCTTTTCCTTAAAGTCTTTGTAAGTTAGTTTCCAACTGTTGAATTCCTAACAGAACCAGCTTATGTCTTTTGGTAAATAAATGCCCTTGTGACTTATTCCCATATAGCTTAACACTGAAATGAGGCATAAATTATGTTAGCATAATCAAGCTGTTCTGTGGTTCCGAAAATTCTGCTTATAAGGCAGAAATATGCAATAGGACAATATTTAACAAATCAGTCAAAAAAACTCAATGAAATTACCAGTGGCCTATTGTCAAGCTTTGTGAGGAATGTAATAAGATCTTGCACCATATTTCCTTGTTCTTCTGGTAAAATACAATCCCTCCTATGATTTTCATAGGTACATTGTCCATCAGTCGTCTGCAAACGAGCAAAATCATAATTGTCTTACATTTTGATACCAAAGACATTTGTAAACATTGCATATAACAACATAAACAAATCAGCTCAGTAAAAAATTTACCATTTTAATAAAACATTCCTAAATTAAAATAAAACAAATTCAAGTAATACCAGGAACAACAAGTTTATAGCTAAGCTTTAATACTACCTAAATTTAACCCATTCTTTAATTCATGTCTTTAAATATCTTGGGACATGAGGATACAGTGAAGAAAAGGGGATATAGTTTTATTTTATATTTTTATCATTAAATTTATTTGCTGTCCATCTCACAATTTGAAGTGAGAGCTAGGACAACTGCAACCCTTTGCAAGATTTCCTAAGGCATATCATAGGATAGGAAAGCATACAATGATCAAAAACACAATTCATAAGGACTCATAGTGCCTGTAACATGTCTTCATGCCCATATTGGAAAAAGATGATTCTTAAATATTCTATGACCGACTGTATTTTCTTCTGCATTTTATTGTTGATGCAGCATCATGGAGTTTTTTCTCCTGGGGTGGGTTTCTACCGGTTCTGTCCACCTCTGTAGAACCGGTAGTTCTGAAGAGAAGCAGACATAGAACCGGTTCTATGTCTGCTGATGTTTTTTGCCCACCCACCTGCCTGGGCTCTTACCTGACCTTTATTTCCTGTTTTTTTTTCAACTTCAGCTGCCGTGCGAGGCACAGCTGCAGTTAAAAAAGCAGGAAAAAAGTGCTGTTTCAAAGGCTGCTTCTCTGCACGCAGCGTGTTGATGATGATTTACAGGCACGCACAGCGTGCAGGAAAGCACATCATAAATCACTGAACCTCGTAAATCATCAAACCGGTAGTTAACCCTGTCAGATCCCACCCCTGCTTTTCTCCTAACATGAGCCATGAGAAAAGTTTCAAATTCCAAATATACTGTTCTGAGTTGTAACAGCTGTGTCACTTGTGCTGAGAATATTTTGAGTGTGAAACCATTGCCTTGACCTCAGAATACTTCCTTAGTGACTGAAACAATGCAAACCAGCTGTTTTGAACTCAAAACAACTATTTGGAACTTACCCGTGTTTGAAAAGTTTTGAACCTCCCTACCTTTCCCTTTCTATGGAAGTTGTGCAAAAGTAAATTATTTATTACTTCCGTATTAAAATTATATGCTGATCTTGAACAGGGCAGCTCAAAGGCAAGATGCCAATTACACTGTAAATCCACATCAGGGAACCACAAACATTTCAGGCAGGCAGCATCAATCTTGAGGCAAACACCATCTCAGGAACATCTGAGATGGGATGTGTGTCAAAATCTGCAAGACGACAGGTCATGAGACCAGACCTATTCTTTTTGTACGTTTTTGTGACCTTGAGGCATGTACAAAAGAAATGGGTCTTGCATCATCCCCGCTATTTTGTAGATTGTGCTCCTTTGTGTTGAAATTCAATTATTCATCTCTTTGTATATTTTCATAGTATGTTTTCTGCAGGCAAAGCAACTCATCAATAAACAAAGATCCGTAAGCCTCCCCTTTGCCTATCTTAATCTGTTGTAACATACTCTCCCCTATGCTGCTTTACACCTTTTTCCACCAATGGCACTGCTGGTTTGTTCTTCCTCTTCAATCATAAACATCAAAGATAGCATATCACAATCGTTCATAAAGCTTACAGATCTATATAGGAAGCTAACAATTGTATAATTTGTTATGCTATATCACATTTCATGTTCCAAATCCAAAAAATAAATCAAGCATACCTTGACATCCAGTATATTAAACAGCTTGGTATCTCTTGGTAGAAAAGAATTGGGTATTTGTATCAGCAGATTTACATCAGGAGCCAGACTTACTCCAGGATTACTGACCTTTGGTGTACAGAAGGCCAGAGTTGAATTAGTATTTTATCTGAATTGGTGTCAGAACTATTGCAGCCTATCACCTTCCTCCAGTCAAAGCTTAAAACAATTGGAATTTTAAAAACCTTCATTTGCAAACATTGAATTCTGAACACATAGTTCCTGATGCTCCACTATACTGCAAGCTAAAGCATCTGAATATATTTTAACATTTGCAGATTAGTACTTAGAATAACTGTGTCACTTTGAATGTACACTAATCAGTATGCGTTAAAATGAAATTCAGCTCTCAAAGGGTCACCACCTCCACCACCACACTACATAAACATGACAAAATAAATAAATACAAAAATATGCATATAGTCATATACCCACATATATGACACAGAAAAAAGATCTGTGTCCAAGGCATACTTAAGGTAGACAAAATGGCATGAAACAATGTTGCAAGACCACAGGAAAAGCATAATAATTAAATAATCAAAACGATGGTAGAAGAGACAAAAATAGCTCTAATTTGCCGTTCCTCCAGCAAGAAAGTCTTTTTGGAACAATAAATATACGGAGCAAAAAATAAACACCAATTTTTGAAAGGGAACATTTACATTATAATAAATGCAGCAATTCACAATGGCACTTATAGTTCAAAAACTGAGATGGCTTCCTTCATTGTGAAAAGAGAGTAGCTGTGACATAATGGGTAAAATTAAATCAAGGATCTTCAAACTTGGCAAGTTTAAGACTTGTGGACTTCAACTCCCAGAATTCCTGAGCTAACATGACTGGAGGGGGAATTCTGGGAGTTGAAGTCCACAAGTCTTAAAGCTGTCAAGTTTGAAAACCCCTGAATTAAATGAATAGTGGTCAGAGAGTGATCAATGTGGACAGAGCTTCAGTGGCTAAGAAAGCAGCTTTGTAGAAGGTTAGATGTTGGACTCGGATTGGGAAGACCTAGATTCAAATCTACCTCAGTCAAGAGAAAGCATTTTTGTTTTTTTAAAAACATTAATTTCATTTAATTCGTTTTTCCAAAAGGCAATGGAAGTAGAGAATAATGTTCATACATAGAAAGTGACGTTGATTGTCTCCTCCATGCAAGAAACTGGTGAATTTTCTTCACTAGGTCCATAAATAAATGATGCTGGAGACACAGACCTATAAACAATGTTTTTTTTTCAAAATAAATAACAGATAAAATATTGATTAAAGTAGAATCAATCATATGATAATTTCTTTGAAAAGTTAATTATAGTACATCCAATTAAACTCCCATGATTTTCATTGCTTGTCCTTCCTCCTGCTTTCCTATGTGGCCTCTAAACTTGAAGGTGACCTTCCAAATAAGTTGCAAGATGTGCAGGAGGGAGTAGAGGTAAAGATGAGATAGAAGTCTCATCTGCAGGGACTGACTGTCCTGGTAGATATCCAGCTTGCTTTTGAGTATCAAAAAAGAACTCATCTATTTTGGGATATTTTTGGGATACTGTTCTACTTACAATACCGTATTTATCTCTGCAACATTTGCAAAACAAGAATATTTTCCAGCCTTCTCTGAAGAAGGCAGGTACCTTTTAAACTGCAAATGCATGCACTCTACCAAATGTATGGCACTTTAAAAAAAAATGCTAGTATTTCCTTGAATGTTACATTGTCATCCATATTCCTATATATGCGTTTAATTGCAATTAAATATATATTTACAATGAAATACATATTATACACACAGATTTCAAAACCTTTTTATTTATTAAAAAGCTGTATGAGGATCAAGAGCTACTATGCACTTTTAATATTTTTTTCAGAAATTGGGGCTTTTGTAGGTCAAATAAATCTCAGCTATCCATCTTTGTAAGTCACAAGCACAACATTAAGCCTCTATAAGGTTCAAAACCCAAACACTGAATTTACCTGGTTATCCTGTTAAAACAGCATTTGTGAAGCTTTCATACTGCCTTTCCATAAAAATGAGCAAAGGCTGAGCAATTAAAAGAGCACACAAGAACATCCACAGGCTCAAAATCATGAAAAATCATGCAACAACCCAATACACATTTCCAAATCATTTTGCTTACCCATGAATGTTCAGTTCGACTTCGTGTTTCTGAGCCAAAGCTAAAACTACATTGTTGTCGGACAGCAGGTCAGGGTCTAATTCATTTTCACTACAGAAGGAATGAAATGCATCACAATGTTTACTGACATCCCTGAGTACTGTTTGGTTTTCTTTCTTGCATAGTACATTTGGCAATAGATAGCATGATCAAATGCCAGCAAGCGCTTTCTATTATTTTGGTACAAGAGTTTTGCCCATTTGAGGAATGTATCCATACCATATTTTTCCAACCCCAAAAAGAAATATTGTGCCCCCATTACATTACATTTCTATGAAATTTCTGCAAAATATGAAATGTAGTTTTTCTGCAGTTCATTTTTTTTTCAAATATAGGTCTAAGATAACAACCTGTAGTAAACAATGCTTACCAAGTTGCATTAATGCTGATGTGCAAGTCATCATCTGCTCTGCTGAGTGAACTTGAATCCAACACAAAGCTAATGTCCACCTGAAAAAATAATTTTTTTTCACAATGCATTAATCAATCTGTATTCTATCAGAATGCATAATAAGACATTGCATTCAGTAAATTAGCTGTAATTATATTATTGAAGTCTATAACTATTCACTTATCAAGGCAGCGTTAATGATCAATATATTGTCAACATGCAGATCTTTGACTTGACCTAATTTTACTACTAAGCACGATAGGAATCCTGTTTATACATATGTACCCCTGACCCTGTTTAATGACTAGCCATGCTCCATTTTCATGGTTTCCAAACATTTCATTGAACTGAATATGTAAACAATTACAGCAAATAAGCCCCCAAATGTCACCATATCCCATACTATTGTTCTCATACCTAAGAAATGCTTGAGATTGACATTTTAATCTGATCTATTTTTAGTCTTTTTACCAATTATTAGAGATACTAGAAAATGCATATGGACACCATCTTTTGTTAATACCTATTAACAATAATAATAATATATTTGAGGCGATCCATCATAGTTCCTTGGTATACGGATATGACAACAATAAGGATATAGTCTACTATATACTAATCAAGTCAATTTTCATATTTATTCTTACCTTTGAAAGATGATCAACATACAAATATCCAATGCTACAGTTAATTGTCACTCCTTGACTTTCCTTTTCTGATACTTGAATATGTATCTGTGTTTCTTCCTATTGTAAAAATGAACAATATATAAGAAGGCAGACATAGGTGAAAGTTTCACAAAAGGCCAATTTTTAAAATTGACAAGGCAACAAAAATCTCTAGATCAGAGGTTCCCAACATTTGTGGCTTGGTGGCCTGGCTGGAAGGAAGAGAGGACCTGGGCTGTGTGAGTGGTGGGCCAATGTGCTTGTGCATGCACACAGCTCTACTTGCGTGAGTGGCGAACTGTGCACATGCATGCTAGCCCGTCACTCCCACAGCCGGAAATTTGCTCAGCCTGATTCTGAATAGGGGGCTGTGGCCCAGGGCTTGGGGATCCCTGATCTAGATGTGCTGTGAGACTTTAATCATAAGGAAGACTGATTCCCTGAAACAGGGAATTCTATCTAACCTTTTCCCATTATACTTCTTTCTTGACTAATTTTCTCCCCTTATTTTCTGAAAGGGTTTGTTTTGCTAGAAAGGGGGTACCTGTACATCTTCCCAAAAAGAAAATAGCAGTTTTGAAGGAATTAAAAAATAATAATCAGAAAATGATTTAGGGAGAAAGGGGGGTGTAGTCACTCAATGGTTAAGATTTGGGGCTTATCAGCTTATCAGTTTGAGACCTGAGCTCCCATCCTCACCCCAGCTCCTGTCAAATGAGGACTTCAAAAGTATGCAAAACCAAGTAGATAAATAGATACCACTTCAGTGGAAAGGTAACAGCGCTCTGTGATGTCATACTGGCCATGACTATGGAAATGTCTTTGGGCAGCGCTGGCTCAATGTTTTTGAAACAGAGATGAGTACACACACCCCTATGGTCAGCAATGACTAGCAGAATAAAATCTGCAGGGACTCCTGTGCCCTTTTTAGGGAGAAAAAGTTAACAGCAGTTCCACTTCTTCAGACCAAAATCCTACATCCAAGTTGCTCTTTATTAAAAAAATATAGAAGTATTTGGAGGATTGAATAAAAGAAGAAAAATTTAGAACTTCTTATGATGATAATCATCGCCATACTGCCTGTGTTCTCTGCAGGCCAATAATACCACTAGCACTGCCACTGATAAAAATCTGAAAGTTTAATTCACTTCAATGTAAACCTCAGGTTTTTGCATTGATTAGGTTTATCATTGAAAGAGAAAAGAGTGGATTCTATCTTCCCAGTTACATTATGTCTACTGATAAGTTTCAAATCTTTTGAATTGTAAAGAAAACTTATGATTTATGAAGTTGATGGGACATTGTTATTTTGGATAGAAAAAAAAGGAAAGGAAACAGACCATAATAAAGAAGGCACAATATTTTGTTGCGTGTAATCATAATTTGTAGTATGGTCTAACAAAAGTGATTTCCATGATGATTATTGGTGATGTATCTGCTGGCTGCCAGCTTCTATAAATTTAATTCATTTTTCCCCTAAGGAAATTGGAAGCTATTTGAAGTCCTTACATTCAACACAGAGTACATTACTTTCCGTTGTTCATGTGTTACTGGCCACATAGAAGAGACAATTTATAGGTAGGTCTAAACAAAGTGTTCAATTGTGTACAATGTTAAAATTCTGCTTTTTTACTTTTTTGTTTTGGGCAAAAAGTGATCTTTGACATGTAGCTTGCTTGCTGCTTCATCAAATAATACTTGGAAATTTTTCATTATAATTATACTTTGCTTTGCTAGAAAATTGTATCTGTAGCTTCCCAAAGAAGAGAGATTTTTGAAGGGAAATGTATATGGTTTTATAAACAACAGTTTTACTATGTAGTCCTTGACATATTTATTCTGCAGTAAGCCCCACTGATTTCTATGAAAAGAAAATATTTTTTTTAATCTATTCATCTTTTCCTCTTACTCAATGAGTAATATTAAGTGGACCAAACAGTCTGGAAGAATAACTGTAGTTTTGTACATTGGTTTAAATCACTGGCACTGTTTTATTTCAATTTGTCTTATGAATTAAACTTCAAATTTTTTAAAATGAAACCTTTGTTTGTTTGATTTTTAGCCGAGCGAATGAAAAAGTGCCTGGCAAATTATTTTGTACAAACATATAGAAGATAGGTTTCTTACCCGTGCTACAAGTTTGGTGAAATAGAGACCTTTAGGAAGCTGGATATGAAGGCTGGTCTGATAAGCATCGTCGCCAGCATTGTACAAGCTGATATTCAACATCACCTGTTTTACATGTCCCACTGAAAGGTAAGGTTTCTTTTCATAAGGCCTATACAAAATGAGTAAGAGTATACATCATTTTAATTTAAACCACTTCTTTTTGAACTGCAATTTTAATACAACAAAAAAGGAAACACTGTATTTAATTTTAGATTTCTTCTTTTCTCCTGCATCCTACTGTTAAGACATTCAGACCAGGCTTTTCCACTGCAAAATTCAATATGTGCAAAACTGGAATTTGCTCTTAACTATGCTATCGTTTTGGAAAGTAATCATTTCCAAAATGTATCTCCGATATGAAAATAAGTTGACACCGCCTGTATATAATCAAAGGATACTATCCATATGTATATTTTTCAGATGAATTCCTGCAAGCTGATTTGATCTCAGAATTAAGAGATGCAGCCAACTGTCTAGTGATAATTTAGCAAGTGAATATATTTGATCACTTAGTAAGCTGGTTGTTTATGTCCATCTTAAAGGGTAAAAAATAATCTCACTTCATGTGAATCTCGTTCTAGGATAGACCAGCGATGTAATGCCAGAAAAAAGTAAGGAAATATTAACCAGGTTCTGTGCTTTAGGCAAATTTATGTAATAGAGGAATGCAAGAGCTAACTAGCTTCACATATATCATAATAGCACGAAACGTGTTTCTGTGGGTCAAAGGAAAATCCCTGTGATACTTGTGTGAGGCTGTGAATGCTCCAACACTGGAAGTTTTAAAGAAGAGATTGGATAATCATTTATCTGAAGTGGTACAGGGTTTCCTGCCTAAGCAGGGGGTTGGACTAGAAGACCTCCAAGATCCCTTCCAACTCTGCTATTCTATTCTACTTTGAGCTGTCTAGACTAAGGATAAGATAGAACAGTTATAACCAAATATTTTTTCCAGCTATATTTGGATCCCACATGTTGTATCTTCCAAATCCTTTAAGTATGGCTTCTACAGAAGTTCCTCCAAGCAAATGTCATTAAACTGTAAATGTCAATGCAACAAAAAAGAAAAAAAATGCATTGGGAATATGCATGTTAACTTTACTTAACATAAATGCACTTTAATTAAACTCATATCAGATCCAATTTAGCTTTTATTCTGCTAGTTTTGGGTGGACGACTTTGGGCTGAAAAAAAAAAGTGCATAAAATTCAGTTTCTGTACTCGTTGATCTCTTTGCAAGACAGAGTAGTTGCCTCTGTCTTTCTACCACGGAATAAAAAACTACTACATATTTGAAGTAGTCAGCACACAACTGTTATCTATTTTCCTGCTAAATTTTCTCATTCCTCAGCCAATTAGGTATGTGAGTGATATAATTTTCTTTACCATTTAAGCAATGCATAATAGCAGATGATCTGTAACCACATACAAAACACCACAACGAACTTCTTTTTTGCCCTCATTCTCTGCTCAAATACTGACTTTAGTTCTTTATCCTTTCTAGAAAATCTGTTTCTCTCTATATAACTGGAATTGCTCAATAATTAACAAGACATACCTTTATGTGTGCTACATCCACAATCACTGTTGGTTAAATGTCTCCTTTTTAATGCAGCTGATACATTATCTTATGCTGCACAAGAGTGACTGTCATTTTACTCTCAATCAAGGCTAATGAAAGGCAGGACTTGTGCACACAAGCAAACATGTCTATCTTATGTTTCACCCCGTGTTCTCTAATCATGTTAACAAGTAAAAAGGAGAAAAAAATACCTAAAAGGATTTGAAAGTAAACTTCAATCTGACATTAAACTTTAATTAAGACTTGCAGAAGAGCTGCCTTGAAATAGGCATTTATCAAACATTCTGGCTTGAGACCAATACATTTAGTCATTTAATACCTCGGGGAGCAAAGTTGGCACTTAGACAAGCAGCAGAAGGTAAAACTACTACATAAGCAGTAAGTTTCAAATAAAAATGTGAAATACACATCCTAATATTTCAGTGGCTGGGCCTCTGATTAATGGTATGTGTGAAAGTTTCTTTAAATATAAATAATCTATGTTCTTTCTTTTTCTGCCTTCTACTTTTATGGTATTTTGCTTTGTTAGAAGAGTGATGTGTAGATTATAAGCATCCATAAAGCAAACTAACAGCTGTTTACATTTATTCAGTGTTTCTTGTTCTTCCTTTAATCCAGTGCACACAATTTAAATGAAATATATACCTGTCAACTCAAATTAATTAAATTATCTGATTAAAGTAATTTAGAAAGGGCAGATAAGGCATAAGTGTACACTAAGGTAAACCATAAATATTCTTACCTGACTTTCTTACGTAAGCAGTTGGAGGACAGCCATGTTAGTGTAATGTAACAAAACGTCAGAAGAAATCTGGTAACAGTTTTCTGACTGACAAATTTTGTTAAAAGGCATAAGTTTTCCCAAGCTGCAGCATCAAATTCATAGACCTGATCTTATGCATCTGACAAGCAACTGTTTGCAAAAATGTATGCTTCCTAATAGCATTTGTTAGTTGAAAAAGATACCACCAGCCTCCTGATTATAAGAAGTTAGTATCCTTAAAAAAATGCTGTTGCAGGTAAAGAATAAGTATCTGGAGAAGATAATTTGGTGTTTCACACTTTGTGGAAAGTAAAACAAGGGAAATGTGATAGCACCAATCCCATTTGTTTACACCTCTGTCTGCCACTATTGAAGCTGGAGGCTTTTTTTTAACCAGCAAAAGATGACACGATTAGAATAGGGTTTTTTTCCTTGTAGTTTTCATCTACTAAAAAAACCCTTCAGAGCAGGAAGAGGAATGGAAGTAAAAATAGTAAAGATATTCCCCTTTCCAACTATTTTGCCCTAAAATTTTAAGCCTCTCTCCTTGCCTTATATTTTATTTATTTATTTATTTATTCTATTTTGTCAAGTGATTATAAAATAATCGGTATAAGTATAAACATAGTTATGAATACATGAAATGGATACATATAAGAAAAATAAATATATTTAAACAGATTAATCTCTCATTGTTATAGTAGGCTCATCACTATGTAACTAATGAAAAGATGAATGAATTATTTTTTTAAAAATGACACTAATCTTCAGCCTACTCTATCCCAACCCTAAGAAATAGGATATCCAGGAAAATTTGATGAAACCCAAATTGAGCAGATTTTTTAGATGAAACAGAAGTCCTCTAAAACAGACTAAATCACTATGAATTCCTGGATGGTTCAGATGGGCATAAACAAGCTACAACTCATCCCTATAGGAAACAGGACCCTGGAGAGAAGGGAAGGAGAAGAACTGTAGGAATGGAATGACTGTCGATTTCTAAGGAAGATTTAAAATGAATTATTTTGACATCATGCAGAATGGCTGTGGCCCCGAAAGATGACAGTGCAAAAGAAGTGCAAAAAAGAGAAACGGAATCGGATTAGAATTCAGGTAGAGAAATAATTTCAAGGCTTGGTTCCTAAGGAGGAAAAAAAAAGATTAAGTCAGTCCTGAAAAGACAGGATTGTCAGGCCAAGTAAATTCAGGAAACAGGAGAACAGATCATGCAACTTTTGCCTTTATAGAAGGGTAATTTCAAAATTCTAGCCTTTGTAATCTGTAAAAAAATTTTGCATTGTAGTTCAGCAGAACATCTTCTTGAATGTGAAAAACATTCACATTTCCTTTTTAATTTATGCACCATGATTGTGAAAATACATGATTTTTTAACTGAAAACTAAGACTGCAGTTGGTATCACTGAAGCCTACATATCTATTTACCCACATCATGATAAATAAGATTGGCCTTGCGAGACTTCTTATATGCACAAAAATAGAAAGACTGTGAAATATCACAGTGGAAGAATGGGTAGTGAAGACGACAGAAATAGCAGATATAACAGAATTAACTTGTTTGATTAGAGAAGATTTGAGTTCTTACAGTCTGAATCAACTCTCATAATGCTAAACTTCCGATTATCATTACAGGGTACGAAGCAAAAGACAGCATGAGGTACCAGGGACAGTTTTATAAGAGAGGACATGCAAAGATTCAGGGAAAAAGATGTATGCTTTTCACTAGTAAATGCAAAGTCTGCGGTGAACAAGTCTATGTTTTCTAAAGAAAAAAGGAGATACAACATTTCTTCTCTGCCTAAAATACCATGGGAAGATATTATAATTCTGCGTATATAAGTGGAATTTCATTGTTTTATTTAATCAAGTGGCAATATCAAGGTGACCTGACCAAACGGTTATAGGAATAGTTTATATTATCCAATCTTAGGAAGTTGCTATGCTCTTTCAACAATGTACTCTTTTGTTAAATTATAGTGCAGAGGTCCATATGGACATTAATGCATTTGTTACAATCACACATAATATCAAGCCAGATTTTTTTTAACCACTATTTGTTGAATGGGATAGATTGACCTTGTTAAACAAATAACATTGAACTGGAAACAATATGCATAGCATGCTAAGTCAAAGAACCATACTGTATACAATGGTTCAGTATATGTAAACAGACCAGTGAAGCATGTTTTGAAGCTAGCAGAATAATTCCATATTATTATTATATACTCATATTATCATAGTTTCTCATATAGTGCCAGGGGTTCACAAGTTTACTCAGCTCCTCTTTGTGTCAATTTACTCAGCATCTCTATGACTCCCCTATGTAACTGACACTATTCTTTATACCTTGCAGAACTTTCTGATATCTGATCCCGTTCGTTCTAAAAATAACTTTTTTAAAAAATAGAAAGCGAAGTTCATGAACCTTGTTCACTTTCTCTCCATTATAATGGACTTACTTTGGAAATATAAGTTTTCCAGAAACTTGAAGGTTTGCAGAACAGTTTTCTTGAGTACAAAATCTTGCAAAGGCAAACTTTGAAAGAAGAACAGAAACAACTTTTTAGAACAATTTTGAATATATGCATTCAAAAATATTTTACCATGAAATCCACAATAACCAATAAGAAAACATCATCTGCCTTTCAAATTACATGAATTTGGCACTCTCCTTTTTAATTCATGCCATTGTGTCTCTACCAAAGGCTCATTTTGGGCAGTTTTTTAAATCAACAATTACAGTGGCTATATTTTCTTGGGGAAAAAAGATAAAACACAAACCTGAAAAGGGGGTTCCCAAGGATAAAAAAAAAGTTTTATAACTTATGTAGTAAAATCAAAAAACAAAACCAAGAAAATAAATAATTAAATAAATAAATCTAAAGACCAGCTTTCTGAAATAAAAATCTGTCTTTTATAATCAAGGATACATGGTCACTGTACCAAAAGTTCAAAGCAGCCCTTATCACCACATAAAGCTTCAGACATACCACAACATCAAATGTGGGGTGTTCTTGTAAGATTATCTAGTAAAAAAGCCACAAAAGCCCTTTCCCACATACAAATACGTAAAGGTGCCAAACCCCAAAAACAAGCAATTTGGACATTGACGCCAGCAAACCCCAAAGTAGTTCCTCTATCTTGAGTAAAATAAAGAATTAGCCAGTTATTGCCAATTCACAACAAAAATAATTAAAAACAATTTCTGGGAGAGCCATATCACACTGCCTTACGACAAGAATTATGGGTGATGAGAAAAATACTTTTTAAATGAAATAGTTTCCAAAGCAAAGTGACAAGAAAAGAAAAGAAAGTGCTTCTCTTTTGACATTTGTGTTGGATGCCACTAAGAAAGTTCATGTGGAAACAAATTCCTTTGACCTTTCACCACAACAGTATCTAAAGAACAAGTGTAAATTTAGAGCAGTTGTTATGTTCAACTATTTTTCCATCCTTTATATTGAAAAACTGTGTATCAGAAAATAGAAATATTTGCCTTGATCCAAAAAACTATCCCAGCAGCAGAGGTCCTACGTTGTTATTTCTGAACTACTGCCTGATGTTTAAGACAATCAGTTAGTTACTTGGCTTAATATGTAGCAAGTTCATTTACAGTTTGACATTTTAGAGCCATCCAATGTATACTCAAGGCTATAGGGCTTCATCATGTCTCAGTTATTTTAAAAGAATGGATGACTCACAACAGCAGATGATGATCCAGATTCCATATGGTTTTAATAGTTACAGAATTTAGCACAAATATGTGTTCTCCTTCCCTTCTGCATGAGAAAGTGCTCTTTCTATAGTTTTATATGTGATAATGCTATAAAATCCATATTTAGTATAGCTAATATTACTTCAAAGTCAGGCCTCTATCCTTACCCACTATCTAGTCCATATAAGTAAAAATCCTTCAGGTGAGGATCTGAAACAAAAAAGTACTTCATTACAACTGGTGTCTATCAGCTTGTTAGACTTCATTTACCATTATACAAGCCAGCATGACATACCTTGCTGTGCACAATATTATCATCCTTCCGTTGCTGAAGTACGGGCTGGAGTGGTTGGAGTTCATCAGCATTTCTCTTCTTCAAAACATGGTGTCCCAGGTGATAGGTAGCTTCAACATGTATAGGAGTTTGAATATCCCTTACATCTTTCTAAGCATGTGAAATCAAATAAATGAATTGCATAAAACTGAAAACAATATTCACCAATCAACAATATAAGCAATTTCTACGTTTCAGCATTTATCCTGAAACAACACATAAGGTAGTTAGTTTTGCATGGCAGCGTACACCCCAAATTTGAATTCTCTCTTATAATGCTTCTAAGGAAATCCATTCAAAAGCAAACCCCAAGCAACGGTATGCAAACATGAAGCCCAAATAGCTTGAACATTGCATATTTAAGAATGTTTTAGCATAATTTTTATTTCTATGTTAAGATTCTTCATAACACAGAGCACATGAGATTTCATTGCTTAAGGAAAATGCCCTTTCCCCTATGGCCCACGCTGATTACCCAATCAATTTATAAAGCTCAGAGTGAGTCGTATTTAAATGTTTTCAGTCCCTTAGATTTATTGTACTGCAATACAGATTGAAGTACTGCCTATATTGAAGCACTAAGGAAGGACAGTGGAAGAATGAGCATAAATCTTGAAACAGCAGTGAAACTGATACTCCATTTCTCTCTTTGATTAATGGTGCAGTCCTGATTTTACTAGGATGTAAGTCCCATTGAGCATAATGGAAGTCATTCTTAACTAAACAGTAAATTTATGTTTAAATTCAAGATATGGAATCTTGTATGCTGCAGTAATTACTACACTTGTATGCTGGAATAAGTATAATTTCTTTAAATTTACCCAAGTATGGAAGGTTTTATATTGTATTTAACTGCTTGTGAAAATAAATCTATACAAAGTATCAAAGATTATATTAACGTTGATTAAATTATTCCCTTGATGTGGAAGATTTCACTGATTGTTCTTCCACAGGTTCCCTTCCCCAATTTTCAATAACAAGTTTGTTTTGATCAGTTCATATGTTTTCCAATTCATTCTGATTTTCCACAAGGTTTCTTTGCATCTGCTCTGTATTATTTTTATTACACCAATTAGCTATTAATTATTTTCTCAGGTCTTGAAAAAGCATGATTTGAAAAAAATGAAAGTTTGATATCTGACACCAAATTCACTTAACCTCAGTGTCTTTTTACAAGTTCAAAAGTTACAAGAGAAGAAAGAAAAAGCTGAAGAAGATTCTTGGATGAGAAGCGAAACATCTTCAAAGAAAACCAAAAAAGTCCAGTTGTCTCTTGAAAAAGCACCTTTGGAACAACCATGACCTGGATGACTGAGAATCTCCATAGTTGACTTGTGATAGATGGGAACATAAATTGTGATGTAAAAAAGCAAAAGTGTCTATTTTCATGACTTGAATAAATGACCATGGCCAGAGTTTACTGCAGGTTCCCTGACAGGAGTCGACAAGCTTTTTGGATAACCTTCCCAGTGAACACTTCCATCCCAAGAAGTCTATGAAGACAATCTTACCCTCATGAATGCCTGATGGGTTCTGCATGTAATATTGTTGTTGCTATAGATCCGGACACTTCCAAAGGTGGCTTCAGACGTTCCATTAGAGGAAAAATAAAACCTCGCTGCAGTATCTGGCCTTCTATTAATATCCAGGCTTAGATTATAAAGCAATACTGTAAAGATTTTTAAAAAAGGAATAAAATAAGAGGAAGGATTAAAAATTTTTAGAAACATTTCCATATTCATTAAAGTGATGGTGAGCTACTACTTATGTTAACATACACAAGGCAGCAAGTTGTAACTGGTTCTACATTTTCAGAATTTTCTGTCCAATCTTTGGAATATCACTTATTATTATTAAATCTTAAAGGAAAAAAAATCAAAATGTATATTCAGAATCTGATATGTGTGTGTGCATATAAATAATGAGGACACGTTAATGTCTTTTAATGTGATATAGTTCTGTCTTCATACAAATATAACACTGCTTAAAGAACATGTATCTTTTCTCCAGAGTGCACTCTAAGTTTGTAATTTACCAAGATAATATGCGTAAAATACTATGTACTTAACCTTTTTATTCTGCCTTGAAAAATGAATTATAATACATATGCCTATGCCTATGTTTTAGGGGAACATAGCCTGCAAAATTATGAGAAGAATTTTCTTTTTATTATCATAACTCCTAAGGAGGAACACTGTGGGCTAATCATGCCAGGACAAATTACTTTCAAATTATTAACATTGTGTGTGTATGTTTGTCTGTGCGTGTATGCCCATGCCTCTCAGAGATGTCTGGAGAATTCTATGCAGTTTTCATGGCAACGTTTTTGTAAATGGCTTGAGAGAGAACAACTGGCTAAAGACACCCTTTACCATGCCTAAGGCAAGACCACAGTTTCTGGTCTCTAACCTAATGTCTTTAACCAATAAACTCAACTTGCTCTCTAGGATCATTTTAGATCACATTAACTCTTGTATTTTTTTTAAGTTGCACTATTCATCCTTTGGATTATAGAGTTTATGTGTGTGTGTATGTGTGTGTTTTAATGTATATATTATATAATCTATATTATAATATAAATAGTATAAACTATACAACTACACACACACACGTAATATATATATGTGTGTGTGTTAGTGTATATATTATATAATCTACCGTGTTTCTCATAAAATAAGGCCAGGTCTTATTTTTTTTTTGAGCCCCCCAAAAATGGCTAGGTTGTCTTTTCGGAGGTGAATTAATTTCTCCCCCCCCCCCAGGTCAGTGGGTGGGCGGCAGCGGTGTGGATGTCGGCCTTGGCAGGGCACTTTAAATCGCAAGACCTTAGGCATCCACTGCTGCTGCTTCGTCCGCTGTTCTTGCTTTTCCTTCACATTCCTCCACTGGCAGCGTTTCAGCCGCTTCTCGTGCGGGGAGCTGCCTCCATAGCTTCCACAGTTCCCACCAGCGCTGGCAAGAGAACAGCGGCAGTGCCGGCGGGAACCGTGGAAGCATTTCAGCTGCTTCTTGGGCGGGGGAGCCACGTCTGTGGCTTCCACAGTTCCTGCCGGTGCGAGAACAGCGGCAGCGCTGCCGCGAAGTTCTCGCGACTTAAAGTGCCCTGCCAAGGCCTACATTCATGCGCCGCCACCTGCCTGCTGACCCAGCTTGCAACCAGCACCATACCCAGGTCTGCAGCAAAGGCGCTTGGCTGCAGACCCGGGTATGGTGGGTCTCGGCGCTCAACCATGATTGGCCATTAGGAGCGGCTGGTGATGAGGCGTGGCTGCCCGCAGGGCATTGTTAAAGGTAAGTTCCCCCCCTGCCCTCCCCCCCAATTTCGCATGTTTTAAACTAGGCCTAAATTTGGGGGGAGGGGCTTAATTTCATTTCATTTAATTTCATGCTTAGAAAACATGCTGGGTCTTCCTATGGGGGGCATATTGTTGGAGAAACACGGTATATTATAATACAAATATAAACTTTACAACTATATACATACACACACACATATATTATATAATCTGTGTGTGTGTGTGTGTTTGTGTGTTTATATATAGAAATCAAGATTTAATGCAGAATTTTACAGGGATTCATTTCTAAACTTAGGACAAGTAAGTAATTTTGTTATTGCTGTGTTACTGACTTGTGTTTCTGCCATTTTCTTAATTCTTTGTAATCACTGGGTTTCATCCTCGCCAGACATTACCTTCTGCCAGAGTTAGGAACCTCCACCCTAAAGCAGCCTTGTAGAAATGAATTCTTTTATTCTTTGATTCTTTGGACCTGCTTGTCATATGAGCACCTTCCCACTAAATGTTACCACGCCACTTTGCCACCAAAGATGAAATGAGTAATCACCAAGATTTCTGCCATTGAAAGTTGCCCTTTTTTTTAGAGTGTGTGTGTGGATAATTTTGATGATCTTACTCTCTTGCTTTCTGATTAAAAAATGAAAGGAAATCTTGCTGCCAGCTTTGGATGCACAATCTCTAGGAAATAAATACAAGTGTATTTATTCTCAACTACAATAAAATAGTAGTGAATAACCACTAGCTTTGATTTATGGATTAGCTAGTAATAAATTTGTCATAACCATCAGCATTTGTTTTTGAATATTCAATTATGAAGTGCTAAGCACAAACTAAGAGGCTTACCTATGTAACCTGGAATAGTTTGGCTAGTATAGTTAAAACAAAGTATTAGATTAACACACACAGCTGGTTGTCCATTTCTCACACAGTCCAGTATGGTTCGGTTTACAGAGTTAGGGTGTTTTAAGGATGCTTCCACAATAATTACAGCCCTTGTCCTAAAAAAAGGGAAATTTGTGACTACAACATGCTCTATAAATATTAATAATGCTGGGCATTCCATTTTTTAAAGACATACATGATTTAGATTCTAACAGATCAAATGACATGTTAATTAAATAGCATACATGCCTAACTTTTTATTATTTAAAAGCAGACAAGATCAGAATTGTACCCAGCTGAAAACAAGAGATTAACTGTTTCTTTCCTTGCTTGTCATTCCTGCTATTTGCTTCCTGCTTTTTGTGTGATAACATAAAGAGAATTTATAGAAAGGCATAAGTGGAGATGAAATAATTGGGCCACTTCTGAAAGTTAAAATCTCTTTTTGAATCAAAATACTCATACTTACTTTGAAAACAGACTGTGTTTTGTTCTATGTACAGATAAATATTTTAACTTGAGAAAGTTTGATGAAGAAATACTACTTTTCCTTTTTGCTTTCAAATCATCCTCTGTTAATGAACACCTTATGGCAACATCTTAGTATGCAAGACATGACTGAAAGATATATAAATTCTGAGGTTCCCATTGCTTGGAAAATAACTCTTAATGGTCCCATATATTAAGTATTTAAATGATATACTAATACTAGAAGCTTAATGATTAAGTTCAGAGTTTAATAGTCTGATGAAATCAGCTATATATTGCAAATTTTACTTCAGTTGCCTCTAACCCTAAAATGTGTTCAAACCCACCTCAGTAATACAGCAGAATCTGACAAAAAAGCACCAACTGCTACATCTGTAAAAATAAAATTAAATAAATAAATCAGGAGTACAGTTTGAAGATGGAGTCATTATAAATGTTCTCTTTGGCACTTCTCTTTTATTGTACACTCCTCTCTGGACTACATCAAAGTGCTGTTTGCACATCATTAATTACAGGAATATACTGATACATTAAGACATGTCTTATGATTACAATGTCTGAAACAGATTTATCAAAATATGGCTTAATTGTTTTAATTATTTTATTTACTTCTGCTCCAAATCCACAATAAATCTGAAATGGAAGAAAATAAATTATAGAGTCCTCTAAAGGGAAGAACAATTATTTATAGTAAAAAATTAAATTCATGCTCAAAATCTAAAGATAGTAATTTACAATCCTCCTTGCTTCTACAGCCTTCTTTCCAATATTATGTGCAGGGGAAAGGGATCACATTACATAACCACCCCTGGTCTTTATATTTTGAAAAATATTCTTCAAGTTTGCCTCAGTGACATCCGTGAGATCTTACTGAATTTGTCAGAATAAGAAAAGCAGAGTTATAGCATTGTGACACAAACTCCATTTCTTTTGTGGCTTCTGTATCCTACAACATGCAACATAGAAAAAGAGCAGGAATTGCATCATGGTGCCACATCATTGCTTTTATCAGTTTGACTCCCTCTCTTACACATGCTGTTGCTTCAAATTTCATAGGCAATCAAGAACATATGGAAAAGCCAAGAAACCTTGAAGCATACCCTAGTTTCAATGGGCAAAGATAAAGAATTTTCCCTCTAGGGACGTGCAGATAAAGTTGGTGTATGCTTCCTAATTTCTTCTGGCACCATAGAACATGCAGTCCCTCTGTCCTTCTGTTGGTTGCCTGAAGGGGTCTGATGCATCACTCCAGAAAACACTCAGTTAACAAAGCAGTTGCAACAAAACATTCTCATCAAGAAAGCACTTTCCACAATATTTGAGAGGAAGCATTGGAAGACAATGATATACATTCCAGTTGTGGTGTAAATATATCAAGTGTCTTGTCTACTCTCTTATTTCTCTTTGCTCTCCTAGGAAATATTTACTAGAATTGTTGAAGGACTTATTCTGCCTGCAAATGTGATTGGATTACAAACTACCTCTAACAACATACAGGAAAAGAAGAATGTTCTCAACATCATTAGCTGGTACAACATATCTATCTTCACCTCACACTTATTGAGTCAAAGTTAGATAGTAGATTTATTTTCATTTCACTCTTCTCTTGAATCTTCTCTTTATAACTTCTCAAGTAAAATCCTGCATGTAGAGGCTATTTCCTCAATGTGACAAATCAGCTTGTTAAAATGTCAGTGAATATGCCTGCATGCTTCTATTCTCTACACAAGATGCCAGGATCATTTGGTGAGAACACTTCAGAGAACATCCTCATGATTTCTTTTCAGCTTTTCAATGGTGATGCTCATAAACAGAAGCTTCCAGAGCACAGAATTTACATTGTAGTAAATCCTGAACAAAATTTAACAATGTTCTTGAGCTGCATGTGGTCTAGAGAAGGAGCAATAGAACAAACCAGTCTTGTTCATCAATATCTAACATGTTTTTCATAATATGACCACCCTATTTATTATCATGGCATTCTTCTGGACCAGTGGATTCCACTGGACTACACCAGTGAACATTGTAGATTGGAGGCACCCTGTTACATTGGCTTTTCTCCTTTCTAGTTCCAGTCTGGGACACAAACAGCCAAGCTTTGCTGTGGAATGCAACAGGACTTGGTTCTCTCCCTTATACAATTTAACATTCATATGATACCACTGGCGAAGTTAGCAGCTAGAATGGGATGAAGGATAGTGCACATTGCTAGTCCAGGCTGTATGAGGATATTGTGAAAATCCTTGTCCAATGTCTTGAAGCTGTGTAGTCAGCTGTAACCCTGTATGGTCAAAGTAATTTCAAATTAAATCCTTGCAAGATGGAGCCATGATCAAGCTGCCTCTATCCCAACTTCAGTGTTCACTGTAGACAGAGGTGCAATTCTCCTAAAGGAGTGCTTCATGTTTAGGATTTTTCCTGGAGTTGCCTGCTAGTGAAGCTAGTGAAGGATTAGAGTTGGGAGGCTTTGCCTAACTTCAGTTGGTGCATTAATTGAAAGACCAGATCTTTTAAGTTTTGACAAATGTGACTCATTCCCTTAGCACCCCAAATTTAAAGACTGCAATGAGACTGCCTTTAAAGATAATTTGGAAACTACTACTCTTCCAAAATGTGGTGGTCTGACTACTAATCTACTAATTTGCTTCTGATTCCAATTCAAAGTGCTGGTTATAACTAAAAAGCTTTATGTGGCTTATCTTCTAGATCCCTCTAGAATTATCTCACCCAGGACTTCTGGGGAAGAAATAGTGAACTAAAAACTGCTCCACTAAAAATGGAGTTGACAATTGCAGTTGAATGAGGAGTTGGCAAGTAGATCAGCTCTCTCCAGACAAGGAGAGAATTTGAGATCGCCCATAAGTGCTCCAGACAGCTGCTCCTTACAATGACAAGATAATTATTGGTGAGTTTAGAGCTTTGGTAGTCATCTTTGCTCAAATCATGGTCAGTGCTTTTTCAAAAGACACATAACTTGCATAGTTAATTATAAGACTCCTTCCCATGAGAAAATGCTGTTATTTTGAATCCTTAAAATGATAGAACTTTTGAAGGATGGACATTACAGGAACCAGAAGAAACTAAAGATTATAATGAAAGGAGAATACTTAAATTTGATTTACTAATATACAGAATGGAGCAAAATACTAATGTAGGCATACTGTGAATGAAATTACATGTCTGATTCTATTTTTCCATTTTCTTTTTTTCCAAGTTGTTAAATTCCAGTACATTGGTCTGAAAAAAAATTAGCATAGCAATGCTGCAATTTTAAAGCATTGGAATGGTCTGTTTAATTCAATAAGACTCAATGCTAAATAGATTCCTATGGGACCATGCATATTAATTCACTTACATATAAACAGGCTGCCTTTAAATTGCTTTTTACAATTTGTGTGTTCCATGTCAATTCTATTGCATTTTATTATTTGGTTCATAATGTTTTTGATTTATTCATTCAGGCAGGTGGGCAAGAAATTAAAAAAAACATTGCCCAAGTGATTTAAAGCTAACAAAAATCCTTAACTCACCTGAATACCCATTGCTGTCTACATCAATTCTCCCAGATATGGATTGACCAAACATGCGTAAACTGTTGCTGATTTGATGTCCTTGAATTCTCTAAAAATTATTATTAAAACAAAAATTAAAAAAGCAGAATAGCTGTAGTATAGAAATAACAAGAAAATAAAACCCTAGCCCTATTCCTTCCTTCATTGTGTGTGTGGGGTTGTATTCAGTGCTAAGTATAAATGATGGTTCTTTCAATATTCCAAACACCTTCTTAGGATTAGGTAAACTACTCTAGGAGCATCCTCAGATCTTCTATTAAGCCAAGACAAAATTAGCCACATTCTTAAAAGTAATGGGTGGGAGACACAGAAAAAGTTGCACTGATTTCATTCCATCTACATTTAAAGGAATGCATACATGATATAATTAATTACAGTTACATTGATTATAGGTAACATCACTTTGTCTTTTTTCTGTCTCATTAAATATTACAATCTGATAACAACTTTGGATAGGGATGGGATATGTAAAACATCTTCAACATCTACAGGTGGCTTACCCATTTCTGTTCTACAAATAGAACAGAACCTAGCATACCCATTTCTGTTCTACAAATATTTCTGTGGTGCTACCTTAAAATATTGTTAACATAAGCAGCTTGTTTCTACAATTGAGCTGGACCGCTTGTGAACCATTAATATTGATATTATGACTCAGATTTGCCACTTAATACTAACAGAAAAGGGTTGATACAAAGTGATCTTTTTTTCCATTAATGACTGATAGAGGAAAGGGCTGTTAAGCAAGTGGTAAAATCTAGTTAGCATGCATAAGGGTTTCGACTAAGAGTCAACACTGACAGTACCAAATAAATGGGACAATTTAGATCTTTGTTAGGTATTCCATCTTTCCTCTTCCTCTGCCCCAACTTACTCCCTACTTTGCATGTGTAACACAGAATTTGTTACTGGGGAACTATTGTGTCAGTGAATTCCTACCCTGCATGGTTTCCACTTCTATGTTCTGCTTAATATAAAAATGTGAATATGAGAAACTGGTTTATACTAGCTTATCTATCTCCACGCTGGAGATTTTATCTATCTGGAAATATTGGAGAACTGAACAGAGGTCCTTGACAATAGAGCCTGCTTATATAAACAAACAAATAATCTGGTTACGGTGAGATATTAAAAATAGTCGCAAGGACGATTTAAGGAGACCTACTTGTGAAAAAGTTGGTGATATTCCGTCTTCTCTGCCATTATATATATAAACTGAACCTTCTAAATCATTTTCTTGCGGAGCCCCAATAGCTACATCTGTTAAAAACCAATGGAAAATGAAATTAACCATGCATTAATTACATTGTACAACTTTTTAAAATAAAAAATAATCGTGACTAGTATAGATCACTCCCTCCAATTTATTTTTTACAGAAGAATCACATGATAAACGAGGAATTATCTTAATAGACTCTATGTAGAAGAAGAAGAAAAAGGCAGATCTGTATTAGGGGATAAACCCTGAGCTAGGGAGGGTTATTCCAATAAGCTACTGTAGATTTATTTCTCTTGTAATTAACTACTGGAGAACTTGAAGATATAGCAGAAACATCATTTGCGCTCTCTCTCTCTCTCTCTCTCTCATAGAGCAATATAATAGTCTATAATATGGAGAAGCAGTAAAGCAGAGAAACTTCAACTGCTGTACATTCTTATATAATTTGTTTCAGTCTATTATCAATTATACCAAGCAAAATCCAATGGGAAATAGATTTTTCTGGCAAAATTTAGACTTTCATTTCCTGAATAGGTCCCATGCTCCCTGAATATTCTCTAACAGAATTTCTCTAAAAATTCTACCATAATGGATTTTGGGGACATAAAGGGATGAAGGGAGAAAGGATATTGCATGGAAACTCTATACCCAGGCCATTCTGTCAACATTATTATTTTTAATCAGAATTCATCATCTTGAAGGTTCCATACAAAATAACCTTAAGAATCTTTTTCTGGAGATAAAAATGCTACTGCCAATTAAAGGGTGTGCTTAATGAGAATCCATCCATTTTGATTAGCTGTACTGTAAATATTCTGCTAGACATAAATGTGGAATCAAAATTCTGCATTCTTAAAATAATTGCATGTATCTCTAGACATGGTTCAGAATAGCTGTGTTTACAGGTAATACTGAGCAATGTATCCTACACTTCCTTTCACACTACTACAGATTTTTAAAAAAACATAATACCTTCAAAGCCATCATTATCAATGTCTCCTAAATTGGCAATGGAATCGCCAAATCTTGCTGCATACAAATCACTTCCAGCTAGTGCTGTCTGCAGCTCCATCATCTTTGCTCCCTATAAAAATAAGTTTGATTAACCCTGAGTTTCTAGGTATTATATTACAATTGTGAGTTCTGTTCTACTTTTAGGTGTATAATTTGTAACCCGCAAACCTGATGCAGCTTCCATTAAGTGTACCTCTCACACATCTCCAGGCATGTTACCAAATTAAAATGTTCTACGTATTGGAGTCATTCAGTCATACTTTCTATATGGCAATCACTATGGCTCAAAACTAATTAAAGGAAGTCATACCTCACTCCACCCCAAATAATCACTCAAGTAACTGACTAACTCTACAACTGAAAAAAACAACTTTTGCACAGTAGAAATACATTTTAAAGTACAAAGCTCTTCATCACCATCTCCCTTACAGGATCATTTAACAAAGGAGAAACCTAAATTAGAGACATTTAGTCTCTGTAAGTGACTTGGCTTCCGGATGAAAGGGTACTTTAGTAAACTACAATGTAAGATGAAAAGGCCTTTTCATTAAAAGTTTATATAACTTTGAGAAATCAAAATCCATACCCCAGAAGTTAAAAAGTAGAGTTCCTGCCAATCATTTTCAAAGTGAGACTCTGCAAATGTTCAAACATTTGAAGGAAAAGAAGCCATCCATTGTAGCTTACATTTTTATTAAAAAAGTTACATGCCCAGGCAGTTTCACTTCCATGAATTTTCTTTCAACAGTATTATAAAAGCATAAAGAAGTAGCTGTTTAGCTTTTTGATACTATCTTCCAATTTTCTTTAAAGGGAGTGGGTACATCCAGGAACTGTTTTGCATCACTGTAAGCTAACCAGATGCAAGACAGAAAATAATCAGAAAAAGCTTAGGTGCCTCCAGATATAAAGGCTCCTTTTAGCACTACCAGTCAGAACATGAATTTTCTTTATAGATCTGTGGCAAAGAAGAAAAAAAAATATCAAAGAAGAGATGAAATATTTGGACCATTGTAAAAATTCATAACCATATGCTGACAGTTTCACAGTAGATGCTTTATCTAGAAATCTGTTGCCTTTCCATGTTAAAACATGTTAATCATTTCTACCTGCAAAGGGAGTTATCAAAATGATGATAATAATAAGCGTTATGAAAAAGCTGGCCCTAAGAATGGATCATTTATCCATTTAAATCAACTCCATGACACTCTTCAACAAGAATGAAGGAATACTTACAGAACCTGAGTTGAGGTAAACATAAACCCTTCCTTCTTCTCTGACTTTACTATACATGGGTGCGCCAACTAGTAAATCTGAAAGGCCATCACCATTAAGATCCACCGCACAAACAGTAGCTCCGAAGTAAGAACCAAACTACCCACATAAAAGAGACAATGGTTAGTCATGAAATCACCAAGATGTATGAATATATCGTGATGTTTAACAAACTTTATAAATGCAGAAGTATTATTACCTTTTTACCCCTTAATTCACTTAAAATTGATAGTTGTTTGGGTTCAATTTTAAAAATGTAAACCTGAAATAAACAACAGAGATCAGCTGCATCAGAGGCCCTAAACAAACAAAAAAAAACAAGAAGTTTCTTTATCTTCTTTTACTTTTTTTAGTAAAAGAAGCTAACAAAATATAGTGTTTCTACGAGGTGAAAAATGAGAAATGGCCTGAATGGAGCAATTGCCTGAGGCAATGGGGTTTGCAGTAAGCCATAGCAGCTTTCATGAACTTCCTGTTCCTCTGTCAAAGTGATTATGTTGCACAATTTGGCCTAACCTTGCTTGCTGTCTTAGATGAAATAGGAGAAGTTACTCCATCAGATATAATGTAGGGCTCAACCACTGATCCAGCCAGCTTCAGATCAGTAGTAGGAAATCATTAGTTCTTTGCTTCCAGCAGTAAAATGTCTTGGGTCATTCAAGTGCAACACTGGTCAACTTAGGAACCGCTCTTGACAATGGCCTGAATTGGACACTTCACTCTCTGATGTCTTCTAGCAATGAAAATGCATTACTTCATGAACCTTCTATTAATACTACTTGGTGGATAAAAGTCTGAGGATCATTGGCTTTCTCTAGCACAAATACATATTGGCAGTTGCATCCACTATTCATGAAAAATATGTCCTTGGAAAACATTCATGGAAAAAAAATAGCCTCAGGTTATTAAGTTATCACCAAAGACCCTCTGGCGGATAGTTCTTCCATGTCATTGCAAGTTATGAATTTATTTCTATATAATCGACCACATTAAAGAAAAACCTCTTACTTTACCAATCTGCTCCTGCTGGGGAGCACCTCCAATTACTTCTGAACTACTTGCAGAAAGGAAGTGACCTGCTCCAACAGAATAACCTATCCATAAAAGAACAGTGAATGGAAGCAGTGAGTTTTCAGGTGCAGCATTCTGTATCATTGCAAATAAACTGATATCTTAGATTAAAGGAATTCTTTATTTGAGCACTGACTCCCATAATTGGGAATGAGTATGTTTGCAAACGAATAAACAGATTAATTCTGTGTCTGTGCTTGTATGTCCAAAAGTTGGATATCCAATCCCTTTAGCAATCTATTTAGGTACAGCTATTAGGATACTTCAATAGAATGTAGACATATGCTTTTATAGTATAATTCCCATTTACACTGCGCAGAGGGCAGTCAGGTGACTCTGTTGTTTATCTCACAATACGGGTGGGAATACATGCCTCCATATGCTGAATTGGCACATTCAACATACCTTGCTGAGCAGAACTACTCTGAACAAACGGAAAAATGCTCAAATGTTTGTTTATATCAAAGTTAAAATTGATAGGTTTGTCTATAAAACCAACTTCCTGGGTGTGTATATGTATGCAGTGCAATCACTAAGAACTGCTTTGCATATGTCCTGTTGAAAATCTAAAAGGCGAATGATTTTTTTAAAGAAAATGAAACAAACAATACTTCGAGTAATGCTCTCTAGACAAAGAAATAGATTTTCTACATAAAGAGTGCAATAAACTAATACTACACATACTGTACATTCTTGGAGAAAAAAGAAGAAACTTCAATATCTTAATATCAGCTCTGAAGGAATCTGATTCGAAACCCTCATCACATAAATGAAAAGCACAGTACAAGACATGTCTCACAATCAAAATATTTTGCATAACCCCACAAAACCCCATAAGTAAGGAAGGCAACAAAGTCCCTTAACATTTTCCTTTTTTAAGAATATCAATGAAGTCCATGGAGGGCTCAGAGGTAATCATGCTTGAGGCTTCTGCTTAGCTCCACAACATGCTAGCTTCTCACTCACTTTATATATTGAAACGGAATTTTAAAACTAAACCAGGGAGGGTAAAATACTTAAGACAGCACTAAGGAACATGTCAGGAAGTGCACTGCTACCTACAGCATCACCGCCTTCCATTTTTTTGTCTGGAAAGCATACTGTCAAAGAGGTATGTTAAAGTGAAGGTTCATATGCAAATATTAAATAAAAAACATTTACCTAAATAACTTCCATACTTTATCTGATGATTCACATCCAGATATGAAATAAATATGTTTGCTATTTTATCGTACACAAAGATGGAACCAGCCCAATAATCTGATCCTGGGGCTCCCATAATAATTAAATCCTAGGAAAAAAACAAAAAGCTTAAATCTTTTAATACATGGTTTGAAAGCTACAGTAGCTATTCCATTGCTAAATACATCCAGGCCAAATGAAAAAAAGGCATTTTGTGAGCAATATACCATGCAACGTATTTTTCTCATGTAAAGCATAAAAAAGTTCAACCTCAGAGAGAAGGTGATGGGTTTTATTATTGCTTTGCATGAATATTCCCAGATCACATTATAATTTATGTTCTGTTAATTTCAAAACAGAAATGTTAGGCGTATACAGAGCACTCTATTCATTAAAAACCTTGTTACAGTCTTACTCCGGTATCTTTGCAATAGCAGCCCAAGATCACAGATTAATTTTGATTGAAACCAAACAACAATATTCCCCCTTTGCTTGGAATTAAAAGGTACCACCGTGGCAACATCTGCTTCTCAGGAAGAAGATGCAGCAAGCAATCTCAAGAGGACAACCTGAAGCAAGCTCTTTTCAACAGCTCATTTCACTCACCTCTTGCCAAGGAAAGAGGTGATGGTTGGGATTAAAAAGAGAGAGAGAAAAAGCTCAGTCTTGAAGAGCATTAAGCAGGTGGATGATGAAGCAGCAGCTTCCCAGAAAGGTCTGGTTTTAGTCCTTTGAATTAGCATGCACTAATTGCAAGTTTCCCAGTACAGGTAGCCCTCAACCTATGATCACAATTGAGCCCCAAATTTATGTTACTACGTGAGAAATTTATTAGGTAAGTTTTGTCTCATTTGACAACTTTTCTCGCCACATTTGTTAAGTGAATCACTGCAGTTCTTAAATTAGTAACAGGGTTGTTAAGTGAATCTGGTTTCCTCTTGACTTTGCTTGTTGGAAGGTCGCTAAAGAGTATCAAATGATCCCAGGACACTGCAACCATCATAAATGAGTCAACTGTCAAGCATCCGAATGTAAATCATGTGATCACGGGATGCTACAAGGGCATTAAAAGGTGAAAAATGGTCATAAATCACTTTTTTCAATGCTGTCACTAAATGAATTGTTGCAAGTGAGGACTACCTGTATATTACCAAACTAAACATATTTTATTTCATGAGTAAAATAAATAGCTTCAACAGTGAAGTAATAATCTTAACACACATACCTCAGTGTAAAATGTTGATATCCCAGCCTGACAAGATCCATATTTTTCTCCATATTTTCTCAAAAAATCTGTATATTCACCAATGTGATTCAGAAAAAGAACGTATTAAGACCAACAAACTAAACAATTCTTCACAAATATCACATGCTTTTTACAGTTGTTTTGATAAGCAAATTGAAATTAGCTAAACTATTACTACCTGATGGCAAGATATTATGATAAGTAATGCCAGAAGAATAAAGGTTTTTGAAAAGCAATTTTTTCAAAAGAAACCGTCACTGTCCAGCCTTATTTCTAGAACTCTAGTTTAAATAATTTAAATAGTGAAGAGACTCATTATGGAAAAATATTTTCCTAATGAATATGTATATTATGTGGATTCTTATTTGTTTATTTTCCATTTTAGACTTTACTGACAAAAATTGTTTTCTTCCATTCCCTTTACAATTTCAGACACAATTTGCTGAAAAGAATATTAGAATGTTCCAGGTTGGTGAAGTTTTAAAAAATGCTAGAACCCCTGTTCAAGATACAAAGATTTCATGATAGAAAACGGGTTCTGTTCAAGTGGTTTTTTTCTCTAAAACTTGTTTATTCTTCCAGGCCTTGGCTCTGCCTCAAACAAAGACAAGCTTGCCTTGGTCCAACTAACTTCCACTTTTAGTCTAAAACAGGATTGGAAAGCTTGTCAGATAATCTAGCAAAGAGGAAACCGAAAGAAATTTTTAAAGTTATAATGACCAATATCTTGAGGAATCCTGGAAAATCTAAGAGATATGATGAAGTTTTATTATTGTTATCATTTTTAAATGGGCTTTTGTTCATGGATAGAACCCAGCTGTATTGAGATGATATTTTAGGGCTGAGTTCAGCCTAAGTTCAAGCAACACTAAGACCTTTTTTGCTTCATTCCTATTTGTGTCTTCCTAAAGATACACCAGGCAGGAAATACTGGAAGAGATACTAATCATGCCAATTGTCTTTCAAACACAGCCTTAATATTTCTTTTTATATAAATAATTTTAATGCACATTTGCAGTCACACAGAGAGATGCACTATAAAATCTCTTTGCAAGATTTCTAAACCATTTTGTTAAATAAGATAAACTCAAAGCTGCCTCAAAATAAATGAAGCTGAATATGAAGTCTTCCTGGTTACCTCTTCTCCAAAATGTTTACAATTCTATTTTCTATTATTGAGTAGCAAGATTTTTTTTTACTTACCCTTATAGCAAGGGCATATTCTTTGACTTAACAAGGTTCGAAAATTGGGAGGTATCTCATAACAAATGCCATGTGGAAGTTTGTGCTCTGAAACATAATATACATTTTTCCATCTATGTCCACACACCTAGATAAAAATGAGACAGGAAAATAAGTGTGGTGATTGAAATAAAATAGTTTGACAAAGTATACTACTACTTTCAGAGTCACAAAGTCATTAATCCATTAATCAAATCCTACTATAGGATTTCAAAGAGAAATATTTCAGAAATATTTTTGTGTATAGAGCTACAGCTCTGTTTAATTTGTTATCAAACTAGACACTTTCCCCAAATATTTAATTTACACAAGGAAATATAAGGCAATACTTACAACAATAGATCCATTTTCTCCTGGCTGTCTTGCTAGGCTCACTCCCAACCACTGATTGTCTCTTTCTTCAGTGCAGGTTTTTCCACACCTTTCCCCTTTTGGATCACCTTTAATAAAAAAAAATATTAAGGTTTGTATAGGAACCTTTGAAAGTACTCAAAGCACAATATCACTGTAGAGTTAAATTTCATGTAGTCCTCGAATTATGGTCCTAATTGGGATTGGAATTTCCATAGCTGAGCAAAACAGTTGTTAAATGAAATATATGAACTCACCTCTTAGCAATGGCAGTCCCAGGCATCCCAGTTGTAGTCATTAGGCCAGGACCTCATGCTTCTCCTGCCCTGTACGAACTGTCTCCATTTGAACTCTCTCTACACACCAAGCTTCCATCACCTCTGTCCTTACCACCACCTACATACCACCACCTCTGTCTTTTTGGTTGCCTGCACAGCAATGTCAAAGTGAAGAGGCAACCAGAAAACACTGCCTTCCCATGCTCTCCCAGCTAACTTTCACTGCCTTCACCACTCCTCACCTGCACTGGGCTTGCTGCTCCAGCTGGCCTCAAGCCCCACAGAGTGTGTGGGTGTGGGGTGACCTCTGGGCACTGGGCTTGCCTTCACCACTGCCCCCTGGCTGCTGCAGGGAGGCTATGGTGGCAGAACACAGAGACCTCTTCATTTTGACCATGCTGTGCAGGATAGCCAAAAGGACAGAGAAAGGGAGAAGATAGGTGAGGAGGGGGAGTTGAAGCAAGATGAAGCAATGGTCATATATGCTGGCTGGTTGCTAAGCGCCCAAATCTCTGACCATGGTGATGCTGCAATGCTCCCAAGTGCTAGGTTTTAAATCAATTTTTTCAGTGTCAGAACTTTGAACAATCACTGAACAAACTACCTCTGCATTGTCTTCGTGAAAATAAAATTATAATTAAATCGATTAAGTTTCCATAACTCAAAATTATACCATAACGGAGACACCGTAAAAGAAAATGACATTGCATTAATGCAAGGGCTCTGAACTTTTTGCCATCATATGTCCTTGTAATCTTAGTTAATCTTAATCCTAAATATAATCTTTATGTACCAATTTATTCTAAAAACCCAAACACCAAAATGAACACAAATGGAATAATGAAAACAATACAATGAAACCTTGGAAAAAATGGATTTATTGTAACAATACAATTAAAAGGTTCTTTACACTTACCCAGGCTGCCTGCACCTTAGGGTTAGTACATGCTATTAGCACATGTGTGTAAATAAAGTTTGAGTCAGTAAACGTAATTCACCTACTAAAGTAGTCAATAACTATAACTATAAAATCTATATAGTTAGATTCATCTCTGTGTCTATATTACCGAAAACAATGTTTGGCAGGTGACCCAGCAAAAGAGAAAGGAATAAGGCAGGGTAGATGAGTTAAAACTTCCATTGCCTCAGAATTCTTAGTTTCATAGCAAATTCAATGCAGGGAGAAAAAAAAAAAGCACACAACCTAGGCAAAAATCACATAAAACCTCACAACCAGAATAATAAAGAAGACTTCTAAGGTGTCTGTTACACCCAGCTATAAATATGAATTTGCATTTTCAGATAACCACATTTCCACTTGCCCCATATGGGAGGCCATCAATTTCCTTAGTGTGATCTCGGGCTATGTGGTTATCAACTATTGCAGATGTACATTATTCTATCAAATGCTAAAATGCTCTTATCTGATAGCTTTTGTTTTTGAGTGCATATTTCAAAGGTTCTCATGCTGAAAAATAAGAATTCTACTTTTTAATCTTTCATGACTTTGATCAATGTACATTGTACAAGTACACATATCTAAAACTGGCTGTAAGTCCAGTCACATCCAACATTGGGTTTAGCAACCTTTTTCAACTTATCTCTTTACTCTTGCTCAGCATTTATAATGGTAATACCACTTGTCAAATTTGGAAGGTACAGAAATCTGAAGAGAATTAGGTTGGAAAAAACTATGGTACAAGCAAACAACCTTAATCACTGATTTCTCAATGTAATTATGTCATAAGAGAGCTTGAAAATAATTTCTGCATGTCAACTCGTAACTTCACTGGAAGTTCATAGATTTTCTTATAAAAACTTATTGAAAATCCATAAAATCATTTCAGTTCAAAGTCTTTTTATAATAATGTTTCTCAGCCACATTTTGCAATTCTAGTAGCATTATAAAATATAGTAAGATTCATTTCAGGATTTGAAGATTACAACTGTTTATAGAAATACTGTATATTATTGATTTTAGAATAAGATATTAATATATTTTATATTTGTATCTATATTGAATGAAGTTGGAAGTTATTTTATTTCCTCTACACACTTCTTTTGAGTCCAAATTTTGTGCTATTTTTACTCCTTTTTCTAATGTTTCTTTATATTTTAACTTTTCTTAAAATGTAATAAAGTTTTTTTTTTAAACAAAGGTTTCATTCCCAGTCCCAATAAGAATTGGGAACCCTAAGGAATGGAGAACAGGTTCCATGGATAAAACTGCCATTCTGTCAACTCAAGTGCACATAATAGAAGTAGCGTCCCCAAATACTGGTTAGTCTGCATATTACTTCAAACCATCTGATCCAAGCTGCTTAGCCCTATTCCATCAAGGGTTATATTTAGGATCAGAAATATGATTTTTCTGGACTTTAAGCTGAACTATTTTGCTTTTTATATAACTGACTCTCCCATAAGCTTTCTAAAACAGCACACCAAAAGTAAAAAGTAAAATACAACATACTGTAAAAGCACAGCTCATTTTCAAAATAAATATTCTAGAAACATGTATGGTCTAAACCTGGGACAAGTGCTTTATATTAAAAGAAAAATGTTATTCTTTGTAAAACCCTGGGATTGTATTTCCTAAATTAGGTAAAATGTTTATTTTGAAATATGAAACCATTCTAAAAGCAGTTAGTATTCTTTTTTACTCCAACGTATTTCCAGTTTGGCCGATATGTAAGATTTGCATTTGAGAGTTAATTATTTTAAAACAAAATTATATGTAACTAAATCAAAGGTTCCTTTTTACAACTTGCACTGAAGAGTGAAAAATGGAAAAAACAGACACAGGTTTACGAGCAAGCATATAATGTTATAAATGAAAATGAACAAAAATGCTTCAGAAAACCAAAAACAGACTCATATGGATGAACTCTTAGAAGATAAACTTTTCAGAACTTCAAGACCATTCTCAAGAAGCTGGAGAATTCAATCATATATCCTAACTCAGTCTTCCCTTCCCATAACTAAACTATCTCAATTCTTTTAGCCTCTCCTGAGATTATGTATTCAGTTCCTTCCCTTTTGTCTAAATCAGTTCCAGTTTCTTCTTAAAATGTTGTACCGGTCCACAATAGAAAGCGTCCTCACATATTGCATTACAGTGTGGTATGCTGGCTTGACAGCCACGGAAAGACATTACAGAGAGCAGTGAGCACAGCACAAAACATCGTCCCCTGATACCATTAGATGACATCGCTAGGGCTCACTGCCTTAGAAGAGTGAGGAAAATTCTCAGGGACGACTCACATCCCGGTCAGCACTTCTTCATTCTCCTACCATTGGGTAGGAGATATAGAAGAATAGCCAACAGGCTGAAGAACAGTTTCTACCCATGGGCTGTCAGGTTTCTGAATGGAAAATAACTTCATGTCAACATAGTATGATAGACTTGCGGGGCCAGCACGTTGTGCAACAAGATCACATAGTGTAATAAGATTGGGACTACATTAGGGACTTCTGTCCTCACTGTGAGTTGTGTTATGGGGTGCATGAAGGGAGGCTCAGCCAATCTCTTTGTACACATGTTGTACTCTGACAATAAAGGTAATAATAATACTCAGAACTGGATATAATAATTGAGTTGAGTCTAACTGCAGAATGTTGCAGACATATAACTTTCTATGATGTGGCAATTAAACTATTGCTAAGGCCTAAAATTGCATTTTTTTGTATTCATATTACATTGTTGCATACTCAGTGCCCAATGCTATTCTAAGATCTTCCTAACAAACAGTATTATTGAACCAAATAGGCATAACCCAATATTTAGTTGTTTTCTGGCAGAAGAATTTTGCTTTTGTGCAAAATTTAATTCTGTTGATTGCTATAACCTAATCTAAACCTATATAAAACTTATTCCTACTACCTTCTCCTATCTTATGGTTTATCACATGTTGGTATCTTATGATTTATGATTGTATCTTATGATTTATAATCTATGATATACTACTTTGTTGTTCATATGTACACTAACAGATTATACCAGAGACAAATTCCTTGTGTGTCCAATCACACTTGGCCAATAAAGAATATTCTATCAATATTGGATATTTTTTTAGATTTTACTCCCATCTATTTCTTTTCCATTTACAACTGAGGGCAGTGAACATACCAATACTCCTTCTTACTCCTATTTCTCTTATAATAACCACTATGTGAGGTGAGTTGGACTAAGAGAGAGTGACTGGCCTAAAGTTACCCAGCCCATTTTTCATCCTAGTATAGAATTAGAACTCATAATCTCCAGTTTTCTAGGCCAATACCTTAACCACAACACCATCTGGCTCTCTTTTTAAAATCTGAATTCTGCCTTCTGGAGTAATAAATATCCCATCCAATTATGCATCATTGCAAATTTGGTATTTTTCCACCTCTTCAAGTTTCTAGCAGAAATATTAATAAATACAAGGCGTAGGACTGAACCTTATGGTAGCCCCTCAAAACCACACTGCAGTTAAAAAGAATTCTATGAGCATATTTCCATATAACTATCCTTCTTCTGCTTAGGATACTCAGTCACAGAAAAACAATCGCTCTTCATATCAGATCATAACCCACTCCCTCATTCTAGCTCAAGGGTCCCCAACCCCCAGCACTGATATGCGACATGCCAGAAACTAGGCCACACAAACAAGCAACGCCCCTCCATGAAATGCATGTGAAACCACACCCCTCCAGTCTGTGGAAAAACTCTCTCCATGGAACTGGTTCCTGGTGCCCAAATAGCTGCAGGCCACTGTTCTAGCTCATCTAGCAAGTGGGACTGCAATTCATTGGAAAGGCACATGCTAATATACATAGCAGGTCCAAATCTAATCATGGCACTCTCTAGTATGGCTAATATTGCTCTTCCTGATACTTAGGAGAGATTTCACCAGTGGCTCAGTTTAAACCTCCTTAGTGTTCCAGGTCTTATTTTATCTATTTATTAAATTTATATGATGCCCATCTCTCAACTAAGGAACTCTGGATGGCTTAAAATACCATAAATAACAGAATAAAACAATTACGATTAAAACATTAAAATATCAGACAACAGAAATTAAAACATTAAAATTGTTTGCCACGTTCCATAAATTATTACGAACGTGAGAAAGGGTGAGTTTCAGTAGAGGACAGACTCTAATTTGTAAAGAATAAAGCAATGGGAAGCCGGGTTTGTATACTAGTTCCAAATGCTCCCCTAAAATAAACATGAATAGCATCGTACAAGTTTAATCTGCCTTGAAACTAATTTCATTTCTTCATGTTTCTTAGTTTTTTAACAATGATCCTAAGAAAGTTTATGACAAGTCCATCAAATCAAAGGCAACAAATTTCTCCCTTGCAGTTAATTTGTTTACTTCTGTATGCTACCAATCTATACTGTACATACTTTGACTTTCTTGATTGTGCTGAGTTGAGCATTACAATAGCTTTTTTGTGCAACTGGTTTGAAAATGACTCTATCCTCCATTTCTGAGTAATTGCTTCTGTACCTAACAGACAATCCCAATTCCACTCTTGAGAACAAACTGTAAGCAGTCTTATTTACTTAATTCACTGCTAAAAACCATAAGATTTATCTATAAAATAGAGGGTAGTAAATGATAAATCTTACCGGTTGTGGTGATTCATTCTGAAAGTACTTTTCAAATGCCGTGACCTGTCTGATGACATACCAATCTGAAAGTGCATCTTTGCTGAAAGTGCAAAGTGTATATCTTTCCTCGACGTGAAAATCAATTTATTCAAAGTTGTATTTTTAGTTTCAGGCTAATAGGCTTGGAAGTTTAGTTTCGAGTTTAGTTATGCTGCACCTGGATGCAAGACTTCAATGCTTAAATGAATTTATTGGCTGCCAATGAGAGATAATTTTTTTTCAAATTAAGAAAACCAATGGTCTATTCTGCCAATATCTTGGTGGTTTTAATGGAATTGTTCCTATCCAAAGTTAAATGATAATTCTTCATGAAACTCTTTGCTTTATTATATTTTGAACAAACCTACCACAGACTGTTTGAACATAGTTTGCTAGGAAAAGAAAGCCATAACTAAACATCTCTTCTTTCTAACAGACAACTTATTTTATTGTATTACACTATGTTATACAATATAGTGTATATGGTACTATAACATACACTTACAATCACAAGACCTATAACACATTCACCCAAAATTATACATAGTACATTGCAATATGTCAACTAACTTCCTGTATGAATTGCTAAAGTTCACACAACATACTAAGCTACAAAAGTTTTCGTTTTGATTTGATATAGTATGACATGAATTCATGAGAAGGCAGTACCAACTTTTGCAAATAATATAACCAAGTGATCTGTGGCTTATTCAGCAAGTAAATCGTGGTTC
Source organism: Bungarus multicinctus (assembly GCA_023653725.1). Lineage (NCBI taxonomy): Eukaryota > Metazoa > Chordata > Lepidosauria > Squamata > Elapidae > Bungarus > Bungarus multicinctus. The sequence goes on from CM042838.1 coordinate 14,294,095, forward strand.
TGTGTCATTTGTGAATCAATTATTGAATGATATGAAGATAAGGTAGTAAAATAATGCAACAACTTTCTTTGGCCCAATTCCTTCACACATATTGTAAATACTGCCATTTGAAGTTACAGCTATGAAGTAATGAGCAGATACATGATCCAGTCCACAGGAATCCTTAAGATTTAAAGAAAAGAGTTGATCTTTCACCTAGTCTTCAGTGCATCAACACAGAGATTTTACTGTGTTCCCAAAAAGCCTACAGGGAATATATAGCACTCACTATGACCCTTTTCTTTGAATAGTTGTATTTTACATAAAGCTACACATTATGGCAGACAGATGCTCAGTGCTGAGAGCATTTCTTTGCCAATTTATCGTAAGGTCTTCTTGTTACAGCATCTACTCATTGAATAAAATGCATTTCAGTAACTGAAATGAAAATCAATGTCCACTTAGCCTAATTTTCAAATTCTAGATATTCTCTTTTTGTTTACTGACTAAAATTAAAACTTAACTTTGTCTCTGAAATTCATATACTTTTATTTCTGTAAATGTTTAAGAGTTCTCATAATCTGCCGTAAGCTTCTGAATAAATATTCCACAAACTTTGTAAGAAATTGAGACTATACCAGAGAACAGTTTTAGCTACAAGAACTATAATTCAGTGTTAACAGCTAAGTGATTTTAATCAACAAATTGCCTTGAAACTTAATTATGTTGGAAGTCAACATCTTGTATGCTTTAATTATATTCTTAAAGTGCATAAATTCACTTCAAGGAGGTGCAAGCCATTACAGAGCTACATAGATATGCAGAAATCATTTGCTGTTTATGGGCCACTAAGTCCATATCAATTAAGCTTTTCTTTTGTTTGTGAATATTAATATACCCAAATAGTCCATTCAGATCCCCAAAAAATTATTGCTTGCTGACTTCAGTGCATTTTTAAAGTAAGCACTTGATAAAAAGAAACTGAACTGTACTTTTGACAAAATACACAATTTGGAATACAAGTTTTCCAAATTTAGTTTGTAACTAACAAAACATGCTGCTTTGGATGTCTTGTTGAAGAAACTGTATTTAAGTATATATTATATTTCAGTAAATAGATATTAATAGATATGTTAATGAAATAAATAAACTCCAAGGTTGAAGCATCAGAGAGCACATGTTTACACATTTACCATGGGAAGCACTACCTATAAAGCTAATAAATCTTTGTTTTCTTCCAGAATAATCAACTTTTATGTGCTGACCTTAATTTTTTATCATTTCATTCTATGAAAGCCATGACAAGAATGGTACCAGGAAATTACTAAAAGACAATGTAGATTTGGTATATAAATGTTATAATGAAATAAGGTGATGCAGAACATTCTTGTAAAAGTATTTATTTACCTAATATATTTGATCAAGTGATCATGGTTGAGGCATTTCACAGAACTTCCATTTTCAGGTCAGCAAGACTGACCACCAGTGCAAGAGAGGATTCTACCTCAATGGCTGATAATCAGAAATCTCCAAGGACAGAGAAGAATGTTTATCCTTACAGTGACAGCACAGGAGGAAGACAGGCAGAATCTAACACTGAATTGCTTACACAGGTTCTGTTTTCTGGAAGCAAAGTTACGTGCTTGAATATTTGTATTAGCAACGTTTTTTTCTAACAAAGCTTATTAAATTTGAGCTAGAGAGAAGTCTTTCTTTGCTCTTCTTCTCCAGGCCTGCTTGTTGCTGAGTTGATCTGACAACCAGAGAGATCAAACAGGAGAAATCAAATTTTCAGTTCTACTCACCCACTTGGAGAATCTCACAATCTCTTTTAGGATTATTTCCAATTTGGCATCTGAATATTGCCCCTGGATTCACTACAGAGCTATTACTAGGCCAGCTGGCTTTAGGGGCTCCGGCTATAAGCCTGAAAGAAGAAATAAAAAGATTTAAAACTCACACACACACACAAGCAGTCCAGAGTTGAGTAACCAAGCATTCATTCAGTGCCTGGGACTCACAGAGATACCAAGAAAGAAACAGAAATGAATGCTTCCACTTATAAAATTGGAAGACTCCCCTCTCTGCATTAATAGCTAGTTTGTGGTAAGTATGGAAGGGACAGCACATGAGGAAGAATACAAGCCATAACCCAAATTTGATGTGAGGAAGTAACTGTCTTCCAGCTGGATTATGATCTTGTTCTTGGAACAATTAATGGCCAAATCTGAAAAAGGGGCAAATCTGAAAGAGGTTCATAAGGATATTTATAACTTCGCTTTGCAAAAGAAAATTCAAGGACAAAAAGCAAGAAAACCTTTACAAAAGACGTGTTGGAACAAAAATATCTAAGATCAAACCGTGTGTGTAAATTTATTTTAAAAAGTTAATCCAGCTTCCAGATTTTTCACACCAACGTGCATTTGTATCATATAAAAGATAACGCCTGTACGATAGGACAAAAGCCAGTTTTTTGAACAGTAAAGACATCCAAAGGACAGCTTTTCACCGTGTTCCAAATGTGTCCAGAGATCACTAGGAATTGCAATTCCAAGCCATCTGAAGGCACACCAGGATTTTGGGAAGTCTGCGATGCCAAAACCAAACTTTGTTGGAAACAAAAAAAAAAAAAAAACTTTCCCGGATCTGGAGGCAGCGCCCACTTTAGACTTAGCCTGACTCAGAACAGGAGGTCTCACCTCCTGCTTTGAAACCACTGTTGAATAAAACCGTAACCGTCAAAGGCAGGGCAGACTCAAGAGGTGCGCGTGGGATGGGAGCTGAATGGCGGGGGATAGAGGGGACGACGACAAAATCCTTCGTCCCACGGGACAAGCGAGCAGTCTCGAGAGAAAAGCTCTCCCCCCACTCCTCCTTTACTCACCACCGGCTGGTGCCAAAGCTGTGCAGCAGCACCGAATAGCCGAACCACGTCCCATTGAGCCCTTCGAAGACCAGGGCCCCCCGAGTATCTAGATTGTAAGGGCGGCAAGCCGTCGGGCAACAGCTTAGCAAGAACAGCAGCTGGGTGGAGAAAAATCCCATCTTCGGCTTGTCCCAGGCAGCCCTCATCACTAACTTGGGGTTCTTCGAGGGAGGGAAGGGCTGGGTGGGCGGGTGGAGTGAGGTGGAGTCGAACTATCGAAGCAGGAAAAAATAAAAGTTGGTCGCCTCAGGCTGCTTCGCTCCGTTAAGACTGTTCGAGACGGAGCCCCGGCGACAGGGACGGGATGGGGAGGGGGGGCAGAGACACTCCCTCAGCCGTTACCGCCACTACTAAAACGCCAAGTCGGGATGGCTTCTCATGACTTACTAATTGCTGACGCTGCGCTTTAGCTGCCCTCGCCCTCCTCCACCCACCCACCCCCGCCCCCCGCGGCCGCTTCGAGTCGTGGGGTGGGCTTTGCGGCCGACTCCGACGAGTTTCCGGGGGCGCTTCGCAATCCTTTTTCACATAGCGCCAAGTGAACTCCCGGAGGGCGGCGTCCGAGCTCTCGGGGCCGCCGCAGCTGCTCTCAATTTGGAGCTGATGCCTGCCTGGCTCTGCGGATGTCAACGAGGCGGACGAGGGGGGGAGTTTAGGGGGAGTTAATGTATGTATGAAACATACTTGGGTTGCCCCGGAGAGTGACCTGGCGGCGCCGGGCGGGAAAAGTCTGCGGTTTTGGGAACTGGCGGCAGATTACACTTAAGGGAAAATGTTCAGAAGTACCTGGAGTCAACTCTACACGTGGCGTTCCTCCTCTCCCACTCCTCCTTATATTTACGCCACAGGTAGAGTGAAACTCCAGCCGGGGAAAGCTCCTTCAGCTCACGGACTTCACCAACCCACGTGCCAAGCAGAGGCCACGAAAATCGGCTTGTGGGGTTCCAAATTCTCTCGGGCGACGTTAAGTTCCAAAGTCGTGAGTCAGCGTCTGCGAGCAAATTATTTCTCCCTTATTATCCCAAAGGCGTCTATCGGTCCGGGCATATTTAAACCCTCAGGAAAGAGGTTAGAAGACCCAGAAGTCTGTTGGTAACATGTTCTTGGCTGTTTCTAATCGAGATTATTGCCAACCCCCCCTTGAGGATTTGAGGAATGGTGTAAAAATAAAATGGAGTAAGTGCTTCTAAAATAAAACCGAGGCGGAACCAATAGGGTATCTTTTGAGATGAATGAGAGCAATCCTTATTATGAATGAAAGTCTTTGCACGGTAGACTTTTACTATCCCCTTAAGTTAAGGAAAGCCACCCAGAACAGAGCAGAATTGTTAATGGCTTTGAAATGAAGTGACATAAAATTCTCAGTACATACCCTCCCAAAGGTTGCCAGATTGATGAAGGCTAATTTAGTGTGTGAATCCAACCTTTATTCAACAATGTGGCTTCACATATTATTCAAACATTGCTAATGTAGGATGAAAAGCAATTAGATTAGTATTAGAATGTCTATATCAATATTCCTTCACTGTAGCAACTTCCAGATGTGTGGATTTTATTGCTGAAAATTGTAGAAGTTATTCTCCAGTTTTCAGCAACGTTTGTTATTTGGTGGAAGATTCTGGGAGCTGAAATTACCAGGTTTGTGAAACACTTGTCAGTCATACCATTGTGGAGTGAGTACACAATAGTGTTGTGTTTACTAACAACCCTGACCAACCAGAGTCTGAAATCATAAAAACACATTCGATTACAATGTTACTATGTTCTGCTAACTTCATGTTAGCAGACCAATAAATTTATGTTTGGTTGTGCAAATCCAGACAATTGTGCAATAAACCCTAGTTTTATCTACCAGATGATGATTGTTTAAATTTATTATAGCTACCCATTCCTACATCCTCTAGAAATCCACAACACTAAAAACATTAAAAACATACAATCCCACAGGCAGCCCGGACTAAATCAAACAAGCTTTGCTATTCTTCAAGTCAAGGAACCAATAGATATTTTTGTTGTATGAATCTTTTTCACAATGTACCAAGCAACCTGGTTCCAGGAAACAGACCAAAGTAAAACATCTAATGTTTTACTTGTCAGTGGTTTGCTCTCCCCAACTCCAATTCATTCTACACTGAAGGAGTTAAGAAGCACTGTGTTCAAATTTCTGAATGATCACAGGAATCTGGTACATTGCAGAACCAAACTTGCTGCATCAGGGAAAGACAAGAAGGATAATAGACTTTCTATTTGATAATATCCATAATCAGGGCCACTAGTGAATGTAATATAAATCATCCAATTAGTGCAGTGAAATGAACACTTGGGACAACCTCAAATGTGGAAATAGAACAACTAAGATACAGAATTCAGGGTTTCTTAGGTATACACTCACCATTCTGAACAGCTAACTATTTAGGAAGCTAAGCAGTGCAGCAGCATGTTGCAAGCAGATTTTATTTATTAAATATATATTGTTTATCTGGATAGCGAGATAGACTACATATAATTTTAAATAAATACATATTTAAATAATACATATTTATCCTGCTTTTATTATTTTTTATAAAGAATTTGTGGAGATGAACATATTCTTCCTATTTTCTGCACTACAAACCTGTAAGGGTTGGGCTATGAAAGAGTGACTGGCCCAGAACCAGCTTTTATGCGCAAATTGGCACTAGAACTCACAGTCCCAGTTTCTACCCTGGTGCCTTACTAGACTAGACCAAAATGGTTCTCAGTGAGAAATCAATGAGAAGAATGTTAAGGTTTTCCTACATCTTATCTATTTCTGAGTGCAGATGTATGGCATTATACACCCATTAAGCACAATAAATCATCATTTGTTTGTAGCCTATCATCCTTCTATTGCAATGTTCTGTAAGATTTCGTGATCCTAACTGAATGCTGCAATTCTTAGTGCTATGCAAAACACTTCAATCTGAAGCCTTTTGAGTGCAAAACTTCATGAAACGGCAGTCTCCCATTTCAGGTATGGGACCTGTTGCATCCAGCATAGAAAATCACTTTCTGAGCATTTTGGAAGTGTTCCAAACTTAAAATATTTTGTGCTTGAATTAGAGGTGTTTTGACCTTAAAATGCTTCCAAAATGTAAGTAGCCTGTTCACATTTGAAACTTGTTTTACATGAAAAATGGAAAGTTTCACAAAGTTTTACATGCAAAGCAGTTTGAATTAAAACATTTTGTGTACTTCTATTCTTAATTAATCTAATTAATACAGGGACTTCCCTAAATTTGAGCTTATTTCATCTTTCCCTTCGACTAGTGAAATGTGATTTGGGTGAAGGCAAGATAAAGGGACATGGCAAGACAAACAGAAGCAAAAGTTAGGCGAGATGAAATTCTGTGGCTTTCTAATACTAGTGGAAAGCTATTTGGGGGCAGTTATTTTGCAGAACATTTTTGGTTTGGAAATTTAGTAGTTGAGAGGGTCCTCTTTTTTTTTCTTTCTGATTGGGAAAGATGTTTTGGTGAAATGAGAGCTAGCTGCCCATGATAGTATTGTGACCCAAAACTTGTTCCAAGGAAACAAACACGAAATAGAGATAACAGCAAAACCTTCTAATGATTCTTTATTAATTCCGTTCCTTCACAGTTAAAAGGCTGTTTCAAACTAATTCTCTCTGATAAGAACGAGCCTTGCCAAGGTTGTGCAAGGCTGCTAAGAATACTAGATAAAGTTACTAAGAAATATTTCAAACACAAAGAGTCTCCAAACACCAACCAAGATACTCCGAACGTCCACAAGGCTTGAGTACAAAAACTTCTTTGCTTCCTGCAAAGAACTCTGGTTTCTCAGCTGGCTTTTATCTCTTAAGGCAGCGCCATTACCTTGCAGCCTTACTTCTGAGTCACCCGTGCTGCTGCAGCTGCTCTTTCCTTCAAGCAGCCCTGCATGCACTGGGCACAGGCTCCTTGGGGACCACTTCAACACTGCTGCCAGCCTTCACAATCTCCAAAGGCAGCATTCCACTTCCTGGTGGTCCTGGCCCCGTCGCTTCATCACACACAGGCCCCTCATCTGAGTCCTCACTCTCTAAGACCTTAGCCATCCGCATCTGCTACTGGTGAACCACAACAGATAGGATGGGTCTGACAGAAGTAGCCTTGTGGCTTGGGGCTGAGGAAGATACAGCTGGAGATGTCAAATGGGCTGTTCCGTAAGGGAGTTATCTCCACTTCTAACCTGCCATCTCCATCCTGTGAACCAGATAGTCAATTGCAGGTGCCATGAACCATAAATGGTTGATAGTTAATGCTAGATATGTCTGCAATAAGATTATTCTCATCCATGGTTTGGTATTAGATGAGGCAACAGATCTGGCATATATTATCAAAACCTGGCTGGGTGATGCTGTTGTCATTGATGGGGCATTAGGTCTTTCAACCAGGTATCGGATCCTTCAACATCAGTACCATGGCTAGAGAAAGGAGTGTAATGTATAATTGTAAAGAATGTTTTATCTGTGACTAGGTATGCTGCTGTGGAGATAGGATAAACAGGATCTAGAAAGATCATGTTTATCCTGTTAGGCTGATATATCAGTTGTAACCCTACTCAGGGCATGAGGATGTACCTACAGCAATTAACACACTTATCAGGTTGGATCAGATTGGTAACATGCTATACAGTACTTGGGACTGTTATTAAAAACCGCTCTGAATTTATCCCAAAAGTGCTTTTTTCAAAAGGCATCTGGACTTTCTTTGTTTTTCCTTGAAGACATTTCACTTCTCATCCAAGAAGCTTTTTCAGTTCTGACTCTGAAGCTTCTTGGATAAGAAGCAAAATGTCTTTTGAAAAAGCATGTTTGGGATAACTGTGATTCTCTGGATGACAGAGAATCCCCATAGATATTTTGCTCTGAATCTATAATTGATCCAAAACACAGTGTTCAGCATACTTCCCAGCTCTTACTGTTGTTTTAGTGGAATCTGCATTGACGGCCAGTTGGTTTTGGGATACAGTTTAAAGTCTGGTTTTGACTTTAAAAGCTCTTTATGCTTAGTGGCTGGATAGCTGCTGGACCACTTACTCCAACCAGTATTGGCCCAACCAATTTTATTCAACAGAAATTGTTACTGATCCTACATTTTCAGAAATAGAATAACTGTGAAAAAGGAACAGCAGAGAATATGACTATATATAACATAAGGTTAGACTGATTAATATTTTTAGATCATTACCATTTATTGTTTCCATAGTATTTGTAGAGAAATATAGTGCTATTTCACCACTTTTACTTTATATAACATACATATCAAGGCAAATCTCTACCATCTTTGTTGCATATTATAAATACGTAAGTTTGCTTCCAATTCAGGGTGTTGGTTCTTACCTTTAAAGCCCTTCATGGCATGGGTCCAGGTTGTCTAAGGAATCCCAATGGGATTGGCCTGCTCCACCCATGCTGGCAGAAGTGGAATGCTGAAGACCATATCAGCCAAGGAATTTTGGCTGGCAAAGTCCAGAAGAACTTTTCTGCCATGCCACCCACACTCTGGAACATCATGCCTCCTGAGGTGAGATGCACACCCACACTTTTGGCCTTACAAAATGGTCTGCAGACCTGTATCTGCCAATTGGCCTAGGGCCCCCAATGGGGGTGCATCATGGTGGAGGTAGTTAATGGACTGGGATAAGACTTCACCTCCTCCCCATATGCACTTTGCTGCCTTGCTTGCCATCTTCGTTAATATTTAAGTCAGTTTGAGTGTTAATATTTACTATTTCAATGTTCACATTTTTTTATCTTGTTTTCATTGGTTGTAAGCTGCCTAGAGTTATCTTCGGGCAAGATGGGCAGCATACAAGCTTAATAAATAAATAAAACAAGAATATTGTTTTGGAAATATTTAAAATTACAAGTAAATCTGGTTAAGCAATACTTTAAAATAAATATTGAGCAGTATTTCTAAAGGATATGCTCTTACTATATAATGCATGAAGATATTTCACTTCCTCTTAATTTTTTGATACATCACACTCTAAAAATTTAAGCAGTATATGCCTCTTGAAGCTGAAAACAACTTGTCTAGTTTCTTGAGGGAAGGAGGGAAAAGAAGTTTAAAGTAATTTTGAATGTTTTATTTAAACTGGGTAATAGTTGCACTCTGTCTTTTGGGTTTTTAATATGGATTTTCGATGTGAATTTCTAAAGTTCTTTTAGTTACATTTCTAAAAATGTAATATGTTAATTGAAATACTTGTTTAAAACAAACTTGACTTATGCCTTCGATAAAATACATATTCATTCCATATGCTTAGTGGCAAAGAAATAGATTTTTATTAGAAAACAGGCCATAGCACTAGTTTGATCCACACCTAAGGTCAGTTTCACAACATGGAAAAATGCCACATAACACATTTTAAATGTACAAATGTCAAGAACCTTTACATTCGGAGCATATTAAACTTATATTAAAAAATAAAAATATAAATAAATAATGTAATATAGATTTAATAAAATTTATAAAGTAAAATTTATAAAATATATATAATAACCATCAATCAATATTTTGGCTAGATTGGATACAGATTTCAATCCAGTATAATGCTAGAGTTAATTTACAACCTTTAAGCACTTAGCTATGAAAACAAATGAACTAACTCAGATTTTAGAATTAAATATGGCAGGACCTTTTATACAGTATTATTTCAAGTTACTAGGGGACAAGAAAGAAGATATTGCTAAGAAATTAATAAATCCATCAGGATGTATTCCCCAGATATGTGTCATTTCTTTCAGCTTACATGGAAAACTTCTAGCTTATCTTGAGATTTATTTATTTTCTTAGCTTATAGATTGCAATCACAGACAACTTTAAGCACTGTACATATTCTACAGCTGTAAATCAAGTGAAAACAAATGACAGAATTACAAAATTAAAATCAGAAGTAATTATGTAACTAAACAATGGGGCTATCAATTACCTTAAACAAATTTTACAATCCCAACCCCAAAGGGATGCTGGTAAGTGTGAAGTTTAAATAATCTTTCTAAAAACCAACGGGGAAGGGAGACATTTGCCTTTCCAGGGAGATAACAATTAAAAAACCTCTTTTCCCAATTTTAAAGTAGGGAATTAATTTGCAGTTTTACATGTAGATACTACCGGTAGTTACTCCCTTTTGCAATTTTCCATTTACATATAAATTGCATTGGATAGGACTGCAATCACTGTTTTGTCAGTTCAACAATTTTCATTATTTATTTATATCCCACCTTTTATTATTTTTACAAATAATATAAGGTGACCAACATATCCAACACATCTTCCTTTTATTTTCTCCACAACAACTCTGTGAGGTGGGTTCGGCTAAGAGAAAATGAATGGCCAAAGTTACCCAGCTGGTTTTCATGAACTCACAGTCTCCCTCTTTCTAGCCTAGTGGCTTAATCACTTGGAAGGTGCACATAAAATTTGGAAGGGTGGGGGGGAGCTAGCACCCTAGTGGGTAAAACAAATTGGATTATTGGATGCAAGGTTTCTCACTGCTACTTTAAAATACAAGGTATTTTTGTTACGTATGCCAATCAGCAGGGTTGTATTAGTAATATATATTGCTTTGAGATAGCAAAGTCGCCATGGGCAAATAGGCAGCAATATAAATTCAGTAAATAAATATTAGTAGGAGACAGTGAATTGTACGATTCTATTCCTGTAGCTTTTTTGGAAGGGAAGGGACACCTGGATTGTGATCCAATTATTGATGACCTCTTTCAGACCTAAAAAAGCACACAAACTCTTTTTGAAAGATTGGTTGTAAAGCTGATACCAAACAAATTACAAGCAGTGAGAGCAAATTCCCAATCTCAGAGAGATTATAGTTCGATGAAACAAGAGAAGGCAGAGAACAAGAGTTCAGCGTGGAAATGTAGGAAAAGATGTAATTTAATAATGCCTTTGCTTGAACTCTATTCATATACTGATGGGAGAGGGTTAGTCAGTGTGGATTAGAAATACGTTCCAAACATTTGTTTTCTTTCTCCTATTATATTCTGGAACATTTCATTGTCCCTCACATCACCTTCTGATATAACCAGTTCAGTAAGACAAAGATATGCCAGTTCAACACTCATCAAAAATGGGGCATCCTAGATCTCAGTCAAATGCCCCAGAGCCTAATTAGTTAGCTGTGCTCCACAGATGGTATTAATTAAAAAGAGGGCATTACATTGATCAAGGCTACAACAGTGCCTTGGATTTGAGCTGAATTTATTAGGACACTGTTTGCTGAGCTATGTTGTGCCAATAAGTTTATCTTCCTTATTTTGCATCCAGCATTTTTTTGTGAGCTGATTATAGATCTTCATGGATTCCAGGCCACTATATCACTTCAGATATAAATATGTAATAGGGGATCTTGCTTTTCAATCAATCAGAATAGAGCTGGAAGGGAAATCTTCTAGTCCAACCCTTTGCTCAAGCAGGAACCCTATACCATTTCAGATAGGGGAATCTAGAGGTATAGATAGACCTATACTATTTCCATACTGTTCTTCCGCGTTCAAGATCGGCGTAACCTGTTAAATGTGAGTTAGTGTGAATACCAGCACTTAAAGCATCAAACTCCATAGAGAAGCTCAAACTGACCACTACCTGGTAAAGATGAAGTTTCTTGGTTCACCTTGACCCAGTCTTTTTCCATCCTTCCCAGCCTACTTCAGTGGGGTTGTTGGGAGGCTAAAAAATGATGGATCATATATAATACCTTGAAACGTCTTAGCAGAAAGCTGATACAACTGGGACATACATTTTAGCTGCTTTTATATATAATTAGATCAATGTGATAATTTACCTAAAAGAACATGAAAATGGATTGGGATTGCTACAACACTCCAGAGAAAGGAATATAAGAATAACTTTGCTTTGATCCCATGTGGCTATGACACAATTGATTGTGTGAACTGGAGCTCAGCCAAAAGTTCTTAATTAATATGATTATTCCCCACATACTTAAAAATTAACTTTGGAAACCTTGGAAGGTCTGCGTTCATGGCTTTCAAGAGCTAAATGTATCCTGAGAACTAGGGCCACTTTAGCCTTTTGGCTAAGCTCTTGATTTTGATTTCCAAAAGGTGCCTCTTGTTTCTTTTTTCTCTCCTTCAAGTTTTTTAGCTTTGCACTTATAATCTCCAGCCCCATTTTTTTCTTTTCACAGACATTTTCACCCTGTTTACACTGCAAAAATATATATTTAACTCTCAAACAGGCATGCTAGTTCACAGAATGTACTGTTACTGCTTTTACAGTAATTACAATTTTTAATTGTGTTTTCCAAAAACCTTTTCAATTTTGGCACCCCCTAAAATTTGGTGCTTTTAGGTTGATTCCTACTCAGTCTTAACCTAGAGCCCAATCGTGCTTAGGACCTCAAGTTGCTTTAAAAAGTTCTGCTGTTTCTGCCACAATTAAAAGAAGGAGAAGGCTTTCAATATGATCTTGGAACATTTTTTAAAAAAAACCTTCCATTGAAATTTATTTGAAATTACACAAGTTGAAAAGATGATGTTTACAAGTTGGCATTCCATAACAATTTTGCATGAATAGGACTTTTCACTTTTCAATAATAACATACACTAGCATGGTATTCTAGAAGCATAGCATTAAAAATCCTGTTAAATTTAATTCCTATATACACCCATATATGTTTTTATATACATATATATATAATATATGTATTATATTAATTAATTGGGGCTTAACAGGGTGTTGTAATACAAAGTATATACTTATTCCCCTGCCTGAGCTGATAAGGAGAGAGCCAGTGGTGTAGAGGCAATTACAACTGCCTCACATGTAATACTTCCCTGGTTCGAATCCCAGTGAGGGTATGGCTAGCTGAAGAGAGCTAACTAGCTCGAAATAGATCTATACTAGTCTCCCTTATTTATTATTTAAAATTATCAGCTTAAAAACCTTACACATATATATATATATATATATATATATATATACATATATATATATATATATAAAATATACATTTGCACCCATGCATGCAATACACAAGATAGTATTCAGGCACTTGAGAATAAGGACCATATTCTTTTAACAAGGTATGGTAAAGATTTAACACTTAGAAACAGCATCTGCTATTTGGGTGGTTTTTGAGGGGGGAGGACAAAGGATAACCTATTTTCCCCTTAAACCATTTGCTGCACATATTAGGGGCAGCTTAGCTATCTAATAAAAGTAAAGGCTATTATGTGAGAAGATTCACAATACAGCACTGAGTCTGTGTGTTTATGCACTGCTTTGATGTGTTTTGATGCAGCAAAATAAAATAAAATACCCATCTGATGTATCTAAAGGTGAGCAGAACAAGAGCTTCTTAACATCAGATGAACCATTTGAGTTGTGATATGCCCAGAGGCATTTTTGTTCCATAAGCACAAATGCCTATATTGCTTTCAGATACCAGATGCTGTTGCACAGTCTTCTTGAAGCTTGGCATCTGTGGCCCAGTATGCCTGTAGGAATTCCTTAGGTGCTAACCTCATTCTTGAAGTAAGTGCAGAAGCATCCGATGAAATCACGGCTCCCTTGGTGGAGAGTAAGAGCTGAATAACAAAAGCTTAATTAAGGAAATTAATGCAATAAATGTTACTGATATAATACAATCCTTAGCAAAGAAATATACCGTATGTATGTGTGGACATATATCCATGAATGTTACAAAATATTGTTAAGCTATACAATTATAGATTTGCAGTGATTTAAAGATGGAATGAACAAAATAACTGAATGGAAGAATTATATAAAGTATATTTTGTTGGCACTCCAAATTTTGCAGATTCATCCTGGGGGCAAAGAATAACTAAGAGCAGCTAAGAGTTCCATCAGTTTTTGTATTTTTGAAGGATGGTAACAACACAAGTGATGTAAAATTTTATTTTAAAAAAGTCTTTGTCATTCTCCCACCTCTCCTTCCAATCCAGATCTATGTTGCAATCTAAAATCTATACTTAATTTAATTGCAGAAGTAGGGATGATAATTTAATTGCAGAAGTAGGGATGATATGTAATGACTTTATGAGTTTAATTCTTAAGACGCCTAAGATCCATGAAAGTGTATTGATCAACTGATTTTGTGCTCTTAAGTCAATGTTGACTCTTAATGACTGCATAGATAGATTTTCTCCAGGAGGATCTGCTCCCAACTTGATCCTTCAGGTCTTCCAATAAGGTACTCATAATTGCTGTAATTTACTCAATCCATCTTTCTATTCATTGATTTCTTCCTCTCTTTCTTGCCACCTTTCACAGTATTTTAGACTTCTCCAGAGAGCTACCTTTCTCTGGAGAGCACAAGGAGATTTTCTGGTATTCTTATATTTTTAAGCACATACAACCAAACATCTTTTTATAATCAATGAAATACATATTGAAATCTTTTGTGTGTGTTTGACTTTTTTAATTATCCAGCCTACACCAACAACGTCTCATGTTCCTTATCCCTTTTAAAATCTAACTTGAACATCTGGCATCTGTCATGTGGAGCTTTAATGCTGAATAATCCTAAACATTATTTTGCTAGTGTATGAAAATAAGGAGGTTGTGCAACAGTTGCATACTCTGTTAAATCTCCTTTCTTTGGTGTAGATATATAGATTTATTTTTTCCAGTCTATTGGCCACTATATTGGTTTCCAAAATTTTGTTGGCATAGCTTGATTAGGACTTTTGCTGATTCTTCTTCTGTTGCTCACCATATATTCACAGGTCTTCTGCCAGTTCCTGTAGCCTTTGACCTGGTAAGGATGCTGATCTAACTTCATCTTCTAGTAGTAGAGGTAAATAGGAAATATTTTCTAAAATATATTAGATGTTGACATCTTTATCATACAGACTTTCAATATATTTCTTCTACCTTTGTCTGGTCACATAATTGAGGTCTTCTACCTCCTTCTCCCAATAATATAGTCCATTTGATTTCTGTTAACTCCATATGGTGATGTCCTTGTAAATAGATGCTCTTTGGTTGTATGAAGACTATGCTAGCAATGAAGAAAGCACTGGAATGGCAGAAATTGATCAGTCATTCTTCTGCTTCATTTCAGTTGCCTTGGCTGTACAGTCCAGCTACATTTTCTTCCTTAATAATTCCAAACTTGGCATTCCAGTCTTCAATCATAAACAACACATCTTGCATGTATGTTCTGTCAATTTCAAATTAATCTTGATCGTAACATTTATCAGCCTCCTCTTTTCCGGCATCAATATTTCAAATATGCTTGGATAATCATCATATTGAAGGATTACATAAAGTGTAATATATATTATTTGATCATTAATTACATTATAGCCAAGTACTATCCCTACTATACCCTTGTTAATTATAAAAACAATGCCATTTTTTTTCATGTCCATATAAATAGTGTGACTTACTGGGATTGTATATTCAGGCGTAGACTCCTGACTTTCTTTGTTCATCCCTCCCAGGAGCACTTCTTTATGGCAGGCAGCACAGCAACACTTGGGGGGTGGGGAAATATCATATATATCATGTTAAAATGTTGTTCCAATTATTACTTTTAGTGATAATTGCTGTAGAAGCTGGATGAATGCTCCAAGGATGGGATTCTGGAATGAATGCTAATGCCATGGACATTTTTTGAAGAGAACTTGGCTGTGCTTTTTGAACCTTGACATTAAAGGAACAATAAAAATATTAGCTCAGCTGTGCTGGCTGCCTGTAGCAGAAGCTGTGAAAAGCTCGCTACATAACTCTGGTGATCAACCTGATGAAATTACACTGATCTAATTTGCATGCTATGGAGATATTTGGCACAAGCTGTACACTAGCCTTGACATCTTCATTGAAATGTTAAAAATGATGATGCTGTTAACCAATTGTCTAGCTGAGCTAATAGCCAGTTCTTCATCCTCCTCTTCCTCCTCTTAAAAGGGGATGGTTTCAATAAAATCCCCTTAAGTGTGGGGTTAGTGCCTACCACTCTGTGGTGGCTCAGTGTGGTAAGCCAGGAAGCTCAGGTGTGATGAGGTTTGGCATCAACCACCTGCTCAATACCTGAGCCATCCTGTGCAATTTAATTGGCATTCAGTTGTGTGATAAATGGATCAGCTTAATGAAACAATATATTTGACATATGCAGGGTCCTCCTGAGAAATGTGGCTCATTTTTGCACTCTGCACATCAACCTGCTACAGATACCAGCACAGTCACCTCCAGCAGCTGTGCCACTCACCATGACAATGCCATTTCCCTGTTCTCACCAATAAAGTTGCAGACTCTAAATCAATTCTAGTATAATTCTCTCTATAACATATTCGCTCTAAATTTTTGCAGCTTGGATATCCAAAACATAAAAGCCCTTCCCAGAATTTCACATTAGGTACCAAACGTGCAAGAACCAAGACCTAGACAATTAAGTTCCCACTATTGGCTGCTGCTGAATCAGGTTCAAGAACACTAAAATTAAGACAGGAATAGCCTTTCCTAGTCTGTTGACTCCAAAACTCAAGATTATTCCATTATTCCATCCTTTCAGATTTTTTATACTTCTCAGTCACATTCAATATTATCAATCATAGTGATGTTTTGGGTCAACTATGAGAGTTGGAATTGGAGGTAACATTTTACAGTGATTCCGTTTTTTCCTGACTGTGCAGTTCCAGTTGGGGTGGATGGGTAGGAGAAGTCTATCCAACGGTTGCTTCATGTGGTTCTTTTCTTCTCTGTTTAAAATGTATATGAAACTCCAGCCCAAGCTAGATCAATGACTTCTGATATCAGGAGTGGAACCATCACTTGGTGGTCTTCTTAGACTGATGGCTACTACTGAACAGACAAGTAGAAGCAGTAAGCTAATGGGCCATTGTCTAGCTTCAGTTGGGATGCTAGTTATTTTCTTCCCTGGAAAATAAGGCCCTAACAACATGACCTATGGCCTTGCAACTTTGCTGTTAGATCGCTGCAGTGAGTTCCAAAAAGGGCTGCTTTCTGTGACTTGTAGAAACTGCAAAATGTAATACACCACTTGTTGGGGGCTGAGAGGTGCTGGTCATATATCATCCCAGGGCTGCAGGTTCTACATTAACTACCAATAGGTTTCCAGGTGCAGTTTAAAGTTTTGGTTTGACCTACGAAGCCCTATATGGGTTGGGACCTAGATACCTGGAGGACTACATGCCTGAAATAATTCCTACCCAGCTAGATGTGATATTGATTCCCTCCTTATGGGAGATTCAGGAGAAAGCAGAAAATCTGTGCTTCTCTGCTGTGGTAGTTGCTCTTTGGACCAGCTTCTCACTAGACATGTTGCTGGTGTCTTCACCCTGATCTAAAGCAATTAAATTGATGATTTGAGGTCTTTGGGTATTAATCATGCTTTATGATTATAATACTCTATGTTAGATTAAATTATCTTACATTTTAAAAGTTTAAATGAATATATTATAGTATGTTTTGCTGGATTATTATCTTCTTTTTTTCTGAGCCATCCAACTTTTTTTTTTTAAAGTCCAATAGTATAACTTTTGATTTTTCCTCCCAATCACTTGAGATATGATCACTTGAGGTAGAAGTAACTGAGGTACTTTTCAATTGTCTCAATTCCCGAACAGCCCAAATTAATGTATAGATAATCCTCAACTCACAACAGTTTGTTTAGTGACTGTTTGGAGTTACTGAAAAAAGTAACTTAGGAGTAGTTTTCACACTTATAACTGTTGCAGCATCCTCAGAGTCATGTGATCAAAATTCAGACACTTGAGCAACTGACTCATATTTATGACGGTTTCAGTGTCCCGGGGTCATGGGGTCACCTTTTGCGATCTTCTGACAAGCAAAGTCAATGGGGAAACCAGATTCTCCCAACAATGGTGTTACTAACTTAACAACTGCAGAGATTCACTTAACAACTGTGGCAAGAAAGATCATAAAATGGGGCAAAACTCACTTAACAAATGCCTCACTTAGCATCTGAAATGTGGAGCTCAATTGCAATCATACATTGAGGACTTTCTATATTAAAGAAGAGCCTGGACATGTATACTATCGGAAAGGAATGTGATTGCCAATTGCTTTTTTGGAACACAAAGAGGGGAGGACACAGCAGCAGGAAATTACCCAAGGGTAGCTTGCAAGAGTATTTGGTAGCTTACAGTTTAAACTGAATACCTTGAAAACTATTGTCCAAGAAACTCTGTCCACAGAGGGGGTCAAGCTGGCATCAGGAGCAGCTTAAGGGTGCAGTTTGACTATGCCTTAAAGAAAGCTTCATTCCAAGGAAGGTAAAAAGTGAAATGGTCTGTGACAGTTCCTAATTACTGCATAAGGAGAACATATGGAAACTTCATTGTCCATTTCATCTTTCAACATGTACCATCAAGTCAGATTTCTTTTTCTCAATCATTCTCTCTGGAGCGTTTTTGTAGGGTTCAAGGGATAAACAGGCAGCTCAACAGAAGCAGTGCCGCTGCTTTGATTTCCCAGCTTCAATTTAAGTTAAATTCTACTTTGTTGGAATGCATTAAACCAGCCTTATTGTGCCTCAGAGAAGAACAAGCTAATGTGTTCTGGTCCAAAACGTATAAACCTCATTTGAAGAATGAATGTTTTTAATCAGCAAATTGAACCATTTCAACTCTGAACAAAGCTGGAGCATTAAACAACATCATTCTTGTCAGCAATCAGAGGAGGAAGAAAGGGGTACTCAACATTTTGCACTTTTACAGGTTATTTTTCAAATTTATATATTAATAATGTAAACATGAGACAAAATGAAATAGGCCATGCTTGAGCCAATAAAGTTAGGTCAACCCCCCACCCCCCATTTCTGAAGACTAAGGAACCAGTGGTGGGATTCAAATTTTTTTACTACCAGTTCTGTGGACGTGGTTCGGTGGGCATGGCAGAGGAAGGATACTATGGATACTATAAACTCTCCAGTCAGAGGTGGCATTTGCCGGTTTTCCAGACTATTCAATATTTCCGCTACCGGTTCTCCAGAACTGGTCAGAACCTGCTGAATACCACTTCTGCAAGGAACCATCCAGCTTCTTCTATTATAGCTCCTGGTCATCAAAACAGAGTCAGTTAATGAATCAGAAAAAAAGCTGGTTATCAGATGTCCCAGCTTATTAACACGCACACTTTGTGTCCTGTAATGGCATTCAGCGAGCAATCTGTGAGGAAGTAGACTCACCCTCAGCAAAATAGGTCTCTCAGAAAATATTCCCCTCCCTCTGGTGCCTTGCAAGGATAGTTGTTGTTTAGTTATGTTTGTTTAAGGAGCTGTCAACCATTTTGCCAAAGACTATCATGCATCCCTGCCCCTCCCCAACACACATGCCTCACCAACGCTACACAAATGCAAAGAAGAATCTGGCATCCAGGCAAATGGCCCCCTCTTTTTTACCTTACTCTGCAGGGAATCTTTATGAAAGTATAACAGCAAGATAATTTTAAAAGGCTAAGTGAAAATCTAAAAGAGCAAAAGGAAATCAATTCTCTTCAATTGGTTTCCCCTGCTGGTAATTTTAATGCCACCCATTGTTCAGCTCTGAAGTCTAATTTTATGTTAATGCCCTGAAAGTTGTCAAATCTTGGCAAAACTTATGCATAAATTTCACAGAAAGTAACTCACAGGAGGGAGAAATGGAATGACTGTCATGGTTAGCCAAACCCATTAATAGTCTGACAAGCAATAACCCAAGAATTCTGGTCAACTGCTGCTGGCATCTGTGAAAGTTTTGCAATTAATTTCAATGGAGGGAAACCAAGGAACAAGAGGGTATCATCTGCAGACCAGTGCCCAAATGAATCATTAGGATCAGTTGTAGGCCTGATCAATTTCCAGCTTCCCTCCATTTTCTATATGGTGGCCTTTGTGTTTGTTTGATTTCAAGTCAAACTCTTCGTCATTTCTCATCCTGGGTTGGGAATGAAAGGACACATGGGCAAAAAAACCATTGAGGCAAAACTGCAGCTGGACAAAAGCAGCCATTTTGTCTGCTTGCGGTAAGGTTGTGATTTCTAAGCAGATAGAAAAAGTTAGCTAAAGTTATTCTGATTGGGTGAAAGGCTTAAGAGTTCAACATGGTTTAGAATTAGAAGTTGATAACCTCAGAATTTATTTCCTTTCTATTTCTCCTGTATCTGTAAACGTAGCAGATAAACATGTAAAGAGACTGAATCAGTTTGGTCCCAATACTCCTTTTTTATCAGGAAAAGGTTCCCGGCAAAGGAAACAGAGAATTTGAGAAACTATTATTAGAGATTTGGAGTGTCACATTCAATTTCTTGCAAGTCCAAGCAAGAAAAAGGCCACATATTGTACATCCTTTATCTTTATCTCTCTCTCCCACCACCCCTTTTTCGCCTGCCTCTGTATCTATAATGAAAAATGCCCAGTTTCACTGAACAGTAAATGTTAATCATAATCGGAAGGCTTATATTTTCCATATGAGAAATCTACATAATGCTATAAAAATGGAAGGATGTGTCTAAAAAAAGAATATGTCATTAAAATATGTAGACACAAAAAGCAAAAAATGCATTATCTTAACAGATCAATGAAAATTGCTGTTCACCTTATTTCTCTGTTGGCTTCCTTTCTTTGCCACCTTCCTTGACGCCTTAATATACTGTATCAGTCATTGTTCATGGAATTATAGAATCATAATGTCCGAAGAGGCTGTTTAGTTACAGTAATTCCAATTAAAGCATCCCCTAAAGACAAGCTTTTGCTTGAGTACAGCTAATGAAGAGGAGCCCACCACCTCGCTGGTATCTAGTTCTGCTGTTGAATTGTTCTCATCGTTAGGAAGTTTTTCTACTATTTAATCAGTCTTCAGTCTTTTCTTAGTTCCCATAGGTAAACATTCTCCAGATACTTCATCTCTCTTCATAGGACTTAGTTTCTTGTTGGTCCTCTTTCTTGCAGCTACATATTCATATTCAATTTGCAAACAATAACTATTCCAAGAACTTTATCAAAAAGGGTTTATTGTCAACTCTGATATTTCCCATCTTGCAGAATAACCGAGTATCTGATTTTGAAGAATCAGAAATCTGAAGAATTTTGCATTTGTCCCTATTAAATTTCATTTTGATTTTTCAGCATATTTCTCCAATCAATCTTTTTTTTTTAACTTTTATTTCTGTCTTCTATTGAATTACAATGGCTATACCATTCCAATGTGTGTACTTTAAGCATTACCTCTAGCTGTGGGGTCCTTGGTGTTCTCTGAACTTGGTCTTTTTCTTGCAGATATTTCACTGCCAAACTAGATTGCCAAGCTAATTATATTACTTAGTTTGGGAATGAAACATCTGCAAGAAAAGAACCAAGTTCAGAAATCACCAAGAACCTCACAGTTCAACCCTGAGTGAAAATATTCTCTTTTGTTGACATTATCTCTAGCTCTTTGTCACTGATACAATTCTGAAATGTTGAAGGAACTACCATCATACATTTCATTCCAATCCATTCAATCTTTCACTCATTTTATTAGATACCACGGTTGAATTCTGAGGATAATATTCAAATTAGCTACATAGCCACTTAATTGTTATGCCATCCAGTCTACACCTAACTAGCTTGCTAATCAGAATGCCTTTTTATATATCTTCCTGTTCTTTTTATGTATCATATATCACAAATATCAAGATAGTTCAAATACCTTTTCAATTTCTACAAAGCTTTCTTTAAATTAAAAAATAAAACATTCTTCAACATTATAGCCTACTCTTCAAACACAGATTTCACAGAAGTCATTATGAAAAGACATTTGTTTTGGTCTCTTTAGTTTGACAGAAATATTATGCATTGAAATTGCACAATGGATCTATGAATGAAATGTCTATTTCTGGATAAGCTACTCAGATTTATATAAGACTCACCTTATTGGTGAGATGGGTGGCATATAAATTTAATCAAGGAAAATGAGTATGAGAGTTGTTGGAATTTAAGTTTAAGAAGGTAGGGAAACTGAAATGTTATCTGGGAATACTGAGGAGTTCAGCACCACCACTGACTTCTCATAACACCATGTCAGCCTATCACTGGGGAAAAGGCACTTGGATTTAGTTAATACAAATTGGGAATGCAGGTATATATTTAATATTGGAATTCCAAGAAAAGTGTCCCTGTTTTAGGATGAATAGCCCAGGAACTTATGAGCGAGATGAAAATAAAGTGTAAGCCATTCACTCTTTTCACTTGTACTAGAACAGGGCTGTCAAACTCAAGGCCCATGGGCTGCATCCGGCCCACAGGATGTTTAGATCTGGCCCATGGGACCACCCTGGAAATAATGAAGGACCGGCCTGTGGTGCCTCTGCCAAAGAAAACGGGCTTCCAATCTCTGTTTTTGGCTGGAACAGCCTCCTGCAACCCTCTGCCAGCAAAAACGGAGCTCGGGAGGGCCCTTCCGAGCTCCATTTTCACTGGCAGAGTGTTGTAGGAGGCCGTCCCAACCAAAAATGGAGACTGAGAGCCCGTTTTCTCTGGCAGATCATTCAGGTTCCCCTGACAAGAGTGGTATCAAGATAGCCATGCCCCCCCTGCCCCCCTAAGGTCAAACACAACCCTGATGTGGCCCTCAATGAAATCAAGTTTGACACCCCTGTACTAGAGGATGGGAAAGAATCCCACATCTTTTTGTGTAGAAAGTTTTTCTTAGGTAGGGGAAATTGTTTTATTCTGTGAGATGTTTACTTTTTTACTTTGAAGAAGGACAATAAAAACAAGATGGAAAAGGCTTCATAGCTCTTTTATCTCTTTTCAACTTTGGCCAATGTTTAGTCCCAAAGCCATTTAGTAATATATATATTTAAAACAACACCAACCCTACAGGAAAAGAATATAGTCTGAAAATTATTCCTCAGGATCAGGGGTGGGATCCGACAGAGTTAACTACCAGTTTGGTCATTTGCAAGGTTTGGTGATTTACGATTGCACGCTGCCGGCGCGCGCCTGTAAATCGTCATCAGCATGCTGCGTGCAGAGAAGCAGCCTTTCAAAAAGCCCCTTTTTCCTGCTTTTTTAGCTGCAGCTATGCCTCACACGGCAGCTGAAATTGAAAAAAATCAGGAAATAAAGGTCAGGTAAGAGCCCGGGTAGGTGGGTGAGCAAAAACATCAGCAGACATAGAACCGGTTCTATGTCTGCTGTTCTTCAGAGCAACCAGTTCTACAGAGGTGGACAGAACCGGTAGAAATCCACTCCTGCTCAGGATGGTATTTTTCTTAAACTATAATCCCAGATGTGGATTTTGTCCAGTTACAAAAATAATTGTATGCTAAATGTATACTTAAATCGAATACACTTGAATAATATTGTGAGTTTCTCTCCAGGTGAAGTCTTCTTCATTCCCCCAAGGGTCTCTCTACAAGGCTTATTGTTGATTGTTTTATTTAAATATTTTCATTGAATATTGTTCCATTTCTCTTTTGTACACTATTCTGGGATGGATGGATAGATAGATGAATAGATAGGTAGATAGAAAAGCTAGCAAAAATTCCAACTTCTTATCAAAGACAAGAAAAAGACAAGGTAGGTTTGATATTTTTTAATGCCAGATTAAAAAAGACAGGAATGGAAAACTCTCTTAGAACTCATGGTCCCAATTTTAGGTAATTTGGAGAATTTGCTACCCCACTTCTTCAAGGATTTACATTTATATTTACAGAGTATAAATACTCTGAAAATATATGGAGTATATAGAGAGTATGTTTTTAATAAAGTTAAAGTATATGTTGTTGTTTTAAATAAAGCTAAAAGTTTTTGATAACTTATGTCATCTGTTTCTGAGCTGAATATTCTGGTTAGGGATGTAGGTTTTAGGAATGTCAATCTACAGTAATCTCTGACAATCTGGCTCGAGTGGATTACAGAATAAGCAAGGGGCAGTGGCAGTGAGGGGGATGACTCATCCTGCAGGTTAATGAAATGGAAGGAGTCTAATCCAAAAGAAATGAAATTATAATAAATTGGGGATTAATACAAAACAAAGTCCTTGGTAAGGCTTTTATATTTGCTACTGTTATGTGTAATATTATAAAGACAGATTTATTTATTTCAATTCGTATTGTGGTCCTAGTTTGAGGAGACTTTATGTAATGAGTTATTTTTATATGATTTTAATAATAATGCCTCTTAAACATTAAATAAAATTCCTTTGGAATTCATATATCAAATACACATAGGGTAGCAAAAAAATTTCATAATTGTTTGAAGTGTTCTAGTAAAGAAGATAAATCCAACCTGTTGGATTTATAAAGCACAAAGAGAGAACGTTGCTTGTAAAATAATAACCTGTGAATATGGAACATTAAGTTAATTTTTGTTTGTTAAACTAATGGACAGTTAATGCAATATCTGGGTTTTCACTGCTTTTTATTTTGTCAAAGAAAACGTAGAAGTACACAGTCAATTCATAGACAAATGAAATTTGGGAAAATTACTATCTGCTATCTTTCAGAGTAATCTATAATCAGTTATTTTTTTTATAAAAAGTTCTAATGTTCATTACTTTTTAAACTTGTAATGGGGTCAATTGACACTTTAGCTTCTAATGGAACTACAACATTTTTGCCAGAATTCAATGGGAATTGAAAAGGCTAATGTCTACTGTAATAAATTAAGGTATAATTATGTTAAAATAAATAGAGTGTGTTATATAATGTTCATTAAGGATTACCTCAAGTTATATTCATGCATACTTTGTTCAGAACAGGCAAAAAGTAGCTATTTAATATCTTTTGGCAGATAATAAGACATGTATTATGCCAGATCCCATGGCTGACATCTGTCACAGCATCTGTGCCTGCGATAGTATGAATGTACAAAATGTTTAAAATTTAAAATAAGTGGAACTCCAAAGTGTTTGTTCCTATGGTGTTTCAATAATTCCAGAAGTCTTGAGCTTGGTGTATCTGTTTGAATTGAAGCCTTCTTATATGAGAAGGTTTATATCAGAATGTCAGAAAGAATGAGTATCACACCTGGTTCCTAGTCTTACTGGAAAAACCTTGAGAATTTACTCTAGTCTTCTAGTCAGGTAGGTACTACACTGGTATGTGGTACACACACTGGCAGAGACTCAGGGAATATTCATATGACCTACAGGAAATGGTTAGAAAGTAATGAATCGGGTTGTTGAATTTAGGAATCAAATACAATGTCAAAATCAGTGGACAGGCGTTAGCAGCTTGGCAGGATCTAAGCAGAAAAACAGCATGTTCTTTGTTGTGAATGAAAAAAAATGGGACAGAGAGGTGGAAAGGTAGGTTTGGATTGAAAATTCTGCCTGAGAACCAGAGATGAAGCACTGCATATGTGCTTTTGCAACCAAAATTAGCAGTGGGATGAGCAATAAAACAGGCCTGGTACAACCTTTTCTGCAGCAAAGGTTTTTTGGGGGGTGGGGTGGCTAGATCAGGGAGAACAGCCCATGGCTGGCAAAATTCTTCCAACTGACTTGCCAGAAAGAAATGAAGCAGTTCAGTGTAAGGTGGGAGTAACAATCCCTGGTGCTAAATTCAGAATTGACAAGAAACATTTCCATGGCAGATTAAGGAAGGAGAGAATTAAGTAAGGCTATTGGTAGTAAGGTTTAAGGTATTAAGGTAGTAAAGAATTAAGTAAGGCTACCTCAATTGGTAGACCCAGTGATGTCAAAAGCAGGAGTGTAGACAAGGTAATGATTTTCCAAGAAACAGACAACAAGTGAGGGAGGGAAGTGAAAGAAAGGAACTGAAAGAAAGAAAGGAAATAAAAGAAGGGAAAAATGGCTCCAGAATGGTTAGAACCTTGATTCTAAGCTCAGAGCAACCCATTTTAAATGTTAAAAAATGCTTCAAACTTTGAAACAACCCTATATGACTGTCCTACAATGGGTTGATTTGAAAAATGTTGCAATTCATCCTTGTGGGACATTATCCATAGTGCTTGGTTGAGGCAACGAACCCAGAGCATTGTAGAAAAATTAAATAGGCCATAGATACTTTCTCCCACTTAAGAATACTGCTGCTATCCCTGTGACAAAATACTTATTCTGGAACTTGTTTATTTCAGTTCCAGTATAACAAGCAAACTCCAATGAACCCATGTTCATTTCTGCTGATTCTGATAGGAATCTGATAGAATCTGATAGAAACCAGAGTTTCTCAAACTTTTATCGGGTCATGGCACCCATAGCAGTTCTGAAATGGTGCATCACTAACCGTCTTGCTTATTAAGTAGTAAAATATCCCATGACACCTCTACAAGTTTGCTCTGGGCACTGCAGTGCACCGTATGGAAACCTCAGAGTTATGCACAACGTCTACTTTCCAAAGAACTTTGTAACCTTTTCTGAATTCCTCCCACTGAAGACGGTTCAGGAAAAAGTGGAGGTTTATGAATCTAGACTTTCCATTCCTTGCCTGATAGATATGCCTCTGGATATCCAAAAGCATATGTGTGCATGAGCTTTGGGATCCTTCACCATCCTTAGAACCAAGGAGGTAAGATCTGGTTTCATGGTAGGATTTAACATGAAGTGCTTTGGACCATAAATCTCTAATCCTAAAAACACTGAATGGAATTATTCAGCAGTCAATAACATCCAATATGTTAGTCACATGACTTTAAAAGGCATCTCAAACATTTATAACAATATACTTTGAAATGTGCATTAGTAATGCTGGCTGGAGTGCTGTTGCTATAGTTATTTTTATTATAACAATTCTACTACTCTAAATTAAACCTATTTTCAAGCCAAGACGTCAGGAAAATGCTTTCAAAAATTACATAGGTTTGATGATTATTCAGCTGCTCAAATTAAAAAAAAAACTGTTAAAATTTTTTTTAATAGAGTAAACTTCCCTAATCCGGTGCCCTCCAGGTACATTGAGATTACATCTCCTATAATCATGTTTGAAGAGAATTACTGTATGAAAATCTGAGGTCCAACGAACTTAGAAGACAGCAATAAATGTTATTTTATTCGTTTCATTGGATGGTTCCCATCTGTTCTTCGCTCAAATTTCAGGAATTATGCAGGAATTATGGCTTTGGAGACTATACCAGAGCATTTTGAAAGAGGAAATGTTACATTCAAAGCAATATTTACATTCTAATGAACATTTTTTTAAAAAAATATATTTTTATTAGTTAAAAAGATCAAATATAAACACAACAGTACTTGAAGTAGCATGAAGTAGTAGTAGTATCATTCCTTTGCATATTTTATTTGTCAGTAGCATTATTCAAAAGTAAAAGTGCAATAAATAAAATAAATTTTATTTGCTGAAATAATAATATGTTAACAAGTTCCAAGGTTTTTATAATTGTTGTAGTGCAATAAAAACTGAAATCCATATAACCAACAAAAGTATTCAAAGTTTTGCCAGACTTTCCTCAGTTTTAGTTTTTAAAGCAACACAGTGGTGTATTTTAATTAACTGACATTTCATTTTGTGATTAATTTTAGACCAACAGCACAAAAACTACAAACTCATTTTAATGTGACAAGCACTTGGTAATTAATTTTCCAAGAATGCTATGGGATTCTAAAAAAGCACTCCTCATTTGACATGTATTTTATAATTTATTTTAAGACAATGCTGCACAAATCTGCAAAGGCATTATTCATCAGAGAGTTCATTAATTATGCAAATGTGTAGCAATTAACAAATCTGTTCCGAGGATGGCTTTTGCATAATAATGAACTTCATGTTGGCGACATTATTTAATAAGATACCTTTGTGCAAGCCTCCCCCTCTTCAATAGGACAAGTCCTATGAACACTTTGAATTGGCAAGCATTTAAAAATAGAGGGGAGGATTAGAAACGTGGTCCAAGAAACAGCATTTAGGAAAACCAATGTTTCAGAAAACAAACAAACAAACACAGTACACATGCTGCAACCAATATCGCTTTAGTAAGCTATAATGTCTCTAAGGTATCTCCAGGAGTTTGAATTTATGTCTATGAAAACAATGCAATAGAAATTACGAGTAGAAATATTGAGAAGCGTGGAAAATAAATAAAATTACCTGCAGACAACTATTTAGTATTACTGTGTGCAGTATAGTTCTGATGGGATTACTGCAGTGGTGGGATTCAAATATTGTTGCCACCGGTTCGGTGGGAGCGGCTTTGTGGACGCACTTTGCATGCACGTGCGCGCCAAATGCGCACTTTGCGCAGGCGCAGAGGTGTTCTGACTCGCCTCCTGCAAGCCTGCACGATCCCGGTCGCTTCAGTAGCTGCCGTGCGGCACTATTCTGTGCCGCGCAAAGCAGCTACGCTTCAAATTCAGCGGATAAAGGAGAGTATGGGAACCTGGGGAGGTGGGTGGGCCCAACAGCAGAACGGCGGAGAGAACCGGTTCGGTCTCCACTGCTCATCGCTGGTACCGGCTCGTCAGAACCGGACCGAATTGGTAGAATACCACCACTGGATTACTGCAATAATAAGGTCTGTTGTAGGTACAGTCAGGAATGATAGAAGAGAGACAGAATACATGTTTTGGTTACTGTTTTTATTTATAAGACAAGTGTAAGACATTCTAAAAATTGTACAGTTATTTTGTGATAATAAACCATGAAATATAAATTGAAAATTAAAACAACTAGTTTATAATGTCATTTAAACAGCAGTAACTTAAACCTTTAACTAATTTTCCTCTTTGCTTGTCTCAGTGGCTTAAGAACAGGAAGATAAATCTTGTCTCTTCCTTGCAGTCTAAAAGCTAGGACAAGAAAAGCATATGGGACAAGAGGAAGAAGAGAAAAAGCAATTAATTAGAATGAAAAAGGTCTGCAATCGAATAACTGCTCACTAGGCAAAGTTTGAGAAAAAACAAAAGGTATCCCAGCAGGGTCATGGAACAGCCATATTTCTCTCTCTCTCTCTCTCCTCCCCTTCTCCCTCCCTCCCTCCTCATCCCTCTCACCTACAGCTGGATGAAATGGCTGGTGGCCTTGGATCTTTTAATTTTCTGTTAAGACAAAACCTGGGTTATCTGGCACCTCCTTTCAGCAGAGATGCTACATCTGGCCTCCTAGAGACTTATATGTCTCCAAACATTGTGGTTGAATTTGGATAGAAAAAGGGCTGTGCAATTAAAGAGGAATTAAGCCTGTTCTGTATTTTCTGTGCAAATCACTTGCAGAAACATTGGACATTCTGATTTGCATTAAATTCCATGTCATGATGGCATACCTATGTGTGAAAGATATAGACAAATAACCCCAACCCAAGATCTGATCATGAAATGTGATACAGTATCACTTTGGCCATCATCATACATGCTGAACAAATATTGAGATGCATTATATGTACATGATATGAAGGCAGCTTTGGAAAGCTGTCATGAAATGAGAACTGATTCATCCACCTGCAGCAGCATATTGATATGCAAAGACTATAACTCTAGTTCAATTTCCCCTTTGTTGACTACTACTTCCAAGCCTCGGGGGTGGCTCTCAAGCAAATAGGTCAACAAAGACTGGAAGCTTGTATTTCCTATGGCAAAAAAGAGACAAAATGGTTTCCAAAATCCTAATCATTCAAATGCCTACCTAACTAGTGAAAAAGTCAAAAGTGTTGTAGTAGCACAGTATTAGCAATGAATAGGGAGGATGCAGATGTACACCCATGTGGCAAAGACTTTCTGCTCCGTGGTGGGATTCAAATAATTTAACAACCGGTTCTCTGCCCTAATGATTTGTTCCAATAACCAGTTCACCAAACTGCTCAGAAAGTTACCAACTGGTTCTCCCAAGTGGTGTGAACTGGCTGAATCCCACCACTGCTTCTGCTGGAAAAACAGCCAACACTAGGAGAACGAATCTGAAAAGGATCTCACAGAAGGATGGCTTTGAGCCTATCCCCATAGAATCAGAAAATGATTAAATAGGAATGATGTGACTGGTATATGGTCTTTCTCACCACCAGACCTCTTAGGACCCATGACCAAACTCCTAAAAGTTGTACATTTAAATAAATAAACGATAACATAAACATACCTCGTGATGATACATGCCAGACAGCTTGACAATGTCAAAAAGATCCCTCTTTTTCTAGGACTTGTATAGAAATGTAGGAATCTATTCAGCTCTGGAAATTGGCACATGTTCAAGAATTTGTTTTCTTCAGCAGGTTTTGTAAAGCGTAGGGTGTTACACAAAAGACAGGTGTGTGTTGTCCTCCTAGATTAAAAGGTGTGGAACATAAGGAGTCACACTTGGAATAAATATTACGAAAAGTATTTTGAAATGGGATGAGTTGCCAAAGAGATGAAAGCTCCTGTTCATTGGCTGTGTGCAAGCAGAGATGGACAGCTATCCGTTGAATGCCTTCATTTGGGCTTCTTCACAGAGCAGGGTTGGTCTTGATGACTCCTTTCAATTCTAAGATTCTAAGTTAATGTTAGGGAAGGCTGAACTCTTAACCTATTTTATTTGAATCTAACCTGCTTTCTCATTTAAGAAAATCAAAATGAATCCCTTTTCTAGAGTCTCAAATAAAGTCAGGAAAATCCCAGTTGGCCCTTTAAAATAACTTCACATTAGAATACTAAAAAGAAGAGAATTTTAATCTTGTTTCCATTCTTTATTAAGATGTTTTGTGTCATTAGTAGTGTTTCTATTGGAATAAATAGTAATTTGGAATGCATCCAAATTGAACAATTTAATGAAAAATGAATATTAGCAAAGCCTTGAATGTTAAGGGAGTACGCTTATCTAGGGCAGCTGCACTTTGGACCTACTTAAATAAAATCTACACAATCCTTGTGGAATTTAAGAGGGAATAGATAAAGTAGGAGGGAAGGGAATGCAAAGGAAAACAGATTTTCAGCCGGAAGGGCTATTCATTTATAGTTTAATGAAAACCCTTAAAACTATGCAGAATTATGTATGCTACACTGAAATTTGTTTTGGTATTAGGAGCCTATAAATAAATGCAAAAAAATACATTATTGACTTCTTATTTCACGAAGAAGAACTGTTTCAAAGTTCTTCCAGTCTAATGAAATTCTGTTGAGCGTCATAATTGCTCTCCTGAAGCTGTTCTGGGAAAGACTGTCACAGGCTGCAATTTATAAATTCCGATTTTTAGTTAGCAATGGGCAATTTAAAGTAAGAATATTCAAATTTGTTAACATTTACATTTGTGAACTGAGGCATATTTACATTACACCTCGTCACCACCCACATACACAGCTCTAGCTGAATTTTGAATTTTGATTCACTGAAATATTCTGGAATTTTACAGTATTTGGGTGGGAAGAGAAATGACAAATCAATTGCCAGAAGTGAATATTGGTATATGGTTGATATAAGATCATGTTTTATTCTATTTTTTTCCAGGCTTATTCTTTAATATAAATTTTATTTGGGTTTTCACAAAACATAATACAAATAAAACATCTTATTTGAGAATAGCATGATCCCGGGTTATCACTTCTCCATACAGATACAAACTCAATTTCATATTCATCTTTGTGTTCTATTCCATATCTTATTACTATTTTAACATTTTCTCCATAATTTTTCCTCTCACTTGGTTTTCTCAACTTTAATTTTAATTATCTCATATCTAAATTTAATTATATATCTTTTTCTAAATTTCAATGTCTTTCTAATCATTATATTTATACTTTTGTCTGTCCTGTTTCAATTTCATATTATCTCTTCTCATTAAACAAATTTTCCCCTGTAGTTACTAATTGGAGTATGACACCTTTATATCTTTTAATTTTATCCATTCAACTCTTATTTAAACTTCAATTTATGCTTTTAGAATTATAACATTCAATATAGTACATAATGCTTGGTACATTCTTAAAATACACACTATGTTCTTTAATATATAATATATACATACATATATACATACACATATACATACACACACACACACACACACATATATGTGTTAGGTTTTTGAGCTGATAAATAATTAAACAAGGGAGACTAGGATAGTTCTATTTCGAGCTACTTAGCTCTTGTCAGCTAGCCATACCCTTACTGGGATTCGAACCAGGGAAGTATTACATGTGAGGCAGTTGTAATTGCCATTAGGCCACTGGTTCTCATCCAGATCAGCGATACAGGGGAATGAGTGTGTATACTTGTGTTATAACACCCTGGTAAGCCCCAATCAAGAGAGGAAGCATACTACTGTCCTTCTCTGTCTTTCGGCTCATCACCAGATACCATCCAGACAGAAAGATATATATATATATATATATATATATATATATATATATATATATATATATATATATATATATATATATATATATATATATATATAATATATATATAACATAGTAAATAAGACACTCATTCCATTCCAATTCAATTCTATCATTAATATTAGCTACAATCTTAACTTCTTTAACATTTCTTTTCAATTGAATATCATACTTCCTTGGGAATACTTATAAACTTTCCAAAATTAATTCTTTTTTCCATATTTTTCTTCACTTATATTTTTATAAATCATTAATAATAATGAAAATGTTCCCATCCTTTCCTAATTTCATTCTCATTCTCTTTATTTCATTTATTTATTAGCAAACATTCCATTGCATTACAATAAGTATTTTATCCATCATTTTAATCATACATTGTCTCATATTTTCTAAAATTATTTCTATTTCTAATATAACAATACTATCTTATGTATCTTTGCAGAATCCCTTTTTCAATTAAATTTTCACCCATTATCTCTAAATAGGTCTGTACTTTCAATCCTTATACATTTTCCCTGTTTCTCTATATCTTGTTTCTGTCTTTTATAATTTCTTTTCCTTTCCTTCTTCCCCCTCTTCTTCTCCCTCCCATTTTTGCCCCCTTGTCTCTCTACTTCTAATTCTCTCTTCTGTAATCCTGTCTTCTGTTGCTTCCTAATATTGTAATTATTTTTCAAACTATTCTTTTTTTTGTTGTTTTTTCAAATCTTAAATTCTCCACTCTCTTTCCCCCCTTTCCTTTTTTCCCCCCACATAAAATTACTTGATATTAAAGATGGCTTCTTCTTTGTCCCGACCTTCTTGTTCTACAAGTAT
Organism: Bungarus multicinctus; assembly: GCA_023653725.1. NCBI lineage: Eukaryota > Metazoa > Chordata > Lepidosauria > Squamata > Elapidae > Bungarus > Bungarus multicinctus. The sequence continues at coordinate 14,327,067 of CM042838.1, forward strand.
TTCTTGTTGTTTCTCATAGTTCCAGATCTCCATTTTTAAAAATTGAAATACGAAGCCAAAAGAACCTCTTCCTTCTTGTGCATCTTCTTTCTGTTTTTTAAGTTCCATTTTCAGTTCTTCCAAAAGTGATGCCATTTTAAACACTTTTAAACAATCATCCGATTGATTTTAGTCAATTAAATCCAATAGCCAAAAATCAAAAAAATCACCAAGAAATCCAAATAATCCAAAGCTGATTCTTCTTGCTTCTTTTTTTCTACTTTCTCTTCCTGGGGGTTCTATTATTTTGTTACAAAGTTTCAGTTAGAATGTATCTTTTAGGAATTTTGTTAAAGTTTCAGTGTAAGTTCCTTTTAGTTCCAGGCAGTCTCCTCATTTTTCCAGATCCTGCCCTTTTTTTCTTTCCTTTTCTCTCCTTTCTTTTAAAGGTTTTTGAGTATCCAAAAGTCTTCATTATCCCTTTGACATTTTATTTTCAGCTTAAATGCCTATTGATGTCAAAGTGGATTTTTATCAATTTCTTACTTAAATCTCTTAGCTGTCAGTATAAGGAAAGGAAGGGGGGAAAAGCCAAATCCTTTCCCTTCCCTCTCTCCTTTGCTGCTTCAAAATTTTCTTTGGGAACAATGCTATTTTTTATAGTTCAAATTCCAGGATACCTTATGTTATTGCTTTTTCAGTTCAACCCAGTCTACCAAAACTTTCTCTTCTTATCTTCCTCCTGCACATTCTTTTCCGATCGAGTTCTTTGAGGTGGCCATTTCTGACCACTGCTGCAACCACCTTCGGGAAAGGGAGTAATGGCCAGCTGAGGAGAGATGTGGCTTTCCTCAACCCTGCTGACGGTCTCCTCCCTCTTCACCACCTCTACGGGATGGTTTTGCCCTGAATCCAGCCAGCTCAGGGTGCTCTGGCGGCAAGCACGGATCGAAACCACGCACGATTGCAGATCTTGATTCATCATCGAAGAAGCTCAAACCGGAAGTCTTGTTTTATTCTATTTTTAATGAAAAGGTAGAAAGACCAAATAAATTGCCAACAGGGAAATAAGTTGATTGGCATCAGAAACCCAAGAAGAAGTTGTCACAATCCATAGCATGGCTTGCCTTTAAACTTAGACAAACTAGAATTATCCTTAATGATTTGTGTTACAGCTATATTTTTCCATAGTCTACATTTTTCAAAATATTCAGTAACCGAGAAGTGTCTGAATTAGGAGGGGATGAAATGTTTTCCTTTTCACTTCATTTTGTTTTTGAATTGCAAAGTCATTCTTTCTTAACAATGTGCAACTATTTGTTTAAAAATATAATGAAAACATGTTATTTTTTAAATGAATTTCTCCAAATATGTTTTCTCCCCCCAAAAAAATTTGGACTATGTGGCAAACTATTTCCCGAGATATATGTCTTTCACAGTGCTGTTTTCTAAAATACAAAGTGTGAATTTCTTAAAAGGAATTGCACTGTGAAAACTAACAAATGGTTTGGGTTTGGGTTTTGACACTGCTGCTGAAGCCCACAAAGCAAAGCAAATTCTTTTCCAGCTACAGTTCAATCATACTATTCCCATGTTGTCTTCTTAAAAGGTGAGCTGAAAATAAAACCATGTATACCTGTACTGGCTAGCTAGATCAATGGAATGACTCAGAATAAGGCCAAACTGTGTTAATAAAATGGAATAGGTGATTTCCATAATGTGATGTGGTTGTGAGATTGTGTATGTCTTTTTTTCCTCCTCGGTGAAGCTCGACAGTTATTCTCAAATGGAAAAGTGGAGGGGAGTAGACTTAGTAGCATCACTGTAAGAGTGTTCACAAATAATCATCTCATGGTGGAGATGGCAACATTGAAGGGAAATGCAGCATCAAAATATCAGGACATGTAGATGATTTCAGATGATCACTTTCTCTTGTCTATGCTTTCTTTATAGATTGCTGTTAAAAAGTAGACAATAAAATCTATGTCTTAGTTTGGTTGAGGGAGTCAACATTGTTGAGAGCTGGGTAGGTGAGTTTGGTAACTTTAATCAGCTCCAGGTCTGTCTACTGGGTGCTTAATTCAGCATAACTTTAAGGATTACCAACCACCAAATTACGTTAATCATTTGATTGAATGTGAAACTGACATTATCAAGCCCAGAATAGCTTGATAGTGAGTTGGGCAGCCAAAAAATTTAATTAAGATAAAAATACCTTGCTATGCCACTGCCTTCACATGTAGAAGCTTTCAGGATCCCCCAAACTGACCAACATTAACAAACATTTGATGATTAAGGGCTTTCTAACCTGTTTTATGAATTTCAGTTAATCAGAAGTAAAATAGCACTAGTCTATCCAACAAGAAAGTTGTGATATAAAATAGAATAATATGCCTAGTAGCAGGGGTGGGATTCAGTTTTTTTAACAACTGGTTCTGTGGGCATGGCTTAGTTGATGAATGTGGCTTGGTGGTCATGTGACTGGGTGGGCGTGGCCAACTCGATATCACTCATGTCAAGGGGCGCTTCTCCTTGCCTGGCCTTTCATGACAGTGGGGATGCTGCAAGTCACTTTTTTCAGTGCCATTGTAACTTTGAATGGTCACTAAATGAACTGTTATAAGTCAAGAATTACCTGTACAAAAATACAAAAAGCTTCTTTGCTTGCAAAAAGCTGCCCTAAATACCAATCATTAGATTAAAAATACCTGCAAGCCAGAGTTACAAATCAGGCCGGGTGCCAGAGCACCTTGAGGAATGAAAATATTTAAAATGCAGTGATAACTATAAAGCAGCCAACTCTTGCTCATAACATGAAACCCTTTAGCAGAGAGGTCATTTAAGCTCTCCAGAAAGAGCACACCCAGGAGAAGCAATCCTTAAATCCATTTGAACACTTAAAAATACCAGCTGTCTCACTCACCTCACAAGATATCCTAAGAAAATCACCCAGATTTAAGGAAAGGTCACATGCCCCTCAGGGAGGCAGTAAAAAAAATCAGTGCCAAGCTTGCATCCTGCCTCTTGGAAGTATACCCCAAAAGGACAGTGCCAGATGGTACTAAAGCAGTGAGGAAGACCCCCTCCCCAGATAGAAAAAGAAACCATGAGGCAGGAAAAAATTCAGACACAATACAAATAATTAAATCACAACAGTAGCTGTTGCTTGTTGAAGCTGAATAGGGAAAATTATCCAATCAATAAATACAGGATTAAACTTCACCAAGCACAGAATTAACCTTCACCAAAAACCATTTTTAGACCAAAACTCAGAAGGGGTATATAAACTCATGTTTGAATGTCAATCCTTCTAGCTAGCCAAGAAGCCTTGCTGAATGTCACTCATCTTGGTTCCCTGTCACTAAAAGCTTTGCTTCATTATTCAATTATTTCTTCAAAGTGCTGATTGTCCAGGGAAGTATTTTCTCCCAACAGCAGTGTAAAAATCTTAAAACAATCCTTCCCCTTTAAGAAAGCCAAGCCTCACAAGCTCCGGAGACAGGAAGTCTAGGCTGTCTGCCAAGAATGTAATAAGGGTGGAAAAAAACAAACGGAGATTGCTTCTAACTACCGGTTCTCCTAACTACTTAGAAAGTTAACAAGGGGTTCTATAGAACCGGATAGAATTGGTAGAATCCTACCCCTGCCTAGTAGTCACCTATATTTGCATCCATGAATAAGTTACACTGAATTCCACTTTCATATAAAGAACCCTCCAGGATTGCAAAATTAATTCCATATAGCTGGACTAGCTTTGAAACCTTGGTTACTTTCAATAACGAAGGAGAAATAAAAACCGAGAGTAAGAATTTAATCTGCACAATCATTATGAGACTAATGTTGGATTGTTCAGGCTTCTGATTCCTAAAACATATCTAATGCATTTTCCTCCTCCTGTTTTCTCCATATCAATGATCCTGCAAGGTGAGATGGGCTGAGAGAGAATGAATGGCTCAAAGTCACCCCACTGGCTTTCATGACTAAGGTAGGACCAGAAGTAACAGTCTCCTGCTTTCTAGCCTTGCGTCTGAACCACCAGACCAAAGATTTAAATGCCAAGAAATACATTCATTTTCAATATATTAGTTTCAAAAACTTTTTTCAACAGATTAGCAATCCTAGATGCTAAGGTATGTTTGTTGTCTGGAAATCAGTGTCATAGACTATTAGTAACTCATTGGATAATATCATGTGTTTATTAATTGGGTGAAGACTGTATCATAGCAAATTTAATAAGTCCCATCATGCAGCCTTCATAGGATCATACGATAATAATGAAGATGCTGTAATAATTGGGCCAAGTACCCACCGAATGTAACACCTTCCAATTAGCATTTCACAGCATGAATTCTACCGTTAACATTAAACAACAAAGACCAAAATTGGTTATCACTCCACATAATAGAAAATAATTGATGAAGTTGGGATTTGATTATTTGGTAGTTACTTTACATTTGTGCACAAAAGAAAAAAAATGTTAAGGAAAGCACAGTTAGTACTTAATCTCTGGCTACTTCTTTGAAGATAATGAAATTGGCTTCCTACTGCTGATTATTCATTAACAATTAATTCTTTCTCAGTGATCTGCTTCATTTTCAGCTTCTCACTACAAACATTCAATGGAATAATTACAAGTAGAAATGGAAAAGTAATTAGTGGCAGATAATGCCAACATCTGATTAAAAAAAAACCCAGAAGAGATTAGCAATTTGGTGGCTCAACTCTACTACTTTCAGTGAGGTATTGTCATTTATCCAACAACACTTTAATTCAGGCTACAATTCTGTTTACTTGTTTCTTTTACCTCAGGTTCTGCCTCATTCTGTGCCTCCTTTTGGGGATCCTTGCATTGATGTTGGAATTCCCTAAAGATGAGTATCATTCATAGAACTTTTTTCATTCTATGTAAAATTATATAGGAGGGAAATGATGATAATGAAACATCTTTTCCAGGTGTTAACAATTTCAAGACATGGAGAAGACACACATACCAATTCTATACACTCACTTCTGACCTCTCTGGTTTTATAATCATGCTGACAATGTGGTATCCTTTGATTTAAAAAGCAACTTTGTTCCCCATAGAAGTCAAGGAAGTTGCTATAGGAAGTTTTGTTCTGTCTTTTTCATTATGAGTCCCCCAGAACCATCAAACGGCTTCTGTATAAGAATGCTTTACAGAACAGTATAACTAATCGATTTGGTGAATCAATTGTTTGTGAATCCCAAGGGCTGTCATCACCCCTCCTTCTGGTAGCAGATGCTACACAGTTTCTACGTTGTAAAAAAAGTTGCTCCTTTATCTGAATGGGATAATTTATTTCATTGGATGATCCTATGAGAGTTAGCGAGCACTGTTGTTTTTTTCCATTTACACAGATATACTGTATAAGATCCCATTCAGATGAATCAGCAGACTTCACTACATAGAGGGAAATCTCATTTAATGACTTGATATGAGCCCTTTTTTCCCTTTGATCACTTTCTCTACTCCATGATCATATTACTCTGGATCGTACAGAATCTCATAGTTGAGTCATGTTCCGCCTCTATCATTCCCGCCCCCCAAGCTAAAAGTCTCCAAATGTTTTAGCCTTTCCTCCTAGTAAAAGGATTGTAACCTCTTAATCACTTTGGAATTTTTTTTAGACCAATGTGATGTTGCGGCTGTTGTTGGTAAGATAAAGTATTCTTTGGATGGACCCCAATTCCGTTGACTTTCTGGACACCACAATTGTGATGTTTTCTTTGCAGCTACAGGATAAAAAACTATTTGTGGTAGTTGTTTACTGGCATTATATATTATTTTGATTTCCCTGTCTAGTTTACAACCCTATGAATTGTTTTGTTTTCTTCCCTATTCTTATTATGGTGGCACAGTGATTAGAATGCAGTATTGCAGTCTAACTCTGTTCACATTGCCAGTCATTCCATTCCTTCGATCCTGATGAGGTTCAAGTTTGACTCAGCCTTCCATCCTTCCAAGGTCAGTAAAATGAGGAGCCAGATTGTTGGGGGCAATATGCTGACTCTGTAAAAACTGCTTAGAGAGGGCTGTAAAACACTGTGAAGTGGTATATACAGTAAGTTTAAATGCTATTGCTATTGTTATTACCAATCTTCATATGGAAGCTATCCAGATGCTAGGTATAGTTAAAATTTCCAAAGGGTAATAGAGCATGAGTGTGCAGTGTTAATATCATGATGCAACTTTAATAGCTGAAGAAAATTCTGGGAATACTAATGAATTTTCCCCCTGAATACTCATGAACAAAGCTTGTTAGGTACCAAGTCAATTCTGAATAAGAATATTGTCCTTCACTAATGACTTTCATCCAGGAACACGTTAAGACTAATTTCCACTAGTTAACTACAAAATTAATATAAGTTTTTTTGGGGGGAGGGGAGAAAGAACATTTTCTGTTTTTAATTTTAATTTGTTACAAGGGAAATGTTGAAATAGATGGAAAAATAAAAAGGTTATGGTGAAATTGTGCAGAAAGAGGCAAACTGTGTCTCTAATAGTTGGTAGAGTCCAACTCTCATTATTAACCATTAACCATTGGACTCACAGACTAGGAATTATTATTGTTATTTTTATTATGGGACAAATCTATGTGGTCTCTGAGAGTTGATAAGAACTGATGGCACATTATGAACCTATCTATCATCTATCTATCTATCTATCTATCTATCTATCTATCTATCTATCTATCTATCTATCTATCTATCTATCTATCATTAATGCAATTTGGAGCCATCTAAATCAGGGAGGACAGGAGGGAGGGAGGGCAGGAAGAGAGAGAATCCTACACATCAGGACAATCATTTGTGATATTTTCAAACCTCCCATAACCAGGAAGCCCTCCATAAATACCCTCCTCCAAGCCTTGGGAGAACAGGGAAATTTTTAAAGACTTCAGGAACTTTACCATGGTGGGAGCTACACAGAGTTCAAGTAATAACAGAGCACCATAGATTGGTTATTTAGCTCTAGTTTAAAGAATGGGATGGAAACCCAAGTCCTCTCACCCCAATTTTATCTCATCCACAAACATTTTAAGTAGTCATTCATATTCAGCCTGTGTAAGAGAATTTTTGAAGCCTGAGAAAGAAAATGGAGAATATCGGAGTAAGAGCAGGGGGAGGTTGTTATCTGGTAAAAGAGCCTTCCAGTTAAACAACCTGGAAAAAAATGAATACAATTCACAGAGCACTTGTTCTAATGAAGTCACTAATAAATAAGTTTTGATTCATCAGTTTCTGTTTCAAAACTCTGCATCTTAGCTCCCCCTCCCACCGGCATTAAGCTGGATGAATGAAAATGGACAAATCTTGCTTCCCTAATCATGCATGGCTTTTTTTTCTAGTGAAAGGTCTAGTGAACTAGACCTTTTCACAGGACACTATTTACATACTGTTTATTGTTATAATTGAGGACATAAGAAGATGCTGGATAAGATCAAAGATCCATCAAATTCAAGCATCCTGTTTCCCACAGTCACCAACCAGATGTATATAGAAAGCCAACAGGCAGCAAATGAATTAGAATCTCATAGTATTGTAATTCCCAGCTATTCTGGTTCCTGAACATGAGAACCAAATTTCAGACAGTTCTGGGACTTTATCATCTACATGTTCTATGCAGTGATGGCATTTGAAAGTTTAGGTGAAAAGAAAGCTTTGAATGATGGGTAATAAATCACATTACAAATGACTGCCTTTTTGCAAATACAGTCATGTGTATATGAAGCGGAGTTATTGGAGGAAAGCCAAAAGAAAGAATGAAGTAGACCAAAATAGCCAGCTATTTACACAGAATGTGGCATGGAGGCTACAAGATTTTAATTTAGTCTTGTTTTATTTTTAACTCATCCGAAATATAATGCAACAGGAAACAAATATATCTGAAAGTAATCACCATATGGTTTCTTATTTATGATTATGTCAGATTCTATTATAAGATACAATTGGCAGCCAGGACATTATTTTGGTAACCCTACTAGTAAAGCTCTATTCTGACAACCAATCCAGATTTTGCATTCTGACAAATAACATCCTGGCAATACTATATTTTGCTTGCCTTCCCATATACACCGACACTCATACAAATTACCAAGGACTGCTAAGGTTTTCATCTATCCTGCAGAATTTCACTTCAGCTCTTTTTCCAAATCTGATCAAGGGTCTAGAACTTTTAAAAAATTGACAGATGTACAAATTCTTGTATTTCAGAAGTTTCTCATGCATTTCTTACTACAGACTCAATTTAACTTTTAGGTTACAAAAGCACAAGCAATGTTTCTTGAATGTACTTTTTAAAAAACCATGTATTTAGTGCACAGTTGTTTTGTGGTATTCACCTATTGTATAAGTGTGGGAAGTTTAACTTTAGAAATCCTGCAAAAACCTAAATGGAATTAATGGATCATCTGGTATATTTTGAGCTGCAAATGGTCCTCTGTCATCCAATAATACTCACTAACATTTCAATAAAATTAATGAGTCGCTGTTCCTAGCAATTGCATAGCATTGTTTTGGATATTCTATTTCATCGTGTTTTCCCATCAGTTTGATTACAGAAGCCTGATGATTATTATTTTAAAACTGTGTTTCTATCATGCCCTTTCTCCAAGCAGGCAATGCACAGGGCTATCTCTTAAACGTCTAATTTTTTTTCACACGAAAAACTGTTTAAGCTGGTTTAGACTCTGTTGATCCTTTGCATTTCATTTTGGAACCTCTGTTCACAATGAGCCTTCCCTGCCTTGTACTGGATTAAGGGCTGGGCCAAAATATGTTTCTGTCTATGGCAGAACACAAATGTCTTCCTTAGGGCATCTCGAAAATCAAGGTCATGCAAAATGGTGGAGGTAGTGATGTTGGTTATAACAATAACAACCAGCAATATGCTATCTAGTCATTAGCCCCCAAACCACTTTCTAGTTGACAAAACACACAAAATCAATGATGTGGGAGAAATAGGATAATGGCAGCCAAATCCTAGACACATCTTGTTGACTGCACAGTTCCAATGCATCAGATACAAACAATGTAATTATAGATTTCAGCATGCCAATCATTAGGCATTAAGAGTAGGCATTTCAGCATGTGATCCAAGAACTTCTGGGCTGCTAAAGGTTGCCATACTTTTACAACCACTATATCTAAAGCCAAAGATTTGGGATGTATGGACACCATAGATTTATAGGTAAAATGCTGTTGGCATCCCTCTTCTGCTTTGGAATGCTCCTAAATATTTGGGGAGTTGTTTGCTAGATCATCTTTTAGGCACTCAGTACAAACTTATTTCCTCAATCAGGCTTCCTGATAAAAAGGTTGGTAGACAGTTCCCCCTTTGCCCTCTTTTTTCAGTAAATATTTTATTGAACATTACTTTACACTGCACAGTTTTTATGTTTCTTACTGTTTCATTGTGTGCCCTTCCAGATGCTTTGTCATATAAAGTGGTGTAGTAGTATATTTTAAAATAAAATTTAAAATATATACATGTAGCACAATTTGAGATTTACTACTTTGACCCTTACCTACAACACAACATACCATTTTTATCTGAATAGCACTATTTTTTCTGTTCCAAGTGGCAACAATCAACCAATGGAGTGTTTCCTTAGTCAACCTCAAATCATAGCCAAAGAAAGTAATAAAATGGTTAAGTTTGATAGATTTTTTTGTTTTTACAACCCTGCAATCCCTTTTTTATTGGTATTCAGTCAACGACTGAATGGAGCTGAGCCTTTACTGGCTGGATGCCCCTTCTGATGCCTATGTGGAGTTTTCAGCAGATATTTACTCTTTGTGCCCTGATGGAGAATCATATGTATTAGCATTGATAGAGTAATACCTTCAAATAGCAAGCATCCTTCCCCCAAGCAGGAATTCCCCCAAAGCAGGGTCCTGCACTGCCTTCCCTCATCTCTCCCTCCCTCTCTTTCCCTCCTTCCCTCACTCGCCCTACCTCCCTGCCTCCCTCTCTCTCTCTCTCACACACACACATATACACACACACCACACCACACAAAGTCAATTATACATACAAAAACATAGATCAATCTTTAGGGGAAGGACAGTTGACCATGTTCAATAAACAGGCATGGAATATTATCTCTTGGGGAAAGAAATCAGAATGGCACTGTTGTCTGGAGATTGGCTGGGTTGGGTTGTTTGACTCATGGAACTGAAGCATTGAGGCAAGGATCCCATTTGTTTTGAGCAGACTTTACCCTTGTACATTTTATCAAGAATTTACAGCTTGCCAGATGGTGGATAGAATCTGACCTATAGGAGTAGAATGTTAGGGAAATAAAACTGTGCTTGTTCTGATAATGTGTCCTCATGGTGAGAAATGCTGTTAGATGAACTGTGGTTTGTGTAGCCCAATACATAATTCATGGTAACGGTTGTTATCTCTGGAAGGCATGAGCCAAGGAACTCCAGTTCTGCATGCTGGGCTGGAAAACACCTGCAACTGAAGCAAGCTTGACTGCTTAGGCATTTCCTTCCCCTAGAGGTTGAGGTTGCTTATTCTTTAGGTTAAAGGCAAAGGGCTGTCATCTCCTAGAAAACAAATGAAGCAATATTTGCCTAGTGGTTCACATAACTAAACCACAAAGCTGAAAGCCTTCCTTTTCAGACCAACTGCCCTACCCAACAAGCCCTACTTGTACTGTAAACAGAAAAGTAACATTAAGTCTGATATATTCATATAGAATTCATAATATTCTAATATAGGAGATATCCTTGCATGAAGCAGAACAATTCTGGGCCAGAATTGATCTTCATGTTTCCTTGAAAGTTTATAGACATTCTGTTTGCCTACCTTATTCCCAAGGTGTTCTAGATATGGGAGGCAGGAAGAGCAAGAAGTGGAGTTTTTCTGCTTTTATTTGTTTGAGGACTTCCCTGGTTCCTCTCAGTTACTGATATGAAAGAATGTCGTGAGAAGTATTTGCTCATGGTGCATCTTTGGATTTCAGGAAGACCATTCAAGAGATGACTAGGCTTCTTGATACTGATCATTGAATTGAAGTGTTCTTTTCATTAAAAAAAAAATCAAGAATAGTTCAAACTCTCAAAAGCCGAACAGGGATAGTTGAATAAATTGCAGAAGAAATTTTAAGCCCAACACTAGCTCTGGTTTGATTCCAGACTGCACTTCTATGCCTATAATAATCACTACAAAAACTCTGGGCCTTTAGAATTCAAACCAGCAGTATAACAACCCTGACCTAACAATTGTTGAAAAAGAAAAGTCTGGATTGTGATGTGGCAGTACCTGGAAACAGCAGAATAGAAGAGAAAGAACTAGAGAGACTTGTGAAATACAAAGACCTGCAAATAAAAATAGAATGATTGTGGCAAAAAAGAGAGCGAAGTTAGCACTAATAGTAATCGGTGCTCTGGGTACAATCCCAAAACAACCACAGCACCACTTGAACACCATCAGTGTTGAGAAAGTCACCATCAGTCAGTTGCAAAAGACAGTTTTACCTGGAACAGGTTACAACCTGTGACAATAACTTTAACAGCATCAAACAACATGTGCCTATCCCAAGTCCTTGGAAAAGACTTGATAGATGGATAAAAATGCCAAATTCAATGGAAATATCTGGCAGACTGTGCAACCACAGTTTATTGGTTATTTTTAAAGGTTATTAATAAAAATAGTGATAAATATTATCAAATTTTATCAGTGGGGGGGGGTTGGAATTATCCAGATAAAACATTAAATCAGTCAGTTAATCTTGGGTACAATCCCAAACCAACCGCGGTACCACTTGAACACAATCAGCGTTGAGAAAATCACCATCAGTCAGTTGCAAAAGGCAACTTTACCAATTCCTACTTATCTAAGTCTCCCATCAAAGCCATGAAGCAGAACTAAGTGTACCAGTTAGAAGCCTAACATTATGACTGTTCCTAGGGTACAACCCAGATCACTTCTGGCTGCATGGCAGATAAAAAGACTCAACACGTTATAAACTGACACCCTTCATAAGCCCACTTAAGAGCATGGCTGTGTGTTTAGATGAGAAACGTGACATTGCGATGTTGGTCTTGGGATGAAACGATGCATAGATCTCTGTGCCTATTTAGATACAGTACTTAAAATTGTCAGTGGACAATTTTAAGTAAACATGCCAAACAGGTAAGATATGCTAAAATTTGGAAAAGAATGTAACTTTGCCTATGACAAAAAAAATCTGACCATTGTTAAAAATGTATTTAACAGCTATTGTTAAATCTTTAACTGGAAAAGAAAAAAGAAAAAAATCTCTTCCAAAGAAGAAACGAGGAAACCAAATTGTCCTGTGACCTTCTAGCACTAATTTCCGGTATCATCAGTTTGGTATGATTGATGCTTGACAAACTCTTTCTCAGCTAACTGGCTTTCGAAACAAATCTTTGCGAAGCAAGAGGGTGCTGTTCTTTGCTGTCCCTTTTAGGCAGGAAAGCTCTTTGAGCTCTGTTTTAATAATTGAGAATTGATTGCTACATTGTTCCATTCCAAAGCTGTTTTGAGGGAAAGCCCTTTTTTTTGGGGGGGGGGTGTTAACGGAATAAAGGGGTAACAAGAAAGAATACATTTCATGAATTTGAAAAGGACACTGTGTAATAGGCTGCATGTCAGTGTTCCAACTAACAAACTCCAATAAACCCTGAGACAAGCAGTTTCTCAAGGCTGACACTGCAAATACTCAAGAACGTATTTTCAAGAGCACATTGAGTAACTAGCTGGACAATATGATTCCTCTGGTGTCAGAAGATCACAATATTGTTATATTCGGTGCAGAAAAATCTAGACAGCCATTAAATGGCACCAAAGAGAGGCAGGTATTTCTTGGGTTATGATGCAACTGGGATTGGGAATGCCATTGCTAAGCGATGCAGTTGTGAAACGTGACATTACATGACCCCCATGGCTTAATGACAGCAATCCTGTCAGCCTCAATTGTCAACCTAACTCTAAGGATGTTCAGGTTGTGTAGCGGGAAGAGATGGGAGTCCCAGGCAAGACATGTGGGAGTGCAGCTGAAGGTGGAGAGGGCAACTCTAACTCAACCCTATTCTTGCCATAGTGGCACAGTGGTTAGAATGTAATGTTGCAGGCTAACTCTGTTCACATTGCCAGGAGTTTGATTCCTTTGATCCTGACCTGCTCAAGGTTGACTCAATCTTCCATCCTTTCGAGGTCAGTAAAACAAGGACCCAGATTATTGGGGGCCAGGCAGTAGAGTTTAGCCAGTGGAACAACTTGCCTTCAGAAGTTGTGGGCGCTCCATTACTGGAGGCTTTTAAGAAGAGACTGGACAGTCACTTGTCTGAAATGGTATACGGTCTCCTGCTTGAGCAGGGGGTTGGACTAGAAGATCTCCAAGGTCCCTTCCAACTCTGTTATTCTGTGTTCTACCATATGAGTGAGCCAACAACAGCCTACTATTGGGAAAGGTGTGTGCCAAAATAAAGCATTCTGTACAGTTATCCTCAATCTGTGGTGTGTCCAGCCCTTGGAAAACAAAAAAACAATCAGATTATATATTGCAATATACTCATTCTGAAAGCTGCATTGTACAGAAAGGCACAAGGGTGTATCACTTTAGGAGTGACTCAGTGTGAAAATGTGAGCTGGTAGTTTTGTGGAATAATTGGCAATACCAGGATTTGGTCTTTTACCAAATACTGCCATTATAAATTATGTCATTAATTTGGTTTTTTAATATTTTCTACTGTCCAAGTATTATTTCATTCAAATGAATGAATGAACGAACGAATGAATGAATGAATGAGAGAATCATAGAAAGGCAATGCCTTTAACTGAAATCTTAATTAGCAGTTTGCAATGACATAACAACAATAATAACAACTATATAGTAAACTAAAAAAACTACATGTATTTTTCTTTGCAGTATAGGGTTTTTCAAAAGCAATTATAATTTTTAAAGGTTATTTAAATGAGGAATAATAAATACATTTGTTCTCTATTGAAAATATTTGCAAGCTCATTGTTTAGAAAGAAAAAAAGATAGTTTGAGACCTTTGCTTGTCTGGCAATGGATAACTGTAACAATCCTCTGGTTTCTGGCTTGTTGCCACATTTCAGCCAGGTGTTACAGTCAAAACAAAAATTGAGAAAAACTTGATTGTTGATGCAAAGCAGAGTTGACAGCTTCAGCAGTGTGGCCTCCTGGCCAAGGCCAAAATATTTTAAATTGCTTTTTTTTTTTAATATGGATTCATGTCTGTTCCACACTCTCCTCACCAAAACCAGTTTCCTGTTGGGAACCTCTGTCTTTGTCTGCCTGCCTGTCTGCCTATCTATATATCTACCTACCTACCTACCTACCTACCGCTACCCAATGGTTCCCCTTTCTCTGACCTGAAAGGAAGGGACACACTTGGCTTGCAGTTCTCAGTGTGTGGAAGCAGGACTGCAGACAGAGACATGAAGCAATGTGACAGCTGCAATGGCACTAACATTGGGTTCGCCCTGCCTGGCCACAGTAGAATGCAGTGTGATTGGCCGAGACAGATAACTTCAAGAGGGTGCAGTCTTTCCCAAGGCTTTCAGGTCCTCAGTCTTTTGAATTAAAATACTGTACTATGAAGGACTCACATGCACTCAACTATGCTAAATTCTTTCCCCAAAACACGCTGGTCAGGGTCCTCAGAGGGTGGCATAGGTTAGAGGCCTTCCAGAGAAGAGACTTTAGTGCTGCAGTTTGCTTGAAATACTATGTACTTTTGAAAGAAATACTACCTTAAATTAAATTAAATAAATAAATAACTTCTCCCAAAAAATAAAATACCTCCCCCCCAAAAAAAAATAAAAAAAATTGGGAGAACCTGTATGCTTCCTTCTACTGATAACCCTCCCATTTTAAAGGAAGTGTATTTTGGATGGGTGGAAGTAACCTTTCAAGTAATCTAGTATAAAGAGCCATCAGACTGTATATTTCTAAAGTTTTTATTTCCCCTGTCACCAATACTCCTTGCCATTCATTCTTATGATTTTTTTTCCATACAAACTTAATCCATCATACAAATTACAATCAGGCCAACAACTAATTTTATTCCCTCAACTACAGGGAAAGGATGATTAAAAGAGTCTACAACTTTAGGAACTTGCAAGATCTAGTATGTTGCAATACCAAATGATTGATGCATTTAGAAATTCTGCCATATTTTTCAAAGGATCATTGCTGACCATGATAGCATTATTGCTACTGTCTGGCCATTCTCTTGCTAGGTTTCAAAAGTCAGTTTAAATGACTTTTTCAGCTGCCAAAGAAATAAAACAATGAAAGGGCATATATTTGTTTGCCTCTGTTGGTTTTTTAATCCAGTAAAATGTTATCCAAAACACCAAAGAGGCAATATTACACAGCTAAGCTTCCAAGGCTCTGAGCAGAAGCTGTTGTGTTATCATTAATTTGGAAAAGATTAATTATCTGGATTTTGAATGGAGTAACTTCTATGGAACTATCAGAGCTCATTACATGTAACCTTTCTGAACTGCCATATTACAGCTTCCACGGGCCTTCTAAGACTGCCAGAATGCCAAATTAGATTTTTGAGATGAAAGACTGGGGCTAAGGAAGGAAGGATGTGAATGATTGCAAAGAGATTGACAATGTGTGATTCTGCAGTCACCAAAATGGCTGGCATTTATGAAGTGTCTGATAAATAAAGCCCCTTTTCCACCTCTGAAGGTTTGAACGATAGTGACAAAACTGCTTTTGGGGATCCAGTGTAGTTTTTAAACTGGGATGTGATTTGTCACTTACAGAATCTAAACTATAGTTGTATGTTTGCCCTTATGTGCCGTATGTGTATATATACATTACTAGGCCAACCTGGATACTGTACAACTCCTGGGTCATTCCAAGCCTAATTATTAGCTGTATGTCTTATTTGAGTTATGATGAGCTGTTGGTTTGGGTCAAAGGTTTGATTTCCTTTGGAAGGAATACAATACAGATACAAAGTGTCAGATCTGTGTATCTGTAATTTCTTCAGTGGAAGAAGAAAAGGGGTGGGGGGAGACTGATAAATAAATCCTTTCTTGATGTAACTTGAATACATTCAATCTTATATCGAATTTGTATAACCCACACATGATACAATGGAGAGAGGAATCCCAGATGGCCGGAACCTAACACCTCTGAGCGACACAGCCAGGAGATGAGAAGACCATAAAAATTCCAGTGAGATGTATGCTTGGGAAACTGTGAAAAAGATGTTCCTTCAGAAGGAGTGGGGGATGGAATAAACATACTGGCTTTTGTTTCACAAAACACACTTGGAGAGAAGGGGAGGGGTTCTAAACTCCCTTATCTATTTCTGCATGCCTGAGGGACCTCAGACGCTGCTTTTGAACTCCTACATGAATTGTCTCATCTCAATAAAGGATTCCTTTTGATACATTTGGTTCTCAGAAGTTCATTCTTGCTAATTGAATGGGAAAAAGTTCTGTAGCCTGACACAAGGCTTATTTACCCTTTTAATATATCTAGTTATGAAAAAGGCAAGTTGAGCAGAGTTAATGGCCCACATCACGTCACTATAGGCAGTCATTACAAGGCATCTAAGTTGACTCAGTAACTTTAAGGATATCCTCATGCAATTTTACTGGCAGTGTTGGAAGTGGTTTCACAGTGGTTTCCTTTGGGACTTACTTATTTCTTCCCCAACCTAGTCCTAGTATTTCCTAGCGGTCTGGCATTCTAGCACTAATCAGATCCAATTTGCTTAACTGTTTTTTAGATCAGCTAAGCTTAAAACCTTAATTTTCAAACCACAGTGGCTGGGTTCGCTAAACAGCCTAAAGTAAAACCCAGCAAATTACATGTGGTTTGATGTGATCAACTTCCTGCTGACTTCAAGCTGATCAATAGAAAAATGCAAAATAGTCCCTTATTCCCTGAGCTATGACAGTCCCGAAGTAACTCTTCTCTGTCTGTCCCAAAAAGGAAAAACCCATAATTTATTAGTCCTTTCTTAAGATTTTATGTACTCCCAGCTGGCCAGTTTGCAAAATAAAATGTGAGATGTTGATAAAAGGGGAAGAGTGCTTGACTATCAAATCACCCTTCTCTCTGCCTATAAAGTTTTAGTAAAAAAATATAATGATAGCATGACGCCATAATTTTGCAGCCAAGTGCTTCCTACCTCCCAAGATCTGCGAACATGGTGGCCATTTGCAAAGTGTAGCCGAGAAAAATAAAAGGAGGTCTTGCTTGAGCTGGAAGGGAGGGTGTCTGCTGCTTCTTTAACCAGGGAAAATCGAGCCAGGCAATTTGTTCCAGGCATTGTGAAACTAATTAGAAACTCCCTTGAATGATTATGATCAGGTTCACTACTGGTAATAAGGTTTCCTTGAAATCTAGAATTTTATGTAGCAGGAAGCAAGGTGAAGCCAAACTTCCTGCAAGGCAGAAAATGGCTTGTCCCCGAGTTCTAAGGAACTCCTGTAAAACACTAAGTTTTTGTCGTTGAACTTGGCTGCCAGCAGCTAGTAGAAAATCAACTCAGGATGTCCCCCAAAATTGATCAGGGAGGAAATGGTCCACCGCTACTAGAGTGACATTAATGTTGCACATGAAGGTGTTCTTATCTAAAGGAGATGAATCTAGTACCAGTTTTTACCAAGACCATGTGTGGCACATTTTCTAATTTTGGAAAGCTTGTTTTCGATTAGTGGCCTTTTAACTCTCTCTGTTCATTTGGTTTTTTGGCTTCTCAATGCTGTCCACCACCATTTCAATCTGCTGAACTCTGCCTTTTGAAAAAGGGATTGACATTGGATCTAAAGTGATCTGGCCAACTGTTAGATGTTTATCTATGAGCTTTGCTTGCTGGCAAGAAAGGCAGAGCATCTTTCAATGTTAATACAATTTAAATCAATTGCTGCTAGAAAAGTGCCTAAAGCACCTAACAATAGTAGAAAAAAGCATGCATTTTGTCCATAGATTGTCTCTCTTTATCTAAGGCATCTCAAAACATATCTCATAGTATACGAAAAGATACAATTATGCCCCTGCACTTCTTTGCTATTCATGAAATAAGTGGAAAAGTCAATTTGTCCGTTCGTTTGGTAATAGCAAAACTATCAAATCAACGGATCAAAACTCCACCCAAAGGGGCAACATCACTGCCAATCAAAATGAACATGTTTTAAAGTTGCTGCAAGTTTCACTGGGTTAGAATAACAGGTCCCTTCCCTGGCCTCTCCCCAACCAGCTTTTCCAAGCCCAAACGGCCTTGAAAATAGGAGTGATGGGAGTTGTAGTCCAACATCATTTAGCAAGGACCAAGTTGCAAGAAACAGAGAGGGGCTAACTTCACTGCAGTCCATCTTCAATGCAATTCTGGTGCTATGTGGATTGTTAGGAACAATCTTCCTAGCCTTTTTTTAAAAAAAAATAGTCACTATAGTCTGCCAAGAATTGAGTGTGTTAAAGGATTGTTCCCCATACATCCAAATGCACATGGTGAGCCAATGCAGGACTCTTTTAGCCTAAGATGACTCACATTAATCTTATCAGCCTGCTCTTCTGTCTCCTTCCTCTTATGGAATGTTTGGCTCCCTAGCACTCCACACTGAATATATAGAAAAACGTGTTGTTTCATTGAAGCAGAGAATATCAAGGGATGAAAAGTGATGCTGCTTTGCATTATCTACTCCTCTTGTTGAGATACATAGCCATGCTCCTTACTCAAGCATTCCCTTTAGATAAGCTTCTATCTTCTGCTTCATTAACAGCCAGCAGGGAGATCAAGTTCACCAAGCCAGAAGGGTATGTAGGATAGGGAAGAAGCAAATAATCCACCCTTTACTCTAAGGTCATGATCAGGGTCTGGTTTGTCAAGTCATGTCAGAGATATGGTTAATATCAGTCATTAATTCTCCTTCTTCAGAGGCAACGGCCATGCTTTTGGAGAACATGGCATAGAGGCTGAGGGCTCCGGAAGGATCTTTTCACAGGCCTTTTAGAGGAGATTCTGTGGTGTTTCTGCTGTTCACCTGGTAATTTTAATAAGGGGATTGGATATTCTTTTACTGTCTGTGCTGATTCTAATGTATGGTGATTTGGGGATAATGGCATGTTGTTCTGAGTAAAGTATTTGACCTAGCTTTTTGACCAATAAGCAAATACTGGAGAACATAACACCAGACATGTCACTGGAAGGAAAAAAAATCACAAAACTGCATTTTACTTATATTTCCAGGGGAGTTCACTGGAGAAAGCAATTATGTTGGGAAAAGTTAGCAATAAAAGGAAACCAGGCCACTAAAGTACATAATAGCTGAACTCCATGAAAGCTTACACCAAGCAGATAAAGTCAAAGAAGCAGTGCAAGATCAGAAGAGGACCTATAGCATTGCCAATAATTGAATATTATCACCACCAACACCAACACCACCACCACCATCATCGTCTGAGCAACCAAAATTCATGTTCCCTAATGCCTCTGGGTTAGTGCTTTCCTGAAAAATTATGTGGAACTGGCAACCAGGATCAATGCTATCTCAGTCAAATAAATCCACTGATAGGGGATTAAAGGCTGGAGATAAGTGTTTGCACAAAGGGTAACTAACTCATCCAGGATTTGCACAACATCCTGGAATGTGAACTCAGCACACTTCCAGATTTACACAAACAAGCCAACCATAACTTAATGAATAGCGCAAATCTAACTTGTATGTGAGTACCAGTGAGGATGTTGAAAGATTCACAAATGTTGCATTTCAGTCTGATAAATTCAGTATCTGCTCCATCATTTTATGCAGTAATTCCCAAATGGCATAGCCAAGACAAATGTGTACCCTATTTCATGAATCATTTTAGAATTCTTGAGGTGGTGGTGGGGAAACCCCTGGAAGGTATTCCATGAGTTTGTATGATCCTTTTTTAAAAAAAAAAAATCAAGCTCTGGAGACTTTATATTACATTGAGTTCTGCTATTATTCATTAGATTAATTACAGCACTAAAATGATAGCTGTTATTCAGAAGGAAAGTATTTCTGTATTTGTCAATTTACAATCTTATTTTTTCCAGACTAGGAATTTGACATAAGTATTTGCCCACTTTTACCAACAATAATACATACAGAGGTAATGGACACCTCACTCAAATCAGACTGTATACAGGTAGCCTTTCATTTT
This sequence comes from Bungarus multicinctus, assembly GCA_023653725.1. Lineage (NCBI taxonomy): Eukaryota > Metazoa > Chordata > Lepidosauria > Squamata > Elapidae > Bungarus > Bungarus multicinctus. Next base: position 14,347,235 of record CM042838.1, read on the forward strand.
AATTAATTGATCGATTTTTAAATGTCCTTTTTTAAATTTCTAAATCTGAGTTTTATAGGGCAACTTCCAACAACTGTGAAATATCTATTTTGTAAGGTGAACGTTATTTTTTGGCTGTAACTGAAGATTCAGGGTTTGAGTTTGCTATAGATAAACTTCCTTGTTTTTACTACAGATATATTTCATCTTTACTCAAAGGTGCTTTCTCAAGAGGCAACTGGACTTTCTGGTTTTTCTTTGAAGACATTTCACTTCTCATCCAAGAAGCTTCTTCATCATTACTCATTTTTCTGTTTAATACCTCTGACAGATGGATTTGCCTACTGCCTCAGTTACAGAATATACAAAAGAGTCATGGTGGCGCAATTATTAGAATGCAGCATTACAGGTTGAATCTGCTAACTGCCAAAAGTTCAATCTTGACCGGCTCAAGGTTGACTCAGCCTTCCATCCTTCCAAGGTCAGTAAAATGAGGATCCAGATTGCTGGGGGCAATATGCTGACTCTGTAAACTGCTTTGAGAGGGCTGTAAAACACTGTGGAACAGTATATAAGACTAAATGCTATTGATATTCTAGCAGTACATGTAAAGTAGGGAGGAAAAAAGATTGTTCCAAGCTCAAAGTAAAAGAGTCAATTCAGATGATCCTTTTAGAATGATTTGAATGTCTGATGGAACGTATTGAAAAAGATTGTGTAGTTTTCAACACCAAAAAAAACTTTAAACAAGTCAGAATGAGAGGTGACAATGACAAAGTCAAATACTGAGTAAAGAAAGTGAACATTGAGATTCAGAACATAATATCTGACCCAGGAGTATGACCTTTCCAGAGCAACAGCTGAGTAATAGAAAGAATACAAGAACCTTAAGTTTCACTCTGATTTTCATTCACACCCAGGGTTTCAGTGAGCTACATTTTAAATAGTTTCTCTTCCTTTTCCTTTAACAACCATTTGATTTATTTGTTAATGGCAACTTTCTCATATGTTTCTTCCTTCATGTTTGGCAGTTGGGACAATTTTAGAGCTGAAGAAGAATAAAATCCATTGAAAATTGAAGATTAGTTCAGGATGGCAGTGTGGAAAAAAGTAAACATAATTCTTCTGGGAGGGGAGAGTAAGAATAATATCTCTGTGGCATTGAATTACCCATTTTAAAAAAGACTAGTATACCAAGAATATAGATAGTCCTTGACTTTCGACCACAATTGAGGTCAACATTTCTGCTCTTAAGTAAAACATTTGTTAAGTTAATTTTGCCCCATTTTACGACCTTTCTTGCCACAGTCGTTAAGCGAATCATTGTCGTTGTTAAATTAGAGACACGGTTGTTAAAGGAATCTGTCTTTCTCATTGATTTTGCTTGTCAGAAAGTCCCAAACGGTGATTGCATAACCCTGGGACACCGTAACCATCATAAATATGAGTCAGTTGTCAAGCATCTCAATTTTGATCACATGACCATGGGGATGCTGCCCTGGTTGTTAAGTGTGGAGAAACGATCATAAGTTACTTTTTTCAGTGCAGTTGTAACTTTGCATGATCACTAAAATGAACTGTTGTAAGTCGAGGACTACCTGTATTCTAGCAAAGGCTCTGTTATGATTGTAGGCACGCTGTCTTTTCAAAAGACTGTAGATCCTTCAGCCACCTTTGTCCACCCTCTCCAAACTGCTGAAAAAGTTTTCTTTTTAAGTCAGGAAACAGTGCAGAACTGAAAAACTGCCCTGCCGTATTTCTTTAGTCTAAGAAAGCACCAAGACTAACCCATCGTTTTTCTTGGTACACCTGAGTCGCTTCCCTCTGCTTTTCGTCTCTTGGACTGACAATATTTCATGTCATTTTCCTAGGACTGTATTGTGGGGTATCAATCATAAATGGAGGCTGAAACATTTCATGTTCTGGAGAACAAATCCTTTAGGACTTTGCTATCTAGTTACCGTATTTATTCAAGTATAACGCGCACACGTGTATAACGCGCACCCCCTAATTTTCGATTAAAAATCGGTATAAAATTTTGTTTCACATCAAGCCGCGCACTATAAGCTACGAGGGGACGTTTTGTTTTTCGGGGCTGCAGCCGCGCACTATACGCGAGGGCGAAGAAAAACAAAACGTCCTCTCGTAGCGTATAGTGCGCGGCTGCAGCCCCGAAAAACAAAACGTCCCCATGTAGCTTATAGTGCGCGCTTTCCCTGCGACTGGAGAAAGAGCGAGCGCGGCCGCGAGGGTTTTCCGTCCCGTCGCGATAGTTTTGGAAGTCGGTGGCGGGAAACGGTTGGCGTTTGCGGACTGTGGTTGTCTGGGTTATTTGGGGCTTCAAGAGCATGTAGGAAGCTTTTTTGGTGGGCGCGAAGTCTCCACCTGTCCAGAACGATCTCGCCCTCCCCACTTCCATCTCCCCTACGCCGCTGCCCCAAGTCACTCGCCCAACGCTCCGTCCGGGCCCCGGAGGTCCCTGCGACGGGTCGGCCGTGGCTACCGCCCGAGGTTGCCGGGAAGGGGCGCCCGGCAGCGCAGCCGTCTCCGCCAGCGCCCGCCGCACACGTTCCGGGGCTGCCCGCCACACGGGGCGACTGCGCGCGGCCCCCGGACGGTGCTTAAGGTGGCCTCGGCGTCTGGAGCGGAGCGGCCTTGCCAGGCGAGCTCGGCCTGGCCGTCACGGGAGGAGATGCCCTTCACCCACGGCGAGACTCCGCGGGCTCTCGGGACGGGCTCCGGCCTCCGGGAAGGCCAAAGAGGCGGCGACTGCCGGGCGAGGCGGCCGTAACCTGCCCAACCGGCGGAAGGGTCGGGGCGCCAGCCCCTCGCCTGTTTCCCGGGGGTCGAGGGAGCCACGCAGAAACTGTCCTCCCCGGGCACCGATGCCCCCCGGCTGCTGCTGCTGTTGCTGGGCGCGCGTCCCCACGGGCCAGCGAGAGCCGCCGGCGGAGCAGGTGAGCGCTGGGCGGGGGGCGCGGACCCCGGGAGGAGGCATGGTTCCTCCCCAGTCCCAAGTGGGCGACGCTGGGCCATCGCTCTCCGCCATTGCCACCCCACCCCACCCCTCGTTTATAACGCGCACCCCCTAATTTTCAGTTTAAAATCGGTATAAAATTTTGCGCGTTATACTCGAATAAATACGGTAGATAGTAAATCAAAGATCTCCAAACTTGGCAACTTTAAGACTTGTGGACTTCAACTCCCAGAGTTCTCCAGCCAGCTATATCCACAAATCTTAAAGTTGCCAAGTTTGGGGACCCCTGTACTAAATGATGGATCCGTAAGGACAGCATAACACTGCAAGATACTGCACAGGTTCAATTACTTTAGGACGTCTATTGCAGGCTTTTTTGTAATGGCCTTTGGCTACTGAGCCATCCGATTTCTGTTGCATGATGATAGTTTACCAAGTACACAATTTGAATTCGGGAAGAGAGACTCCTTTTTGTATTTGTTCAGTCAGCCACATCTAATTTTGTAAAAGAAATATACAAACATTTGGACCATTTATGATCCATCTCTGTCATACAGTAGCAGAATCTTTATTGGCCGATTTCTGCAGATCAGTCTGCTGATAAAGACTGGTAGAATTTTGTTTTTATTTATTTATTTATTTATTTATTTATTTATTTTATCAAACAATTATTAGATAACACGTATAAGTATAAACATGGTTATAAATACATGAAATGGATACGAATAAGAAAAAAAAGAAACAATAGGACAGGGACGGTAGGTATGTTTTGGTGCGCTTATGCACGCCCCCTACAGACCTCTTATTCATCTGACAATTCATCATGCACCCATATGGTGAATCCCATACAGGTCACTTGGATTTTTGCTGCTAGAAAAGAGGAGCAATGCTTGCATGTTTTAATGCCTCGGGTAGCAACATCTTGACCAGTCCTATGAACATGTATTGTCCTGTTTCACCAAGTAAAAAATGTTGAACTGGAAATGGATCTAAACATTACTTGATGTATTTCATAGGATGGATGGGCCAGTTCTTTGAAAACTAGTGGAGAAGATAACGTAACACCATCTGTTGGTCACATTGGCAGAGGTTCAAAAACATCCATAAACAATGAGATAAAAGAGAGGCATTCTGCAGAATAATGAATTCAGCACGTATGGTTTTCTCACATAGCATCTACCACCACATTAGGTTTGAAGAACTATAAGGTTAAAAGGAAGAAAAATCAAATTATGCAGCCACTCTTTTCAACAATTTGGTTTTTCTCCCCATGGTAAATGCATTAGGACATTGTCCACAATAGTTTTCAATATGCCAAATTGATGACTATCCAGAGGCTTTTCTGGGACGCTGGTTGACACCCTGGCTAGGAACTCTGCCAGGAGGATTTTCCAGATGTTCATTTCCTTAATTTAGCTGTTTCATCTTGTAGTTATACCCATTTGCCTACTTTATATTATTTTTCTTCTTCATAGTGACATCGATATCCTTTGATCACCTTTATCCAAGGTTTGAATGCTAGCAAACATTCTGTTTGTCTCGAGTGAGCATTTAAATGCTTAATGTATGCATGATAATATTATAACAGCACAGGCAGACTGCAATCATGAAATTGTCCGTGATAGAATTAGTTTGATAGTGGTTTGTATAAATCTGTATGAATTTTTTTAGCAAGGTTGTGTCTTCTGATAATACAGGTTGAGTGAAAGAAAATTGAAAGATCCCTCTGTGATTTCATTAAGTGCATACAAACTCTGTTTCCATAACACAGTGAACAATGGTTTTGTCTAATACATCGTATGAAACTAGCTCATGCTGCTAGTTTTCTAGTTCAATGTATCATGTTCTGAGTAAATCATGATCAGATAACCAGACATAAATATGTCAGGTTTATATAGCCATTGTAGGGCCCAAATCTATTCAACAAATATGTCCCAAATTGGGTCTCTGACATGTAACCAGAATTATACTCTGTGTAGATAAATAGGGAGGGAATATAACTTAGAATAGGACATTCTTCTTCACATGGAGTAGTTCTCAGTCCTGTCCCTCTCTTGGCACTTTCAAATCACTTTGAGAACCGACTTAGTTTAAATCAATAATTGACAACTATGACACTCCAGGATTCCATCTGGAGTTTCTACTAATATTTAGTAGCAAAATGGCTGATTTTCCAAGACTAAACATTGAAAGAGGTCTACGGGGAAATGTATTACCATCCTTTTCAAATATCTGATAAGTAGAGAGGAAGATCTAGGCTAAACACCATAAGAAACCTCCTAGGGCAGGACAAGAAATAATGGGTGGAAACTAATCAAGGATAGAAGCAACCTGGTATTAAGGAGAAACTTCCTAACAGTGAGGACAATGAATCAGTTGGCTCCAGAAGTTATGGATCCTTCATCACTGGAGGTTTTTAAGAAGAGATTGGACAGTCACTTGTCTGAAATGATATAGCATCTCCTGCTTGAGCAGGGGCCTGGATTAGAGGACCTCCAAGGTACCTTCCAACTCTATTCTGATTCTAATAGTGATAGGCTTCACTTAAGGATGACAGGTTCTCTTTCACTGAATGTTAATGGAAAGATTCTCTCAGTGATCTTGTAGCTACGGTCTGCAGTACAACTGTCTGGAGTTGTCCTGAGAGTTGGGAGAAATCAGCATTTCCAGCTTGGGCCTTTTAAAATGTATTGGGAATTCAGAGAGTTGGAGTTTCGAATTTATATGGATATAATTGTTTGGAGCAACTGGCTGAGATTATTTAAGTTTGCATCAAACTTTATAACTGTATAGATAATTATACTGAAAAGGAAAAGTACTAGTCCCAAATCAGCTTCAAAGCAGTGTGCCTGAGTCTTTACTGCCAGAGATCAACGGTGGATCTTCAAAAGCTGTTAAAATAATTACATATTTAAAGCTATGAAATAGTCTACACATTCTGGCTGCTGGAGCTCACAAGGATTCCCCAGCAAGAAAAAGTAGCATGAATACTGAAAATTCACTTGGGTCAACTCTACTATTAGGCAGAATGAAATGGTCACTGTCAGCCTTGCAAGGTAGTCTAGACAAGAAGACACATAGAAGTATTAGTTCTATCTTTATTGTAGGGCTATATTCTATATTAGCAGAATCTTGTAAGTGTGAAAGTACATCTCTCCCCTCACCTTTACAATCCAGGAAATTAGTGAGGGTCATTTCTGAGATGTTTACCAAGCTCACATTCCTTTTGCAGGCTAAGCTGCCTCTTATCTGACCATTGCCTACCCTTCTGCTCTTCCTTCTGTCTCTCAAGGTCATTCCCACATACCCTTACATCACCTCAATGTCCCAGCAGGTCTTCTGAAGTTGTCCAACTATTTCCCTTCTCAGAGAACAGAATATGTTAAAGATCACCTAATTTAGCCTGCTGCTAAATTAGAGGCACTACTGCTAGGAACAAAGTAAATTGAATTACCAGCTTGGTTATTTTTTGCATAAGATGGGCTAGGAATTCATCTTGACTATAGCCCCTAGCAGCAAAATATCTTGAGCCCACCCCATTAATTTTAAATCTGGTTGCTCTTAGAGCATAGAGATTAGTTGCAGTGAGTTGAAACAACCTCAATACGACTATCTCCAAGTAAAGGTCCTGACCCCTTTTCTAACTCCATCAAACTTACTTCTTTCCCTTAGCCCAAGGGTGATGAACTATGGCCCTTTTATATCCTGTGGACTTCCATGCTGGCTCAGGAATTCTGGGAATTGAAGTCCACAAGTCAAAAAAGGGGCTATAGTTCCCCACCTCTGCCTTAGCCAGTTCCAGTGAACAAGGAACTTTCAGAGTCTCTAGCACCATTGCCCCCCCCCCCCCGTTTTTCCTCTAGGAAAGATGTTACACCAGCTGCTCTTGAAGTTGGCAAGATTGGCTAGCAGTCAGCATGGCAGAAGGAAATCAGAGCAGTGGAAAATTGTATAATAGGCTGAAAAAATGAAAGGGCAGCAGGAAGCCCATCATAACAGGCTCCTCCCATTAGGAAACAAAGCATGGCAAGTGCAAATAAAAGGTATTGTTTTCATTTCAGTGTTTATATCAATAAATATGCAAAAGATATTTATTAAGAATAGTCATGTTAATCTCGCTGGTGAAATTCAGAGCTTGGCAGGAATTTTTCATAAGAAAAGTGTTATGCTCAGGGCTTTATTGCAAAGAAGCCTTCTCAAAAGTCTACAAAAGATTAATTTTCTCTATTCAGGCCTCTTGATACAGGCACAATTTAGCAGACAATAAGCGGCAAAACTCTGCCATTATCAAAAACAAAGGTTTGTCTTTGCATCACAGTAATTGTAATTTGGCTTTAAAGTGATATTAAGTCAGATTTACTATTATTATTATAATAATATTATAGTAATAATATTCAGATCCTGCCTTTTTTGTTTATCAACAAAGTGGCTTGCAATACAAAAAGATAGAATATAAAACATTTTAAAAGATGTAATCAAAATGAAAATTAAAAAAAATATAATCAATGTTATGAGAAGGGGGCAAGAAGCATTATCTGTAAATACATTGAAAATAGAAATAAATTAGGAAAAACAAGAAGGTCTTTCCAAAGATCTCTGAATTGAAAGATTCCAATCTCAAATTGTTATGCTAAAGCAAGGGTGTCAAACTCAATTTCATTGAGGGCCACATCAGGGTTGTGTTTGACCTTGGGAGGGCCAGGGGACATGGCTGTGGTGGGCATGGCCACTTGTATCGGGGGTGTCTGTGGCGGCCCAGACACTCTGCTAGCGAAAATGGACTTCTGAGCTCCGTTTTCGGCTGCAACGGCCTCCTGCAACCTTCTGCCAGCGAAACTTGAGCTTGGGAGGGCCACCGTCCCGAACTCAGTTTTCATTGGCGGAGACACCATGGGCCAGTCCTTTGCTGTTTCCAGGGCAACCCCATGGGCCAGATCTAAGCATCCTCTCGGCCAGATCCACCCTTTGGGCCTTGAGTTTGACACCCCTATGTTAAAGGATGCCAAGGGACAGGTAGTAACTGATTCCAAGAAGAACAAACAAAGTTGGGAGGTACAGTATATACGGAAATTTCCTTTTTTATAAGTTTTTTTAATTGAAGTTTAAAATATGAACACAAAAACTAATACAAAGTAAGGAAAATATATAAAAAAGTCATTCAAAAAGGAAAAGAAAAGAAAAAAAAGGGAGGGAGGGAAAAAGGTAATATATAAATATATATTTATATATAAATATATAAAAAGGAAAAAAAGAAAAAAACATATACAGTAGAAAGAAATAATATTTCCCTGTCATCAAGACAAGTACAAATGTTTTCACAAATATTCTTTCAGTCTTAACCACCAAAACCCCATTAGGAGCCATTAAAATTCATTCATTCTTGTATCCTATCCATTTTAAGTCCATATCCTAAACAGCTTGATTTTCAGTTATATCTTCTTTTAAGCACATTTTTACTGTACCAGATATTCTAAAAAGTAGGTTCCGGGTACATTGCTACCAGATATTCTTGAATTCTTCCAGAATTAAAATACTTTTTGGGGAGATATTTATAATTAAAAGGGAAGACCTATTAATAATCTTTAATTCTTTCTGGTTGCCTCTAGTAACCAGTCTTCAAGATCTCCTCTTCTCATGTTTTTCTTTTGGCCAGAACATTTTCCCAGGAACAGATTTCCTACATTTAAACCCAAAATATTCCTGTATTTTTAATAAGATTTTCAACAATTTATAGGAAGTATATTTTTTTCAAACTTACTTCTAGCCAATGTGGTCCCTTAGTCCATGTTAAGGCTTTCCCAAGTCAACTTTCTAGCCCCCCTTTTGCTGTATATTTCCAAATAAAAAATATTTTTCTTTAAATTTGAAACTTCCATAAACCTTCTTTCACAGTGGCTTAGAAAAAGATCATTCAGTGTAAGAAAACTTGTCTTTCTGAAGGCTCTTAATATCCAAAGAATGATTTACAAATCATCAAACAAATCAATCCATAGTTCTCACTTGAGACCCAAATGATCAGGGTTAAATGAACCTGCTTCAGGCACATCATGTGAAGATCCATATCTATTGAGAAGTTTATGATGTTATGAAAGGTGGAAAAAAGACCGGAAAAGAATGACCAGCAGCAAGTTGGATGGACTCAATTAAAGCAGTAGTTGGTGCACCACTGGAAGACCTGAAAGACCAGGTTGGGAACAGATTGTCATGGAGAAAATCTATGTGGTTACTAAGAACTGATACCAACTTGATGGCACATGTTCAGTCAATCAATTAAAATAACATTTCTGCTTCTCCACAATCAGCTTTTGCAGTGGTTTCTTTCTTGTTATAAAGATTGCTCGGAAGAAAAATTAAATGTTCTGGTTAATCTTAATATTGTCTACATTTTCCCATGATTAGTAAAGTCAGAACCTTGCTGGAACCAAGGAAACAAATGTAAAACTTTAAATTTCATTGTTATCTTCACTATATATCAATGTTACCCATATCATGTCCCCATATCTTTGTAAACCCTCTCTTATTTATTTTCTATCTCTTTCTCCAATGGGAAACTCCATTGTTCTGTTTAATAACCTAGGAAAAATGCTTCTGAGGGGAATGAATCTAATGATGAAGCACTTAGCTCATTCTCTTGCATCTTCATTCTTGGTATATGTATAAACACCATTTCCAGCCTTTCGGTTTTGTTCCAGTTGTTGAAAAAGAATTGTTAGCCTTTTAGCTATCCCTTTCCCCTCAGTTTTAAACAATTTAATGTATATTTCATCTGCACTGGGTGTTTTTCTATTTGACATCTGGTATATTGTCTGTTGTACCTCACTTTCTAGTTGAATTTATCCTTAACATTCTGTCTATCTTTAATTGCTTTTGTAAATAGTTTTATTACAATTACTACATCCTTCTTTAATCTCATTTGCCTCCATCAGATATCTTTCAAATTGTTCTTGGATATTCTTACCACAGAATAAAAGCTGTGAATATGTTTGGTGATTTCTCTGATCTTTTTAAAAGGAACTCGTATTTTCTTTTTCTTCTGATAATCCTCATTTGTTGACATTCTTGACAGAGATGTTTCTTTGTCCTTGTTCTGTCTTTTATAATTACTGGCTGAATATATAAAAACATACAGACAAACTCTACGAAGTCTTCTATACAAAGTTTCTTTATTGGATTATATTAAGCATCCTCAAGGTAACTCACGGTTATATCGAGATCCATCTAATGTCTAATTTTTTGCACAGCTGACTTCATAGTGTAAAAGAAAAGTGATCTTTCATCCCATAATGAAGGAGCAAGAGGGTGAGACATAGCCTATTTGATTAGCATGCTGCTGGGGTCCAGGCAAGAGTGAAGGTATCTCCCCCAACCCAACCAAGGGTCAATTCAGTGACCAATCAAGATTACAGATGTGACTACATGACATGAACTACATTTCCCAGGATGCATTAACTACATTTACCATGAGGCATTCCTTTAAGGGGACAGCTCCCAAATCCTAACTAATTAACTATACACTGTCTGGACAGCACAGTCCTTTTTTGTTTAATGTTGAAAAACTGCATCCAATTATTGTACATACTTTCTGTTGTCCTAAACATACAAACTGCTATTATAATAGCTTGCTCTGAAAGGCACCTTGGTCTTTGCTCAACAGAAATTATTAAAATATCCTTTTGGGTTTGGTTCTTAGGTCTCTTATTTCCTCCTTATCTCCTGAAGTTCACTTTTCTGTATGTTAAGCTTACTAAATCTATTTCTTACATTGATTTTACATTCCTCTGTTCATATCTTTCTGGCACACCTACTCATACTGATTTTCTAAATTTTCACTCATATATATTTGACACTAATCTTGATCCTTCTATAGTCACCTTCTGTAAATGTTTGATTACATTGCATTTGTTTTTTGCTTTACATAGCCTATTTGATTAGCCCATCTTGTAATATCCACATATACACTACATTTATGTTGCTTGAAACAATAGTTGACAAAAAAAAGCAATTGACTGTTTTCTCAAACCTTTGTTAGCCCATCTTCTGCATTGCTTACCCTTCCTACAATTTTGGGCTGTGCTTTTTCCCAAAAGTTTGCATTTCAATGACCCTTAAATAATATTACACCATTTCCAGAGAATACATTTAACACATATTGCTATTTATTGTAGAATTCCTTGGTGTCTTCCTTGTTTCATCTATAGCAAGTATACATACTTGTATAACCCAGATGTTTATAGAATTCTAAATTCTAATAGTTAACTGGGTTTATTTGGTTATGGTCAAGCATTCATACATCCTAACCTTAAGTTTTCTTACTTGGTTTCTTTATATTTATATTTATTTTTAGGACACTTGGATTTAGATAAAACAGCTCAAGTAGTATGATAGCAATTATTATTGGATAATTGTTCAAAGTAGTAAGTGAAATAAACCTTTATATAGGTCTTTGGACAACATTTGTTCAACTTTTGTTGAAATTCAACAATTTTTTTGTAGGAAAAGCCTTGGATTTACTCTCTTACATTTTAAGAACTATGTCTGTCTAAAACAATTTAATATTTTTTAAAAACAAATCTCATTCTTCCAGTTGGAAAATAACAATCCCTGCATGTAAATAATTAATATAATATGCCTCATCATTTGTTCATCAGATATAGCCAGTCTTTAGCACTGCTGTCTCAGATTTCTTTGCTGTAGAAACTAAATGAATGAGTTGCTATAAAATCCACAAAAGAAGTTTAGCCAGAGCTGTCAAAAAGTAAGCTCTTGAATACCAGTATGTTCATTACACATCCGTGGTTAATTGAAGATTGACACAGTTAAGCCATAGTTTGCACAACACCCCATAATAATAATAAGTTGGTTTCACTCAATACATTAATCTAAAATACACTAGTTTGTGACTCATTATGTTGTATATTAGCACATCCAATGGGGCAGGGAAATTCATAAAATAAAAAATTTAAGAAGAGCAGTGATGCCTATAAAATTAAGGAAGGAAAAAGAAAAGACAGTCTCGAAGCTTCAAAAGGGAGCTATGTTTATAACAGATAATATGGTTATACAAAAACCTTTTAATCATACTATTTTTCTTTGTACAAAGGACAAGGCAGTTCTCCAGAAAAAACATTTCTTAAAAAATTTCCTTAAGATGAAAAAAATCTATCATGATTTACAGACATGCAAAGCCAGATTACGAATGGGCCTGTAACAATAATGGAAGTTTCAGAAGCTATAAAAAGATTAAACAGGTAAAGCACCTGGCTTGGATGGATTACTATGTTTTAAAGATGAAATTCTACAACCATTCCAGCACACAATAAATAATATTTTACAAGTGGACAGGATGCTAGAATCATAGAAGGAAACTAGTATTGCACTAATTCCAAAAAAGAGATGTAATTTAAATTAAATTATACACATATACTGTTACTGAATAATTATAAGTAGTCTAATAATATTGTCAAGTATACTGCAAATAGTTTTAATAGAATACGCTCATCAAGGTCAATCTCTTTTTTATTACCTAAAAGTCATCTAAAAGATAATGTGAGAAAATAACTTAATAAAACTGCTTTTGAGTTATGTACTAGTAATGATGAACATATTGCTGAATTGTACAAAATTGTTGGGGTTCAAAACTGAAGATGAATAAATTAAAGACTATGATAAAATGAGCTTAAAGTTCTGGATATAATATACAAATAGAGCAATAGGAAAACATATAGACAAGGGGATTGAAATTAACCTTATATTACAATCTTAAAGATAATTTTTATAAATTTATGTATAGATAGTATTTGTCATGGGAAAGACTGTCAAAAATGTATAAAGGGACTTCATATATGTGCTGAAATGCAAATATCTAGAAGAAAGTTTTTACCATTGTTGTTGGAGTTTTAAAAAAGTTTTAAAAAATTATGTCCTCAAATACATATACTAATTCAGAAAATCTTGAAGATCAACATACAACTGAGACCAGAGATATTTCTGTTGGGGATAACGGATAACAATTTGGACAAGTCAAATGTGATTCTGTTTTTATAAATATAGAGACACTCCTATATGCCCATCAATGAGAATATTCATTATACCTACAATGGAAGGATGATTGGTAAAGTTGATGGAGTTGGCTGAGATGGCAAAACTGACAACTCTGGTTAAAGAAAATACATAGATTAATGCTCATTGGTAGTTCCTATTGGATTTTTTTTTATCCAAATGGGGAAAAAAAGAATTATGACATATGGATTTGCTGATTAGTAATATCAATAGATTATTAAAAATGGATGTTGCATTGTAACCATATAGCAAGTCCTAAATGTAAGTTTTGTTTATATCTGCTGTAAAAGAAATTGAAAGTCATTCTTTTTTTTTTAAACCTTTGCTTCTTTATTTTTTTTATTTTGGGGGTCTTTTGTCTTCTTTCTTTTTATTCTTCACTCTTTCTTTTTACTCTTCACTCTTTTTACTTTTCACTCTTCACTCACATTCTTTTTTATTATTAGTTTCTGATAATTTTATCTTTCTATTTTGAAAGATAATACAGTTATTTTTTTTTAAAAAAAGAAAAGCAATGGGGAATTAGTCCCATTGCTTCACCACAACCATGGAGTTACAACATACCATGTAGCCCCAAAAAAGCTGAAAGAATTTGCATTCCCGATCACAGTGTGCCTATGACCTTGGCTGTATTTCCCCATGCTTGCAGGCAGCATGAAAGGCAGGCTTGCTTGAGAAACAGAGTTTTAATTTTGTTGTGTTTTCAGAACTCTCTGACATTGCATCATTTGCTTTTCCCTGATGGGAACCAGAGAAAATGAGGCAAAAAATGCTGTAATGCTAAGTCCAACGCCTCATGTCAGCAGATTATCTCTGCCACTAGCTAATGTGAAGAAATATTTTTAATTCCTGTGATAATTTTGTGTGCATGCAGAGGTGCATTCACACTAATTGGAAGGAATTAGAACTTTAATGGTGGGGGGAAAGAAAACCAGAAGGAAGTGTGAGAAAACAGTGACAGGGTTCTTTGCTTATTAATCGTGATTTGGTGCAAACACAGAAGCCAAGAATTTACAATCTTTTGTAAAGCTAGAAAACAAATGTACTGCAAACTTGTCTCAAAGCTTTTTAAAAAATATTATAATTTTATCTTGGTTACAGCTTGAACTAAAAATATTGGAAAAGTAATTACAACTTCCAGAATATATAAAAATCTTGAGCCTTATCCTCCTTGCTTCAGGCACAAGAATACTTTGCCAAGTTCTTAATCTTGTAAGAAAAACATACATAGCCATAATTGGGTAAATGGGGAAAATTGTTTCGCCTTCCCCTGTTCCAACCAGCTTGCCTGTTCAAGAAAACATCCTTAGCAATGCATGCTATGATTTTGGATAATAGTATTTCATATTGCCATGATGAATTTTGCATTTTTCTCCCAGAGCCAACATGGCCATTGTTACTTTTTTGAGAAATGTGACTGTTGTAAAATTCATCCTGAATGGCCTTGATCCACACTTCCTGAATGCGTCTTTGGGTTAGAGCCAGCAGGCTACAATTTAAAAATATAAGACATGGGGGTGGGGCAGGGGTGGGTTTCTACCGGTTCTGTCCACCTCTGTAGAACCGGTAGCTATGAAGAGCAGCAGACATAGAACCGATTCTATGTCTGCTGATGTTTTTGCCCACCCACCCACCCACCCGGGCTCTTACCTGACCTTTATTTCCTGATTTTTTTCAACTTCAGCTGCCGTGCGAGGCACAGCTGCAGTTAAAAAAGCAGGAAAAGAGGGCTGTTTCAAAGGCTGCTTCTCTGCACGCAGCATGCTGATGACGATTTACAGGCGACCGCTCACCGAACCTCGTAAATCCCGAACCGGTAATTAACCCTGTCGTATCCCACCCCTGGGGTGGGGGAAATACCATCAGATGATATAGAACTATAGTCTGTATTCTCTTTGACTGTGAACCATCCAAGACTATCTCAATAGCATCCCTCTGTGTTTCCTATAGAGGACATTCTCCTGCTGAAATAAAAAATACTCAGTCACTGCAATTTCCAGAATAAGAGAAGTGATAGATTGAAGAAAGTTGATTAAGCAAGACTTGCAAATCTGGAGAATGATGAGGAGGAAGGTTTGATTTCTTTTAGATCTTTTAGAGAAAGAAATTGAGTTCTGGAATTTTGGAGAGGATAGCCTGCCTTTCTAATATTTGGTAGGAATTGAACCAGAGGTGGGATTCAGCAGGTTCTGACCAGTTCTGGAGAACCAGTAGTGGAAATTTTGAGTAGTTCTGAGAACTGGCAAATATCCTCTCTGACTGGAGATTTTACAGTCTCCTTCCCCTGCCACGCCCACCAAGCCATGCCCACCAAGCCACGCCCACAGAACCGGTAGTAAAAAAAATTGAATCCCACCACTGAATTGAACAATCTCTTTGTCCCATTGTTGGAATTAGACTTCAACCTTAGAAATGGACAATTCACTTAACAATTGCACTGATTCATTTAACAACCATGGCAAAAAACGTCATAAAATTGGGTGCAACTTACTTAACAATTGCTTTGGTTAGTAATGGAAATTTTGGGTTCAATTGTGGTTGCAAGTTGAGGACTACTTGCATTAGAATAAAAAGATGTACAATGAATGTAAACTTGTATCATAACAAATGAAGATTCTTGAATATTATTTTTAATTCTTCCCAAACTCCTTGCTTTTTTGCAGTGACAGAAGCCATCTTGATGCTTCTTTAAGGCAGCAAACAGTTCTCAGACAACTGTAGATAGCAGTATCAAGCAGGAGTGTGAATTGAACTTAATTGTGTTTAGCTCTTTCCTATCAGAGTTTAGCTAAGAAAAATATGTACATTGTTGAAGCAACGGCCACTACCAATAAAGCTTACTCCCATATAGCTGGATATTCCATTGTAGCCAAATTGCATTCTAATCAATGCAAATAAGGTTCAACCTTAAATGTACAAGACTGCCATCATAAACTTACTCATTAGGAGATAATTTCCTGATGGAGTTACAATTAAATAAAAACAGCTAGAATTAGGCTCCTAAACTTGGCTATTTGAACAAGATTTAATTAACAGCATAAAGTAATATGACCATACAACTCTGATTCTGAGTCATTCTCTCAAACTATAAGTTGGTGCCTTGTTTTACTGGAGCATGTTTCATGCAACATACACAATGTTTATTACTATTGCATTCATTTCATGATTTCATATCCCATTTGATGGATGCCATTGCTAAGCAGGGTTAATTAGAAATGTTGTTTATACTTTTGCATACTCCATAGTCTATCATTATACTTGTTTGGTTGTTCCCATTTGTGCATAAAATGGAATGTTAAATATTATTACTATGCTAGTTTTAGAGAAAACAATAATGCAGTTCTTTATACACCTCCTCTATAGCAATGGGTTTTGTCTAAGGCAGGGGTGTCAAACTCGCAGCCCGTGGGCCAGAGGCCAAGCCCAGCCCCATTTTAGCAAAGGGAAAAAAAGTCACGATATGTCACATGATGACAACGTGATGCCACAAATGTCAGCTGGTGCTCCATTCAATATCCAAGAAAGAAACACTTAAAACTCCATTTTGTTAGAGTAAAGATATCTTTTACTGGAAATCAAAGTGGTAGCAACAAAAGAATTCTGAATCTGAAGAAATGAGCGCGAAAAACACATATACAAAGTGATAGCAACGTTCCCACCCCCAACAGTCCATATTGCTCCTCCAATGAGGAAATATGCATAGCATCATGTGGGCATCCTCAGGTGGTGATGAGGCCTCTGTCCGTTGACCTTGGCATAGTTTAGATAAGGAGCCGCAGTTGCGCATAGCAAGGAATAGAAAAGCAAGGAATAGATTGACGGCCCATCTTCTCTCGGTTTCAGTTAGTTTACGGGAGGTATAGGCGCATGGTTGCATGTATCCTTTTCCATTTACCTGAAGTAGCACCGCCCCAACGGCTACGTCACTAGCATCAGCTTGGATTACAAACGGAACGTCCATGTCTGGGTGCTTAAGTACGGGTTCAGCAGCAAACAGATGTTTCAGTTTCTCAAAAGCAGCTTGACATTCCATGGACCACTTCAATGGCGTACTGGGCTTCGGTTTCACCTCCCCTTTGGTTTTAAGGAGATTCGTGATAGGCATCGCGATCTTCGCAAACGCAGGAATAAATTGACGGTAAAAATTTGCAAATCCCAAGAAGCTTTGCAGTTGTTTCCTGGTACGGGGAGGGGCCCATTCCAAAACCGCCTGCACCTTCCCCGGGTCCATTTCTATGCCGTCGTGCGATATGCGATAGCCCAAATAGTCAATTTTCTCCTGGTGAAATTCACACTTTGACAGCTTGGCATACAACTGGGCCGCTCGAAGTTTCTCCAGGACTGACCGCACTAGTTTCACATGCTCATCACGAGTCTCTGTGTAGATAAGAATGTCATCAAGATAAACTAACACTCCTTTGTACAAATGCTCTTGCAACACTTGGTTTATCATTTGCATGAATACCGCAGGCGCCCCCTGTAGGCCAAACGGCAGGACGTTGAATTGAAAACACCCCATCGGACAGTTGAAAGCAGTCTTCCATTCATCCCCTTCCTTGATTCGGATTCGGTAGTATGCCTCTCTCAGGTCGAGTTTTGAAAAAATCTTTCCTTTAGCGAGGTGGGCCAGCATGTCCTTCATCAGGGGAAGGGGGTACACGTTCTCCACCGAGATAGCGTTCAGATTTCTATAGTCTACCACCAAGCGTAAGGAACCATCTTTCTTTTCCCGGAACAACACTGGAGCCGCCACCCGGGGCCTAGCAGGTTGGATGAAACCACGTTCTAAATTTTTTTCAATGAACAACCGCAATTCCCCTAATTCCCGTGGGGTCATTGAATACAGTTTGGGTTTTGGGAGTTTCACTCCTGGCAAAAATTCGATACTGCAATCCGTCGAGCGGTGAGGGGGGAGCTCATCCGAGGCCTTCTCACTGAACACCTCCTTTAAGTCCCAGTATTCCTCTGGAATTTTCTCCTCCCCTTTCAGAGTCTCGGTGCCAGTAGAAGCCAACTCTATGGGAGCTTCGGGTCTCCGCTTGGATTTCCCTTCCTTTTCTGGGGGTTGGTCTGTGCGTATGCGTAGTAAACCCCTCCTCCAATTAACATGGGGGTTCCATTTCCGGAGCCAAGGCAAACCCAGTATTAAAGGGCGCTCCATCCCAGGGGCCACAATAAAACACAGAGTCTCTTTATGGTTCCCCATTGTCATCTCCACTGGCTCCGTTATAAAATGAGCAGGTCCACCCCCGGCTACCGATCCATCCAATTGGCAAAAAGCTATGGGCGTTTTCAGAGTCTTTAGCCTTAATCCCAGCTTCTCTACCATCTTTGCACTGATTACGCACCTTGTGCATCCAGAGTCTAACAAAGCCAACATGTCCCCTTCAGCCCCCGACGTGGATACCCTTAATCTCACTGGAATGGTCATAGGGCCCTGGTTCGGACTTACCAGTGCGTCGTCTTCCAGTTCGGATTCACTCCCTTCAGAAGAGGTTGGAGTTCCCAACCCCCCTCTTTTTAGAGGGGTGACCTCTACAACCTCCTCCGCTTTTAGCGCCGATCCACGAGGCGTGGCTGGAGGCCTCTCAGACCTTCTCCCTCCTCCTGGCGCCCCTTTTGGTTCCAGCTTGGCATGGCAGTCTGCAGCCCAGTGGCCCTCCTTCCCACATCGGAAACACGCTCTGGTTCTGGGTTTTGCCGCTGGTCTTCCCTTCAGGGGTTTTAAGGTTTCTTGAGGCCTGGTAGGGGGGGGATTCCTCAAGACAAAGCCCCCCCGGCGTCTGTTTCGGGTTAGGTCAATCTCCACCTCTGCTGCCAGCACGTACCACTGCTGCAGCTCCCCAGGGTCTCTTCTGGCCACGCAGCATTGATAAACATCTTCATTTAGCCCATCCTTAAAAGCCTCTATCAGGGCTCCCTGGGACCAGCCGCGGATATGGCACGCCAGCTCTCTAAACTCCTGGGTGTAATCAGCTACTGACCTTCGCCCCTGATTTATGATTTTCATCCTGATTCTAGCCTTGCGTTCAGCTAGGGGATCTTCAAATCTAGTGCGCAACGCTGTCATGAACTGGTTATAGTTCAGCAGTTGAGGGGCATTATCATTATGCAAAGTTACCATCCACTTTGCAGCCGTTCCCTCCAAAGCCCTGGTCACACACCTGACTTTGGCCGCTTCTGAGGAAAAATCCTGCCCATACTCCTCCATGTGGCTCCAAACTTGTGCTAGGAAAAATCCCAATTCCTGGGGGTCCCCTCCATATTTTACTTCCAACGGAGGCACTCTTGCAGCTCTACGCCTTCTGGCAATTATCCCCCCAGCCGGGGGGCCCTGTGCTGCTGCGGCTGCCTGTTGCGCTGGCCCGGGTTGATTTATGGGGGGGGCTGCTCTGATTCTTCTGCCTGGGGCTACCCCCCCTTCTTCCCCCTCGTACCTTTGATCAGCTGAAACCTCTCTGGCAGCTTCATGTGAAAATTGCTCGGCTTGCATTAGTGAGAAGCCTCTCCGTTCCTTCTCCTGCCATGGCTCATCTTTCCCCCGGCGACGGGTTGTGGTCACTCCTGGAGGGGGCTTTTCCTCAGGATCCTTCCAACCGACTCCCAGGGACCATTTAGGCTTCACAGCTGGGGTTTCGCCAAGACTTAGCTCTGCTAAGAAGTCAGTCTCTTCTGCTCCCTCCATCAGCAGGGATTCAGGTCCTCCAGTCGCTCCCTGGTCTTCTCGGTCGCTGGCTGGGCTAGACATTGTTTGTTAGCAGACCCCCTCGGAAGAAAATTTGGGTTTTCTCCGGGTGGGCTGGTAAAGTTGAGATTCAGAATAATGTCAGCTGGTGCTCCATTCAATATCCAAGAAAGAAACACTTAAAACTCCATTTTGTTAGAGTAAAGATATCTTTTACTGGAAATCAAAGTGGTAGCAACAAAAGAATTCTGAATCTGAAGAAATGAGCGCGAAAAACACATATACAAAGTGATGGCAACGTTCCCACCCCCAACAGTCCATATTGCTCCTCCAATGAGGAAATATGCATAGCATCATGTGGGCATCTTCAGGTGGTGATGAGGCCTCTGTCCGTTGACCTTGGCATAGTTTAGATAAGGAGCCGCAGTTGCGCATAGCAAGGAATAGAAAAGCAAGGAATAGAAACTTAAGTAAAACTCCCCCTCCCCCTAGATATACAGTTCCGTTTCCTACACACTCCAGCACGCTTCCCAAATATACCATAGCCCATATCCCCCCTCCCGTTACTTATGGCAGCCGAAAGATGCAAAGCTGAGAAAAAGAAATAAAGGAAGAAATCTTGAAGGCTGACAACAAGTTTGACACCCCTGGTCTAAGGTATTTGAATGTTCTCAAAATTCCTGTTATTGTTTCTTGGTTAAGATCTTAAGACTGTTATTTCGGTGATCTCTACATTTTTCATTTATAATCTGGACTCAGATTATAGTATATGTGAGCTGTTAAAAGTTCAGATAATTTATAGTACATGCACAACAATGGTGGGATTCAATTTTTTTTTACTACCGGTTCTGTGGGTGCACCTTGGTGGGCGTGGCAGGGGAAGGATACTGTAAAATCTCCAGTCAGAGATGGGATTTGCCGGTTCTCTGAACTACTCAAAAATTCCGCTATCAGTTCTCCAGAACTGGTCAGAACCTGCTGAATCCCACCTCTGGTGCACAATAGATCCCATGAAATTTTATGAGCTGCTCATTTTAGATTTAGTTCTTTTTGAATGACATTACTGGAGATTCATTTGCATCAGTGACAAATATGTAGAGATTGAGCACTGATACACATGTGCAACATTTACATAAAAAAACACATTCTGATTCTGAAGTTCTATTTAGGTCTCTAACATTGTTTGCATCTTCCCAATCTTTCTAGGGGGAATTTATTTCACAGCCAGCTAAAAAAAACATCCCACTAATCAAGATGGTAAATGAGGACTATTTAGTCATCATCCAGAGATATTATGTTTGGGCACATCGTTGTCTTTTAAGCATTCTTTTTCACATAAATCACTGTTCTTTAATTGGATCCCTGAAAGACTGTAGATCTCAACTTTAGATCTCATTACAACAGGTTAATTAAGTGCCATTATAATCATGTCCTGATGACATGAACAGATGTTCATAATATTGACCTGGGCCAATAAGAAGTTTGTTGCTTTTCTGAGGACATTCCATTAATTTCTTTTCTTTTCAACACACTATCCATGCTCCTCCTTTTTTCCACTCTCCTAAATGTTATCAAGCATAATTATTTTTCTTAATCTAATCATGTACCCCGAAAACGTGAGTTTCTACTTGTTGATCATACTTTATTTGAAGCAGGATAGATTCTCATTCTATGAAACATTTAAGTTCTGGTCCCAACTGTAGTCTAAGTTTATAACTACATGTAGCCTCTTTTTCAGTGTGTGTATGTGTGGGAATCCTCAGAAGGCTAATCCAAAAGGACATAGCTATTTTTATTTATTTTACATATTCATTAAACTTACTGAGTGGCTGTGGTTCCCGGCGCCCCGATATAGCCAGCTGACACCTTAGCTGGCTATTGGGGGAGAGATTCTGTCCCCTACAGGGAGGGCTCGCAATCTGGGTGTCCTCCTGGATGCACGGTTGTCTTTAGAACACCATATTGCGGCCGTCTCCAGGGGGGCGTTTTATCAGGTTCGCCTGATTTACCAGTTGCGGCCCTTCCTGGATCGGGACGCCCTGCGCACGGTCACTCATGCCCTTGTCACCTCTCGCCTGGATTACTGTAACGCTCTCTACATGGGGCTCCCTGTGGGGAGCACCCGGAGACTCCAACTGGTGCAAAATGCGGCCGCGCGGGTGATTATGGGGGCGTCGCGTAGCTCCCATGTGACGCCTCTCCTGCGCGAGCTGCATTGGTTGCCGGTGGCTTTCCTGGTTCGCTTTAAGGTTCTAGTTTTGACCTTTAAAGCGATCCATGGCATTGGGCCAGGCTACCTGCAGGACCGCGTTCTGCCGGTGATCTCCAACAGACCTGTGCGTTCCCACAGGGAGGGCCTTCTCTGGGTGCCGTCAACCTCTATGTGTCGTCTGGCGGCCCCCAGGAATAGGGCCTTCTCTGTGGGGGCCCCTGCCCTCTGGAATAGTCTGCCACCTGAGATTCGTACCAGCACGGACCTGAGAACCTTCAGGCATGTGTTAAAAACCTGGCTCTTCGAGCAGGCTGGCCTGGGCTGACATGAGATTTTAATCCGTCTCCTTTTTTAATTTGGATTTTAAATTTGGGGTTTTTAATATATCAGGGGGGAGGGTTGATTTTTTAATTCTAACAGCCCACTATTTAATCTCATTAACTTTTGTATATGTGTTGGGGTAGATTTGGCTGTGCACCGCCCTGAGTCCTTCGGGAGAAGGGCGGTATATAAATGTTAAAATAAATAAATAAATAAATAAATCTTGCTTTTTTTGGTACAATCTAAGATCAGCTTTGCCCAATCTTGTGCTTTCCAGATGTCTTGAATTATAATTCCCAACAGAGAGACTGAGAATTCTGGAAGGAGCCAGGCTGGGGAAAACTGATACAGATTGAAGATGCTGTGATTAAAGCAAAAACCAAACCACTTTCCAAGACTTAATAATAAACAATAGCCTTGGAATTCTTCCCTGCATCTGAATAATATTGGCTGTACTTTGTTCATCAAATGTGTGAATTGTTAAAGAAGCAGATGGCCAAAGAAGTCAGTGAATATGGAGCTAATGCGACATGGTGTTTTTATTAGAGCCTTTTAAAAAATTATGTTAAACAGAAACCTTTAAATTGAACAGAATATAGGAAAATGAAAAGTTACTCACAGGCTAATAAGTTCAACCTGTTCCAGCCAGCGGGTGCGGAAGCTGAAACTGAATCTTGGTGACATTTTTATAGCTGTAAAGATAAAGAAGATAGTTCCCCTTGTTTAAACCCACAGAAGAAGAAGAAACATTAGGGTTCCAGAAAGGGGCCTCTTTTGCCAAAGAAATCACCCAGGCACAGGTGCTGGCTACATGGAATCATAGCTGGCGGGAACCTGTTAGGTTACTGCATCCAACATCCAGCTGGGCACAGAAGTTCCATATTAAAGCATTTATGACAGATGGCTCAGCAGCCTTTCCTCGAACATATCTAGGGAATCAGAATTCACCACCTCTGTAGGACAGTTGGTTCCATTATTGCTGCGCTGCTCTGTTAATTTTTGTATTTCTAACACTGAACTGTCACCTGTCCTCTTGCAGTTTGAATCAAGCATTTTGTGCCATACATTCCGGAATGAAAGAGAACAGAACTTGGCTTTCTTTCTTTGGGATATCTTTCTAGGTAGTCCCAAAGGCAGGGATGGGATTCTACCAGTTCGCACCTATTCGCTAGAATCGGTTGTTAACATTCTAAGCAGTTCGGAGAACCAGTTGCTAGAAGAAATTACTGGCCTAATCCTGTAAGGAAGGCAGGAAGGAAACATTCTGGTATTGCTTACAGAAACTGCCTCTCCGTTAACCCTTATTACATTCTTGGCAGGAGTAGACTTCCTGTTTTAGGAACTTCTCTGGAGCTTTTCCCCCCTCCTTTGCTGGTACTTTGCTTGTGTGGAGTGACCATTCAAAGTTACAATGGCACTGAAAAAAGTGACTGATGACCATTTTTCACACTTACAACTTTTGCAGCATCCCCACAGTCATGAGAGGCCAGGCGAGGAGATGCATGCCTCGATGCAATGCCTTAGATGTGAGTGATATTGAGTTGGCCATGCCCAGCCAATAACATGACCACCAAGCCACACCCACTAACTAAGCCAGCCCACAGAACTGGTTGTTAAAAATTTTGAATCCCACCCCTGCCCATAGGTGCTCTTCCAAAAGACAACTGGATTTTGTCTTTTTTCCCCCTTGAAAATGTTTTTCTTGTCATCCAAGAAGCTTCTTTGGTGAATGAGATGAGAGGTGGAACATTTTGAAGGGAAAAAAAAACGACGTCCCGTTGCCTTTTGGAAAAGCACCTCTGGGACAACCATAATCTGGATGATTGAGAATCTCCATAGACATTTTTCTAGGTATTTGAAGAACACCAGCATGTTTTCCCTTTGTCTTGCTTTCTCAAGGCTCAACATGTTCACTCATTTGGGGAAAGAAACATCTCTTTCTTAAAGAAGAAATGGGAATTAAATGCTTCCTTTTTTTCTTTGTTACCTGTTAGCATTTTGCCATCCTTTGCTGAGCAGCTGGCATACAGATCATTTTCTGTAACAAATTTCACACACCCTCCAGTTGTCACTGCGTCTTGCTGATTGAAGGGAGAAGGGACTATTTTAACAGCTAAGGAGGATTGACGTCTCATGGGCTGGGGATGAAGTAAAGGGAAGGTGATGGGGAGATGGCAGAAAAGAGTTGAGACTTAGGCATGTTTGTACCATGGTATAAGAGAGGCAGAATTTCAATGCTGCTGCTCTCTTTTAACAGAGATGAGAACAAATAAGACCCTCCAGCATTCAGCTTACTTTACTATTAATTATTTGGCATATCAATAAATGCAGAACTTCACATTCTGAAGAAGCGTCATACCTCTGGAATACAGGTGAGCTCCAACCAGCTTGCTGTTGACTTTAAGACTGTTTATAATTTAACCAAAATCTGGAGCTGCTTAGAATTCAAAAGTTTGAGAATAGGCTAGAATGAAGAATCCAGCTGGAAAGCAGATGTCAGCTTTGTCTAATTCTGCAAAACAATGGCCAACATGCTAGAAAACACAATGTCAAAAGCGTTGCTGCTGAGGTCAGTCTGAGAGCAGGGATGGGATCTGACTGGTATAACTACTGATTCTGTCGCTCTGTGTTGCGCACGCATGCGCGAGTTGTGCGAATACAATTTACAACCTGCTGAGCTGCCTGGATTGCGTGCAAGCGAGCAGCGGTTGGAAAAGCCCTTTTTTCTTGCTTTTCAACCGCAGCTGTGTCGCACAAGGCAGCTGCAGTTGAAAAAGCAGGAAATAAAGGTCAGGTAAGAGCCCGGGCGGGCGGTCGGGCAGGCCAAAACAGCAGCAGACATAGAACCGGTTCTATGCCTGCTGCTCTTCAGAACTACCGGTTCTTCAGAGGTGGACAGAACTGGTAGAAACCCACCCCTGTCTGAGAGGGGAAAGAAAGGAAGAAATGTTCTCTAAGTCCTAAGCCCGATGGTATCCAAAGGGCATTCATAGAGATAGCTTAAGCCCTTGGATTTTAAAAACTCACCAAGGACAGCAGAAAACACATAGGTTTCACATAACATTGTCAACATTATTAACACCGCCTTCACAAACCCTGATCACAATTCAGATAACTGCTATAATTCTCAGCTATGGTCCTGTTGGATGGTCCAATTCTCAGCAATGGTCCAATTTCTGGAGATCGACGTCCACACTTCTGGAGACTATCCCTATGGCTTATTAAACATCACGAAGGATCTCTTGGAATTTCCAGTGCTTCCAGTATATGGAATAATATGTTTCTCCAACTATAAGCATTTTTCTTTATTTTTATAATAGACTGAGATAGTTTAATTAATATCCTATTATCTGTCTGATTAAACTGGATTGGATACCTCGTGCATAAGACAGCAAAGCAGAACCATGGTAAATTTCAATGTCCTAGTATTTCTATCTACTTCTTTTAAGGAGGTACAACTGGGAAGGTTTTCCCTGTGATTTGAAAATTCCAGATATATTTCGTAGTAGACAAATTCCTGCATAGAGTCAAATATTTTGCTTGTGATAGTAGGAACGTGAGAAAATGTATGGGTTTTTTTTTTCCTGACAGAGAAGAGGGCTGCCTGACATCTTGAGGAAACAAATGGCTCATGGACAAGCTTATTTCAAAAGGCTGATTTAAGAAGCCTCTGATATTAGGAAGAACCACAATCCAAATGTCAACAGCCTGTGTGTAAGGTCTGGGGAGTGTGAGCACATCAAAGAGCTTAGTGCAATTAAGCAGATACTGTACTGCAAGTTGAACATGATTTTAGTGAAACAGGAAGACATTCCTTTACAATTCCTTATTTGGTTCCTTTCCTGTTGCCAATGGTTGCTGGATAGATGCAAAGGAGAATGGAACAAAGGAATTAATTATATTTGTTCTGTAACAAGGTAACCGTTTATTGCCATTTCCTGGTTCTTTTTATAACATTTTCTAGGAAGCAGAACTCACTAACGACAGTGACATTTGGATCCAAATAAACACACTTTGGATAGTGCTGTAGATGAGCCAAAAAACTTCATATATGCAGTCCTCACTTAACAGCCACAATTGGAAGAAACAACTCTTTTGCTAACTGCTGCAGTTGCTGAGTGAAACGTGTGACTGTGACAGACTTACAGTACAACATCCCTTCCCAATCAATCATTTAGTGAGTCATCGTTCTTGTTAATCACATGGTTGTGATTGCTGATTTTACAGCTGCGTTCTCCATTGACTCTGTTTGTTGCAAAGCTCACCAATAGTAATCACTAGGCAGAAGGACTCTGCAATGATAGTAAGTGCTCAACAGTGGTGGGATTCAAATTGTTTTACTACCGGTTCTGTGGGCGTGGCTTGGTGGGCGTGGCAGGGGAAGGAGACTGTAAAATCTCCAGTCAGAGGTGGTATTTACCGGTTCTCGGAGCTAATCAAAATTTCCGCTACCGGTTTTCCAGAACTGGTCAGAACCTGTTGAATACCACCTCTGGTGCTCAAGAGTTGGAAAATGCCCAGTTGTCAATTTCGTGTCTGGGTCATAAATGCTAAGATTAATAACTTTTTTCAGCATTGTTGTAACTTTGAACAGTCACTACATGAGGTGGCTGATAAGTGAAGACTACCTTTAAATACAGTAGTTGGGGAATTGATCTGGTAATGAGAGACTGAAGAAGACAGCTGCCATTGTGGTAAAGAACTTAATGAAAGTGATGTGTCAGTGAGCATCTGCCAAAAAAAAAAAGGCAGTCCCATGGATGACTAGGAAAGGAATTGAAAGTGAAAGTGGCTTTAGGTAATTCCAGGGTATGACCATCAATGCAATGATATGCTCAGCAATTTAGCCCTAAGCAAAGTTTGGAGCTTTTTTTTTTTTTTGCTCAAATGTCACTCGATTGTAATAGTTCTATATGAAATCTCACAAAATCCCTGACATTTTGTGTAAAAGACCTTATGGGCTTCAACCAAGTGCCTCTTATGATTGAAACATGACAGCATGTAAATGCTCTTGTATATAACCTGGTGTGAGATTTAATATAAAAATATTAAATGGGTATATACATTTTGTAAAATGAATACATGCATACATGAAATAGCTAGAATTTTATTTATTTATTTATTTGATTTATTTGATTTGTCAATCGCTTACAAGATAATAGGTATAAGTATATACATAGTTATGAATACATGAAATGGGTACATATAAGAAAAATAAAAGAAACAATAGGACAGGGACGGTAGGCACGTTAGTGCACTTATGCACGCCCCCTATAGACCGCTTAGGAAAGGGGTGAGGTCAATAGTAGACAGTTTAAGATTAAAGTTTTTGGGATTTGGGGAAGAAACCACAGAGTCAGGTAGAGTATTCTGGACATTGACCACTCTGTTGCTGAAGTTATAATATTATAATAAGTTATAATATATATATATATATATATGTATATATATATATATATATATATATATATATATATATATATATATAATATTATATAATAATATAATAGAATATCACAAGATATCATGAACTGTCCAGATATTTGGCTTTTGGGGGGAAATGTTTGTTTATTTATTTTGTAAATTCTGCCACCTCAAACCAGTGATTCTGGGAGGAGAACAATCATAAAAAAATAATTTAAACATTTAAAACACAGCATAAAAAGAGAAATTGAATACAAGAGATCCTATAATCTGTTCGATGTCAACATAACTAGGAAACACAACCCTTCATACACTTGGGAACCAAATGTTGGACATAGAGGCAGATCTTTATGGCCTTCTGAAATGTCAGCAGAGCTTGAGCCATCCTAATTTCTGGAGAGAGAATGTTGCAGATGACAATGGTGGAGAAGGCACATCCTGGTCCTTGCCAGCCAGCATTCCATATCTGATAGGAGCCTGGATCCACTGGAGCACAGTGGATGAGTAGAAACAACTTGGATAAGATAATCCCTCTGGTAAACCATGAAGGACTTTAAAGGTGACAACCAGCACCTTTCAACTGTACCCAAAATTATGTTGGCAGGCAATGTAGTTCCCAAAGCAGGGGAGTCACATGTGCCAAATAACCGATATTATTTATAACCTCTACAGCCACGTTCTGTCCTAGCTGAAGGTTCCAAATCTCTGCTATTGCCTGAAATTTTGCAGAAGCATCCATGGCTGGAAAAATTTGCCAAGCCCTCAGCTTTGGTGGTAGCATTTCAGGAGAGATACAACTAGAAAATGTGTAGGAAAAAGGCAATTAAAATGATCATGTAGCTAAAGCAATTCTTCCAAGAGGAAAATGATATATTGGGGGTGTTACAGTGCAGAAGAAATGCTCATTAGCAGCATATAAAGTGAATTATGGTGTAAAGAGTGTGGTTATAGAGACATTTTTCTCCTTCTCTCATAATGTTAGAATTTGAGCTATTTTTAAAACAGTAAAGTTCACATCTAAAAAAAAAATTCCTTTGTACAATGCATATTGCAATTCCTATAAGATATGTTGAGGGCCATCAGTTCTAGATTCTTTAGGAGAATAATAGATGGAAGAGAAAGCTATGTATTTATTTATAAAATTGCCACTTTTATTTTATTTTTATTTATTTATTTATTTGATTTGTCAATTACTTACAAGATCATAGGTATAAGTATATACATAGTTATAAATACATGAAATGGCTACATATAAGAAAAATAAAAGAAACAATAGGACAGGGACGGTAGGCACGTTGGTGCGATTATGCATGCCCCCTACAGACCTCTTAGGAAAGGGGTGAGGTCAATAGTAGACAGTCTAAGGTTAAAGTTTTTGGGGTTTGGGGAAGAAACCACAGAGTCAGGTAGAGTATTCCAGACATTGACCACTCTTTTGCTGAAGTCGTATTTCCTACAATCAAGTTTGGTGAGGTTAACCTTGAGTTTGTATCTATTGTGTGCTCTTGTGTTGTTATGGTTGAAGCTGGAGTATTCATTGACAGGTAAGTCATTTTATATACCATACTTAGATCAGACCAAAGACAGCATAATTCAAGTTTTTTTAGGTCTAGAATTTCAAGTCTGGTGGCATAAGGTATTCTATAATGAGTAGAAGAGTGGAGAACTCTTCTAGTGAAATATTTCTGGACTTTCTCAACTGTGCTAATATCAGATATGTAATGTGGGTTCCAGACTGATGAGCTGTATTCGAGTATTGGTCTAGCAAATGTTTTGTATGCTCTAGTTAGTAGTGTGATATTACCAGAGAAAAAGCTACATAGGATTAGGTTAACAACTCTTAATGTCTTTTTGGCTATGTAGTTACAGTGGGCTCTAGCACTTAGATCATTAGAGATGATTATTCCAAGGTCCTTTACAGAGCTTGGATCATCAACAAGGTCTTGACTATTCAGCTTGTATTTTATTTTCTGATTTTTTTGCCAATATGTAAGACAGAGCATTTGTTTGTTGAGATTTTTGAAGGGTAGCAGTATCTGTGGTATTGAACAGCTTTATATCATCAGCGAAGAGAACGCAGTTGCTCTTAATATGATCACAGAGGTCATTTATGTAGAGCATGAAGAGAGTTGGTCCTAGAACACTGCCTTGGGGGACATCACTATTGACAGGTACAGAATTTGATAGGACACTCCCAATTTTGACCATTTATTTGACAGGAATGCTTCTGTCCAGTTATGCAGTTGTCCAAAGATACCATAAGATTTTAATTTTAGGAGTAGTTTGTCGTGTACCACTGAATCAAAGGCTTTACAGAAGTCTATGTAGATTGCGTCTATTGTTTTGCCCTGATCGAGTTGTGTAGACCATATGTTTTTGCAGTGTAAGAGTTGCAGATTACAGGATAGTTTTTTTCTGAAACCAAATTGTTTATTAGAGAGTAGGTTGTTTGTCTCTTAAGTGGAGGATAATGGATTGGTTAATAATTGATTCCATGACTTTACAGGTGACGCAGCATAAGGAGATTGGTTTGTAATTTTAAGGAACGTGAAGTAATTCTGGACAAGAGATAAGAAAATGCTAAATGTCATAGATCTATGCTTCTGCAAACATAAGTTTTCTAGAAATTATTACTGTCAAAATTCCCCCAAAGTCTAGAACCGTGATGGCGAACCTATGGCACGCGTGCCACAGGTGGCTCGCAGAGCCATTTTTGCCAGCACGCGAGCCACAGGCAAACTTACCTCACAATCTGCCTAGAGTGCTGGCTCTAGGCAGATTGTCCTCAGGGTATGTCAAAAAGTCAAGTTGGCAGTCACTATATGATTGCAGCTTTTCCTGTAGGTTTTTTAAAATAACAGATAAATCTTTGATTGCATTGTTGTGGCAGTTATCTTGAGTTTTGATCACACTGTGAAAACGTCGCTGGCTCTAGGTTTTACTTTTTCCCCAAGTCTGCTTTTAAACATGATTTACACATACTTTGACTCCTCAACCCAGTGCTACAGGGCCAAGAAGCTTGTCTTTGCTATCCAACATCCTTATTGTCCACTTTTCCCCAAAAACAGACGTTAAGTTATGTTGTGGAAGGAAGTTATGCTCCCTGACACAAAAGTAGGGATGCTCTGACATAAGGATCTTTAGATGTTTTTCTTTTCTTTCATAACAAACCACCAAACTTTTCTTTCAAAGGTCACTGTGCGGGCTGAAATGTTGTCAGGAAATTGCTTTTAAAACCAATTGTGAAAGGGGAGGCCACGTCAATGGGAATCTAGGTGGATCACAAAAGAACATTTTGCTAAGACTCTCATCACACTAAAGCAGGGGTGGCTCCCAGAAGTCCATGCTGGTTCAGGAATTCTGGGAGTTGAAGTCCACAGGTCGCAAAGGGGCCATATTTGTCTACCCCCGTTCTAGAGAGACAATCTTGCCTGATCCTGCAGAAAACTGTCCATAAACACTCCCATTTTCAGTAGGTTTAAAAAGATTGTTTTTGTTGTCTTCTTGTGCCATTTGGAGTGTGCCAAGAGAAATCTAATTCATAATTTTGGCTACATTTTTAATTATGAAAGTCAGAAAGATTGCTACAAAAACTTCAGAAGAAAACTCTGAATGTAGTGTATGTATGAGCTGTACATAGCAATACAGCCTAATAAAACACAGTATATATCTTGTTAAGTAAACTAAGCTTGAAACTAAGATATATAGCACATTGTTTTAAAGCTGCAGTCAGTTCAGAAACTTGGAGTCTATCCAGGGCAGCAAATAATTAATTTAAATGCAGGGCTTGCTTTCTTTTCCTAACATTGAAACATCTGTGGTTCTTGATTCATTAGCAGTTAGAAACAAAAATTACTCACTTGTCTCTATTTCCACCCCAGCACTCATAACAGTACTTTCCATTTTGAAGAAAAGTTAGCTGTTAATTTCTGAGTCTTAAAGAAAATGATAGAATTAAAATAGAAAAAAAGAGTTGTATAAGTTTTCATATGATTTTTTTTCCTCCTGACAGAGGGATCCCCGAAATAGAACAGAACTTCACAGTAAACTTTGGCAGAAAAATACCAAAGAACTATTTATAATACCTGCCAAGTAACCAGCTGATTAAAATGTATTTATAAGAATGATATATTTAAGACCAGCCCAGACTAATTTATGGAAATAATCTAAATAAGTCCTTCTCCAGTGAATTGTTTTTTTTTTCTCCTTTGTTTTAAAATTGATGCCTTAGAGGTGACTATGTTTTCCATATATTAAAACATAGTCTTTCTTTCTATTCCCCATATCTCTCATGTCACTGAAAGAGACAACCATCTGTGAAAATATTACTATTCCATTCTGTGGTCTCCTATAATAAGCTTCATAGGTACTTCTTTCCCATCATAGTTGAAGTAGAAGAAAACCACTAAAGGTTAGAAAATATGCAGTGAGATTATTCAAATGCTAAATATATTCAGAGGATAGAAAAATGACACTTCTTCCTGACAAACTTTAAGAAAGTTGATGCAAATTTCCAGTCCCTCCTCAACCTTATCTTTTACTCAGGAAATAGGTTACATTTTTTTGGCTTTCATAAAATACGGACTATTGGAATTTCTGTCACAATAATAACAACTCATAGGTCAGGTCAACATTTCCTTACACAATTTGCAATTCTGAGCTGAACAAATCTGGATGAGTTTTATATGACTGCAAAAAGTTAAGAGTTTTCTGTACATCCTTTGGTAGCACTGACCTTGTAAGTCTAATATTAGACAAAAAGTCATATGGTTTGGGAGCACATCGGCTCTTCTGTTTGGGCAACAGAGTAAGCTCACCTATTATATATGTAGATCCTTTCCTAACCACCTGGCTTGAGATATTTGACAATACACTATGCAGACTACAAAACAAATATCCCTACTCAGCTGGAATATTAAACAACTTTAAAATCACAATCTTTAAAAGAGAAGTAATAAAACTATAACAAGAAAAAAAAATAGGAAGATCTTGAGTGGTTTCCTCAATCTGGTTATTCCCAATGTCCATCGATCTACACAGGCTAGTGAATTACTCTCTAAAATAAACCCTAGGGGTTGCTGATTCTCACAGTGCTATAAAATATGGTCAGTGGGGACCTTACTGAGAGTTACAATTCATTAAAATCAGCTCTAGAATCTTGAATGTGGAATATGGGCAATTCTTTTACTTTTGTGAGCCACGGTGGTGCAATGGTTAGAGTGCAGTACTGCAGGCTACTTCTGCTGACTGCCGGCTGCCTGCAGTTTGGCAGTTCAAGTGTCACCAGCTCAGGGTTGATTCAACATTCTATTCTTCTGAGGTGGGTAAAATGAGGACACAGGTTGTTGGGGGAAATATGCTGACTCTGGAAGCTGCTTAGAGAGGACTGTAAAGCACTATGAAGTGCTAAACAAATCTAAGTGCTATTGCTATATTCTTGCTACTTTTCTGTGATTGCCATCAGCTGGAAGCAGTTCAGCTCAAATAAGTACGTGAGAATTCTAACCATGAATTAGAAATTAAACTGTCTGTCTAGTCCTGAAAGAAAGGTAACAATTTCTATTTTTTTACATTACCACTGTTTGAGAGAAAATGAAAATAAGGTTGTGACAATATTAATATTAGTGACCAAGCAGATTGTTCCTTAAAATTGTTAGGTGTGCTTTAAAATTGTTAAATTGTTGAAAAATAATTATTCACTCTTCCTGCAATATCCCTTCTTTTTATAGCAACCAGAAAAAACAATGCTTGCTTTCATAACTCTTACAGATATGGTGGGCCATTGTGTCATCATAGCATGTTAAATTCTATCTTATCTGCATGCCTAACTAGTAATTTTAAAATTAGGCAATTCTTGAAAAGCCATATTAAGTATATAAGCAAGGCACTAACTTTAGCAGTCTTATAATTATCTTGTTAAGATAAAGGACACTATATAATTAAACATACATCTAAGAATAGCACATTTTTGCCTAAACACAAGGTAATTAAATAAAACACAAACATGTTTTAATGCTAAAAGAAGTTTGCTTCGTTCACAAAATAGTAAAGCCTTCCCTAAGAGAGTAATTTGGTTTTATG
Source organism: Bungarus multicinctus (assembly GCA_023653725.1). NCBI lineage: Eukaryota > Metazoa > Chordata > Lepidosauria > Squamata > Elapidae > Bungarus > Bungarus multicinctus. Next base: position 14,380,973 of record CM042838.1, read on the forward strand.
TTCCTTTGCAATAGAGGTGTCAGACTGTTGTCATCACATTTCCTCTCATGTTTCTTGTCATCCAGATGAAGACAAGAGCCAGGTTATCTGAAGTTACAGAAAACTTTACTTTTTTGGGGTGGTGGTGGGGGGACAGGAACATTGATTGTGTGTTGCAAAGGGCCTTCTGAAGACAGAAGTCTTCCAGAAACCACAACAGAAATATAAAGCAGGAATCAAGAAAAGAGAGGGGAATATAAGGCAGTAACATACAACAACAGAATAGAACAATAGAAAACTTGTCTCCTCAAAAACTGATTTTGCAAAAGCTCAGCTTCCTTAGCCCCCAGGGAAGTGCTACAGTCAGTGTATAAATACATATAGGATGAAGACAAAATGATCCTTGGAATAGTTCATGCTGTTAAATCTGGATTCAGGGCACAGAGAGTTTCCTGAATCTCTCCCAAGTCTTCCCAAATGAAGGTCATGTCTTCACTAGTGATTTGTGGCATATGGTGATCAAATAATAGTAATAAGGATCTCTTCAGTAATAGTGATGTAAAGCTTGTCCTTATTCCTGTTAATGTTTAGTGGTTGCTATAAGACATGATATCTTCAAGAATGGAGAAATAAAAGCATTGGCAGTATCAATTCTGCTTCTGTAAGAAGGAGAACATTACTGTTATTTCTATTTTTCAGTTCATGAACGGTAGCAGGAAGTCAGTTATTTCCCTTGTTCTGTTCTTTGTTTACTTGTAGGAAAGTCATTGCATGAATTGGGGAAAGATCTCTGCTGTATGTGTGAGTGAGTGTGTGTGTGTGTGTGTGTATAAAATGAAAGCAGTATCATTGGCTAAAACTCAAAATATAATCAGTATATTATCTGATATGTGCTTCTGTATAAGCATTGAGTTTGCCTTAACCACAGTCAAATACTACAGATTAGAAGTATTCTACAGATTTTTGCCATGATAATTGTTGTTAAATGTTCAGGCTTCCCAACCCAGTGTCCTCCAGTTGTGCTGGGATTACAGCTTGTAGGATTTCATGACTACTGGCCAAACTGGCTGGATAATTCAGTGTGAAATGCCCATATAAGGAGATGGAACAGTACTGATATCTATAGCACTTCCACTGAAATTTACAGTGTATTGTTTAACTTGAGTTCTGGTTTAAAAGCTTCACTTTGATTTTTTTGGCAAGTTATAAGAATGCTGAAAAGTGTTTCCCCAATAGTAACAATTTTGTGTACTATGCATCCAGAAAGTATTAGGAAAGCTAATTATTACAAGCACTATTTTCTTTAGATAATTGATGGCAACAGGAAGTAAGCCGAAAACTTGAACTGCATCTTTTCAGATGAAAACATGGGTGTTGTCTCTACAGGGTGGAAAATGCTGCTGTGGTTCAGAGAGCTCCAGTACCTTGGCCACTTTGCAGAAGCGAATTTTTTAAAAAGACAACTATGTAAACAGGTTTCAGTGTTTAAATATATATATTTAAGCTATACATCATATGATGTATAGCTTAAATATATATATTTAAATATATATATTTAAATATATATATTTAAAATATATATATTTAAATTATATATATATATATATATATATATATAATTTTAAATGCTTAGACTTTAGGACCCTGAAAAACAAGGTCCTTTAGACAACCATATATTTGGGCCAGGCATGCTTTGAAAGGTGTTAAGAAGTAGTGCTGTAGAACCTCCTTATGCAGTCCTCTTCTCTTCATCAAAGCAGCCTGTCCCTTTTGAGTCTTCTGCTGCTTTAGCAATTGCACTGCACCAGTGGTGAGATTCACATTTTTTTACTACTGGTTCTGTGGGCATGGTCCCTTCCAACTCTGTTTATCTATCTAATCTAGACATACCATGGATGGAAATCCAATTGTTGATAATGGAGCTGGCCTCTTCCCTTCCTCCCCGCCATTCTCTGGCTGTTCATTTGAGATCCACTTTCCTGGACTGTGAGGCTCCAAATCCATCTTATAACATTAATCCAATCCATCTAAACTTGACATTAGTATGTTTTGTTGTTATACATGTGTACACACCAAAACACTTGTTGGAATTCAATAAAGCAAAAGCAAGATTTTTCTCTTGCAATCTATTACAAAAGAAACAAACCCCACAATGGCCTATCCTACTCCTCCAATGCTTTATTCCTAATATAATACCCTTGCCAGCTTCAGTTGAGAGTGCCAGAAGCTCACTGGGTGTACCTTGTGTGCAAGGTCATACCCTGGGAAGCAAGGTGTTGCCATGGGCAGGATGCATACATGTGCTCTGTGTTGTGAGCTATGCTTTTAATTAAAAAAGAAAGCTACTGTTTTTCTGGCAGAGTCCAGTAGTATGTATGTCTGTCCAGTTTGAATTTACATGGCTGACAATCTCACACAACAAAGTGGCCCTAGGTGGCACACAGCAAACCAACAATGAAACATTCTTAAAAAACAGATCAAAAGTAATTAAACATGAATAAAAACAAGATAGCAAGAGGGAATATATCAAGATGTTAACATGTGGTACAGTCACTGCACAACTCCCTGTCATTCCAGTGACTTTCTATCCTCGTCCCCGGATCCAGTGGGTTTTTTTCTGCAGAAAACAGGTAGTCCTGTGATGGCAATTTATCTTGGGAGATGAGCAAACCTCTAAAAAGATGAGTGGGAGACCTCGGTATCTGAATGGACTATGCAAGCATGAGCATTTGCCACATGGTTTCTTTGCAATTTCCCTGAAATAAGCTCTGATTGGAGGAGGGCTTCCTGTACCACTGATTGAAGGAATTTACTAGGTGTGACTTCTTAGGCTGTTACACATTTTTGGTGATTTTCTCTGAAACCAAAGGTGTTGCATCTAGCAGATTGCTGATCATCCTCAAAATGGAAGTTCTTAATACCCGCCTCCCTCCAGAACAACCTGCTAGCAGATCATTCTGCCAAGATATGATGGTGCCATGTGGTACAATATTGTCTCACTGGTAGTTCTCTATTGTGCCATGTGGCACAATATTGTCTCACTAGTAGTTCTCTTCTTAATGCCCCTTTCTGTGGTCCTTCAGCGGGCCTCTTGCAAAGGTAGAACTACTTACTACCAAATCAATACATCTGGAAATGAATTTTCCTGATCAGAAAGAATCATACGGAAATTTTTCATCACCTTATGAATGAAACTAGTTGCTCTCTCTTCACCTCCATCCAGGGGTGGGATTCTACCAGTTCTTACCTATTCGCTAGAACCGGTTGTTAACATTCTAAGCAGTTCAGAGAACCAGTTGTTAGAAGAAATTACTGGCCTAATCCTGTAAGGAAGACAGTAAGGAAACATTCTGGTGTTGTTTACAGAAACTGTCTCTCTGTTAACCCTTATTACATTCTTGGCAGGACTAGACTTCTTGTCTCAGGAACTTCTCTGGAGTATTTTTCCCCTCCTTTGCTGGTACTTTGTTTGTGTGGAGTGACCATTCAAAGTTACAATGGCACTGAAAAAAGTGACTGATGACCATTTTTCACACTTACGACTGTTGCAGCATCCCCACAGTCATGAGAGGCCAGGTGAGGAGATGCGTGCCTCGATGTGAGTGATATTGAGTTGGCCACACCCAGCCAATAACATGACCATCAAGCCACGCCCACCAACTAAGCCATGCCCACAGAAACAGTTGTTAAAAAATTTTAATCCCACCCCTGCTCCCATCTCATCTCCCCCATCAGTGTTCCCTGGTTCTCTCATAGAGGGATGAGGGAATGAAGGGTTCACTGGTTTTTGCTGTTTTGTTTAAACTGAAAAAAATGTGTGATCGTTTACATTAGGGACATTAATCCTTTTCCCTGAAAAGCTGGAATTTGCCTGTGGGAATTTTCAGTGCATGCAAAAAAAGGGATGGGGGAGAGGACAATCTCAAGCACACAGTAGTCGTACAATGACAACTTTCCCACAGAACTCTGTTTAAGAATGCCGTCCCTCTGGAATATGACAAACCCATTACATTTCTAGTCCTTCCTTTCGAAACTAAATGCACAGGAAATGAGATATTCACAGATCAAAGAGCATTCCTTCTATTCTGCAGTAGTGCAAAGGAAAGTCTCGTGGATGGCTGCTTCTGAAACAAATAGATGACCTGCGATAATGAATTTTAAATTGTTGAATGAATGAAATAATATATCCCGATACCAATTTAATTGGGATTATCGGATGGACTTGTGACCATTTCACATGAAAAGATTCAATTCAGTGAGAAATCTATGAGGCAAACACATTAACTAGCAAAACCTTGTCAGTGAACTTGAATACAACTATTTTATACTCAGCATGCCAAAATCTGGATATAATTGTTGTATTGTTGAACCCGAATACAACAATTATACCCAGAATGTCAAGATCTGGCTAGGATCCCTTTAGATAGGAGAATACGACCATTATTATCTTTACTTTTATCTTCCTTTGCATCCAAAAGGAGATTGATAGTTTCGTAAAATAAGCATGCCACTCCATTCCATTTTGACAAGATAAACATTCAGTGTTACATGTCCATGGAAAGTATTTGGGGCAATTTAAATCATATAAAATAAATTTGTTATAAAGTAGAACTATCAATCTGGACAAAGCAAGGTAATGTGTCTTAAGATACAGGTCCATAACAAATGACTGAAGAGTCTTAGTGGGACGAAGGCATAAGTTACAAGTGGAAATCTCCTTCTCCTTTTAGATGAGCTGCATCTTCTCCTATTAGCCCAAAGGAGGTAATGAATGAGGTTACTAAACAGCAAGACATTGAAATCCGGAAAATAAATCCTCATCATCATGGAAATCCTCATCATAGATTGAGCCTGTTGTTTTCTCACAATACAGGTAGTCCCTGAGTTACAACAGTTCATTTAGTGACCATTCAAAGTTACAACGACATTGGAAAAAGCGACTTATGACTGTTTTTTACATTTAGAACTGTTGCAGCATCCCCGTGACCAAAATTCAGATGCTTGACAACTGACTCATGATGGTTGCAGGGTCCCAGGATCATGTCATCACCAGTGGTGGGATTCAAATGTTTTTGCTACTGGTTCTGTGGGCGTGGCTTGGTGGGCGTGGTGTGGCTTGGTGGGCGTGACAAGGGAAGGATACTGTAAAATCCCATTCTCTCCCCACCCCACTAACCTGCTTTCCAGCACTGTTCTCCTATACAAGGCAACAAAAGAAAACCCAGCCAATCAGCTTGGACTTGGGAGGCAGAGAATAGATGGGATGGGGGCAGTCAGAGGTGGTATTCCAAATTACTCAAAATTTCCGCTACTGGTTCCCTGAACTACTCAAAATTTCCGCTACCAGTTCTCCAGAACTGGTCAGAACTGCTGAATACCACCTCTGGTCATCACCTTTTGAGGCCTTCTGACAAGCAAAATCAATGGGGAAGCCAGATTCACTTAACAAACATGTTGCTAGTTTAACAGCTGCAGTGATACACTTAACAACTATGGCAAAAAAAGGTTGTAAAATGGGGCAAAACCCACTTAACAAATGTCTCACTTAGCAACAGAAATTTGGGGATCCATTTAGGTCGTAAGTCAAGGGCTGCCTGTATAGCTTGAATTTTTCCTTTCTCAACTGTCGGTTTTAGCACTGACTAAATAAATTGAGTTTTTGTTCCTGGCAGCTGGCTAATGATCTAAATTAACCTGGGAACTATTCATATTTTCCCTTTAATTTTTAGTATTATAGCCATAATTATCATATTAACAAGCATACAAAGTCATCTCCTTGAAATCCATGGAATATTCACACATATGTTCTTTCTTTCCTAGACATGTGCCTTGCTATAATCTCCCCCCTCCTTTCCTAATTATTATAGGAGTGCAAATACATATCTCAAGTCTAATTTCCAGGTGACTATCGTGTGCTTATTTGCACTTCTTAGAGGCCTGAAGAGAACCTTTTCACACCTTTTTAAAGAAAGGAAGTTCAGAATGTGTGTTGCTTCTCAGCTACCAGAAAGAGGTGTTACTCCTGTTTTGATTGTCAAAATAAAAAAGTGATGTACATCACTTCTGTCACGGGGCACCATTAACTCTGATGCAGCGCATACAAGCCTTCACAAAGTACACAAATTTTGGCCAAAAAAGCATGAATGAGTTCTCAGGATGTATGGTGTGATATTTAACACTAAGGTTGAAGTAAATGGGAATGTGCTAAAACCTAAATGTCATCTTACATGAAGCTACACATCTTTGAAGTTGTTAGCTGATGTAGCCTCATGTAGATTATAAGAATTCTTTCTGTCTGCTTGTGGAGAATGCTAAAGATAAAACAACTTGCCTCCGGGGAGTTGTGAATAGCAAAAGCATTTAGACTTATATACCGCTTCATGGTGCTTTACAGCCCTCTCTAAGTGGTTTACAGAGTCAGCATATTGCCTCCAAAAATCTGGGTCCTCATTTTACTGATCTCAGAAGAAAGGAAGGCTGAGTCAACCTTGAGCCTCATGAGATTCTGCCAAAGTGCAGTCAGCTGGCAGTCAGCAGAAGTAGTCTGCAGTACTGCATTCTAACCACTGCGCCACCAGGGCTCATGTTGGCTTAAAAGTTCCTGGAAATTTTTGTTGAATGCTCCAAAACTGGAAATGTTTAAGAAGAGATTGGACAACTATTTGACGTGGTATAGGACTTCCTGGCTGAGCAGGGGGTTGGTTTATAAGACCTCCAACGTTCCTTCCAATTTTGTTATTTTGTTAAAATAAGGAGCCACAAACTTTAAGCCAACATAAACATATAAACATAGAGTTAGAAAGGGTTAAAAGTCTAACTCTTGTTCAAGGTAAAAATATAAAGGGATCCAGAATTCTGCTTGTCTGCCTGTCCATCAGAATCCATTAGCAAAAAAAAAAATCTCCAAAAACTGAACAGAACAGGACCAATTTTTCTGTGGGGAAAGGAAAAAAAATGAAACTATTGGGTTCAAAAGGGTCTGAGTTTCCCCAAATCTCTCCAATGCATCTCTCTTGAAAACATGATTGGGCAGAACTCAGAATCAATGGCTTCTTAAAGCCCTCCTCCATCTGGTCACATGATTCAGAATGGAGTGTTTGGCAAAATATACTGGTTTTCCCAATGGCTACTGCTGGTTAAAAAAAAAAAGACTGATAAGAATTCAAGAAGCTGCGTTCTGTATGCTTTTCCTTCCTTGTTGTTCTTGCTGAAAATTACTGTGGGTAATTTCCAGTTTACTTTGCACCCAACACATTCCCGGTAAATTTTTACACCCAGCTCAGAGCAAGGACATAGGCTGCTCAGTTTAGCTATCAAAAATACATAGTAGTGTTTTTTTTTTTAAATTAAACTGGCAAAATGAAGCACAAATTAGAGAGACGGGGCAGAGAGAAAGGAAACAACAGACAAGAATTTACACGATCTTTGTCACTATCTTTCCGGAGCTCTTGGTATGACAGTTAAGCTTTGTGATTTCAAGTTTTACCAGGTGCTGTCAATCTTACCAAGTGGAGCAGATAGGAAACACAGTTAGATAAGCTAATTCTCATTTTCATTAACAAAATCTTGCAAGTCTCAAAATACAATTCTCCCTCTGTGCCCTTTACACTCCCAGAAATAAGGGACTTTGCCTTGACCACTATTGTAGCTGCAGACTATGCTGACTGTTATCTGACCATTCCCTTGGCAGGTTTTCTAGGCCCAGGTTGTCAAGTTCATTTCCACACACCATTACAGGTACTGATGTCAGTTTTATGTTGTGGCAGATGCATTAACCTTTCCCAAGAGATGAATCAATAGTATTATTCCAGTGAAATGAAATAACTATATTCAAAATAATTTTTATTAGTCCAGATAATGTCCTTTGGTACTGGAGTGGGACTAATAAAGAGATCAATAAAACAAGATGTTCCAAGTTCTGTACTTTTCTCTGACAAACGATGATCTCTCAAAAATATTCAAAAAATTGTTTATTTTTACAGAGAGGGAGGAATTGGGGGAGGTCATCTGGGGAGAGTTTGACCCTGTGACCCCCGAGGACATGGACAGGATGCTGGGTGGGCTTAATGCTACCACATGTTTACTGGACCCGTGTCCCTCCTGGCTGGTATTGGCCACTCGGGAGGTGACACGAGGTTGGTTCCAGGGTATTATTAACGCTTCCTTGAGTGAGGGGTTTCTGCCTGCCGCCTTGAAAGAGGCGGTAGTGAGACCCCTCCTCAAGAAACCGTCCCTGGACCCAACTCCCAGTGGTCTTTTGGGTGCGTTTCAAGGTGTTAGTTACCATCTTTAAAGCGCTCCATGGCTTGGGACCTGGGTATTTATGGGACTGCCTACTGCCACCATCGATCTCCCGATGGCCAGTGTGCTCCCATAGAGTGGGTCTCCTCAGGGTGCCGCTGGCTGGACGGCTGGTGACCCCGAGGATGCGGGCCTTCTCATTGGGGGCACCCTCCCTCTGGAACGAATTACCCCCAGAGATGAGGATCATCCCTGACCTTTTGACCTTCCGGTGCGCATTGAAAACTCATTTATTTTATCAAGCCGGTCTGGCCTAGGGTTTTATAGGGTTTTAAATTTGGTTTTAATTGGTTTTAGTCCTTATTTTTAAACCCTTGTCTCATTATAATAAATATCAGCCACAATATTTAATCTTTTTAATTGTTTTAATTATTGTGTTATTGTTGTATTTTTTTAATGGCTGTACACTGCCCCGAGTCCCGCAGGGAGAGGGGGCGGTATATAAATCTTGTAAATAAATAAATAAATAAATAAATAAATAATAACAATTTGCAGATTTTTCAATGAGATGATGTGGAATTGTGGATTTTATTTTTGACAAGTGAAAGCCTTCAGAAGGGGAACCACAAGTAGATCAGGTTGCATTGACAAAAATCTAGCTGATGTTAACTCTTTGATGTAGTCCAGACAAGAAGAATAATAGGAATATCTGCACTATCTTTATTGTAAAATTACATTAAACAGAAATTTGCAAGAATGAAAGTCTTTCTCCTATGGTTTAATTTTCTAAACTTTGCTTGTCATCCATCTTGCTGCAAAGGGTTAGACTGCTAGACTCCAGATCTTTTATTTATTTATTTATATATATATTTGTCAATTGCTTACAAGATAATAGGTATAAATAAAAACATAGTTATGAATACATGTATACATATAAGAAATATATATATAAGTCAAACAGCAGGATCACAGCTCACCATCTCAAATCCCCCAGCAACTAAGACTAACCTGAGCACAACTAAGCCCCCACCTGAACAGAACACACCCCCAGCCAATCAGAACACAGCCAAGCCCCCACCCAATCAAGCCACCTCCACTGACAGTTAAAACGAAGAAACAGCTGCAAGCTCACATTACTCCGAGAAGCACAAAGCCAAAGACACAAGCCTGAAGATGATGAGTGAGACTTCATCAAAACGTCGCCTAGATACTTCCAATTTTACGCAGGAGAAAACCCGAATTACCAAAGATCCATATATATATATGAAACAATAGGACAGGGACAGTAGGCACGTTGGTGCACTTATGCACACCCCCTACATTCCAAGGTCATTCTCACATACTATCACACCAGCGAGGAAAACCTAATAGAAAAAGAAGGAGGAGGGGGAACTTTGGGAGAAGATTACCATGCATTTCTGGAATTCCTAATACTAAAACTATAAGAGAAAGTTATTAAATACATTTGTTGCCCTGTGAGAAAGTACTTTACTTGTAGGGCCTGGTTAATGATGGTTGGGGGGTGGGTTGTCTTGGACTTAAAGTTACTGCAGGATCTGTGGGCAGAGAAGGCAACCCAGTTACATAATTCAGAGCAGGAAGCCATTATAGCAACAACCCATCTCCTTATCACCTCTAGACTGGATTACTGCAATCTACTTGACATAATGCTTTGAAAATTATTCTTGTATAGAAATAATAGAATAGTATTAGTATAGAAAAATAATAACCTGCCTCTTGGCAGGTAAGAATTGTTACCACCATATAATAACTTTTATAGGCATAGTACTAATTGTGAATACAATAGAATAGAGTAGAGTAGAGTAGAGTAGAGTAGAGTAGAGTAGAGCAGAGCAGAGCAGAGCAGAGCAGAGCAGAGCAGAGTAGAACAGAACAGAACAGAACTGGAAGGAACTTTGAAGGCTTCTAGTTTAGCCCCCTGCTCAAACAGGAGAACCTATACAATCTCAGACAAGTGATTGTCCAGTCTCTTCTTAAAAACCTCCAGAGATGGGGCACCCACAATTTCTGAAGGCAAAGCTGTTCCACAGGTTAATTGTCCTCACTGTTAAGGAAGTTTCACCTTAATTCCAGGTTGCTTCCCTCTTTGTTAAGTAGTATTGGCTTCAACTCAAAGTGCTGGATTTAATCTATAAAGCATTATGGGCAAGGGCCTAAGAAGACCTCATCTCCTTAAAAGTGAGCCTTGCCTGTACACTTAGTTGGGAGATGTTATGGATACCTGCAATAGCCTCCATCTGTGGATCCAAGGAACACCAACTTTATTTATATGTACAGCAGAGCTGTTTCAACAGACTTTTGATGTCTGATTGTCTTTGGGGACAAGAGCCTTAGATATGTCTAAGTCTTACCTGAGAAAAATTGTATCCAGTCATGTCAGCACTCTCCATTTAAAATGTCATTTACATAGATAAATATAGATTACATGGAATACCAGTACGGTAAATTTAAAAAAAAAACCCTATCCTCTATAATGTCATCTTGCAGTGATTCTACTATAGAATAAAACCAACCACTGCAAAACTCATATGACAAAAATTCTTTCTGGATATCATAAACAAGTAAAGACTTCCTCCAATGGAAAACAATCTAAAAGAAATCTATGTATAAAATCAACAATATACTGTATTTCCCTGAAAATAAGACTTAACTGGAAAATAAGCCCTAGTATGATTTTTCAGGATGCTCGTAATGGTGAACCCAACCCCAATATAAGCCCCAGTTAAGACTGTCAGCCAGACAAACGCATTTAATACATCTGTTGTAACAAAAAAACAGCAACAACCCGCATTTGAAAATAAGCCCCAGTGTGACTTTTGGAGCAAAAATTAATATAAGACCCAGTTTTATTTTCAGGGAAATACAGTATAATAGTTAGCATAGGGAACTTAGGTTACTTTTTTTTTTTTCTAACTTGGTGCTTTTCAAACTTGGCAAACACTAGTCTAGCCAATTTTGGAAGCTATGCAGCATGCAATCTGTATTTAACATCTCATTTCAAATTTCATTGTATTTTGAATTCCATGACAATAAAGGTATTCTATTCTATTTAATATAGTTCAGTGGGCATATTAAGGCCACTATCGTAAACACTATGAACTAAACACTGGAATTTTCTTGAGGGAAGGTATGGATGGGACTATCATGAGGAGAGTCTATTTCCAGATTTTGATTGAGGATTTCCATTTAATCTGATGGTTAGCTGTATATATATATATGCACTTAATGCAGTGTGAGAAAGGGGAATCATTTTATAGCCTTCAGTATTCACTATTTTTCATCCTTTTATCTACTTATTATGTATTTTTCCAAACTAAAACACATCATTGCATCTTGAAGAAATTATCTTTGCAATTCACTAAAAAGTACAATCATGTAGCAAGTTTTAAAAAAAATGACTGCATCATGACCTTGAATCAATCTGGTTTTCTGATCCCTGTACCACTAACAATATCTTATCAGTTTTTGACATTTTTCCATTATTTCATCCTACTGTAACGTTCCAGATTTGTTTTCTTTCTTCTCGAACAGGGAAAAGTTATGTAAATATTATATCTGATTTTCATTATTATCTTTACTGTTACCAATGCTATTTTTCAGAGGTGGGCAATAAAAAGATCTCCTCTATCCTTTTAAACTATGGAGCAATATTGTGACACTTATTCATTCTTGATATTCGTTCCTGAGAATCATTTCTGTGGCCAGAACATCTCTTGGCTTTGCCTATTGTTTGTGTAGACCAGGGGTGTCAAATTCGATTTCATTGAGGGCCACATCAAGGTTGTGTTTGACCTTAGGGGGCTGGAGTGCGTGTGGCTGGGTAGGAGTGGGCAGCTTGAGATCACTTGTGTCAGAGGTGCCTGAGCACTCTGCCAGTGAAAACAGGCTCCTGAGCTCTGTTTTTGGCAGCAACAGCCTCCTGCAACCCTCTGCCAGTGAAAATGGAGCTCAGATGGGCCATGCGCAGCCTCCCCAAACTCTGTTTTCACTGGCAGAAGGCTGCAGGAGACCATCGTGGCCAAAAACGGAGCCTTGGAGGGCCACACGTGGCCCTCCTGAGCTCTGTTTTTGCTGACAGAGACACTGTGGGCTGTTCCTTCACTGTTTCCAGGAGGGCCCTGCAGGCCAGATATAAACACCCCACGGGCCTTGAGTTTGACACCTCTGGCGTAGACAAATAAAGTGACTATTTTATACTTTCATTAAATATCCCCTTATCAATCTCCAGTAATTTCTTCTAAGAATAAAGAGCACACCTTTCTACATGGAATTTCCTTAAATAGACTTATTTTTCTACCCTTTCTGCATGAAAGTAAAAAAAAACAACCCAAAAAAAGTATGATAATGAAAGGGATAAGACAATTACTGGTCTTAAAAAAATCTATTAGCAGAGGAGATACCATTGGGTATTAGGAATAAAAGTTCAGGAATCAAAATAGTAAATCAGAAAGACAAACTAAAACATATGCCAGTGATATACTCGCCGTCATTCCTCCAAGGGACTCTTGGGATCATTAAAGGAACAAATATAGCAATATGGTTGGATATCACAATATTGGATTAACAAGAACAAGACTCAAATGATTATGTGGAATTTATCGGAAGGAGAAAACTAATACTTGCAGCAAACAATAGAATTTAATACCACTATTAATCTCATTAAATCTGAGATCATTTAATAAAACCCAGTATTTATTCATGAATAAATTTATTCACAGATTTGGAAAAAATGTAATGGCAGATTCATGGAAATGGAAAAAGGTGAAACATGTACTTATTAGGAAGAAAATCAGCAATAAAAAGGAATATTTTATCAAAGATCAACTTCCTGTTTTAAATTAAAGAAAAATATTGAATGAGAGACAAAGACCAACAGCTAACTTTATTTGATCAAATAAATTGTAGTCACTAAATGAGCACTACTTGTAAAAAAAAAGTCACCTTAGTTCACATTGATTAATGGTGTGTGTGTTTGTGGTGTTGTGTTTATGGTATGAGTGTTTACGGTGCTGTAGTGAACTAAGCCAACTAGGATGAAAAAAATAAATAAATTGTCAAATATTAATATAGTGAATTGAAAATATAAAAGATATTCTTCAATCATTTATGTGAGAATGGATTTGAAGATCCACAAAAACTGCTAAAGCATAATCCACTAGTGCCAATACAAACACACCCACGCACCCACACATTTGTGAAAGTAGTATTTGAAAAATAATGTTTTTGAAGGTTGCTTATAAAAAGGAGCAAATATATTTAAGAGGGAGAGAAAAAAGTCCCAATGGTAATTGAGACAAGGAATTCCATCACTAAACAACAGGGTGTTAAAGGATGAAGTCACATGACTACACTGATTTATGATGACAGTTCCAGGAGTTGCAGTTTCCATCCTTAAGTGAATCTCATGAAATTACAGAGTCATTGTGGTCACATGATTAACCATTTGTGGTCTCCTGCCAGTCTCCCCATTGGTTTTGCTTGTTGGAAACCAGCAGTGAAGGTCGCAAATGGCAATCACAGGACTGCAGGTTGCTGCAATGTCATAATTGTGAGCCAGATGTTAAGCACCAAATCAAGGACTGATTGACTGCACCCTTGTGTAGCTAATTTAGTACAATAAAATGTATAATAATAAAAGTATCACATCTATAATCATGCTAGCTAGGTATCATCTATTTTTATCTATCCTCTGTCTATCATCTTTCTATCTATCATCTACGTATCTCTATCATCTATCTATCATCTATCTATCTATCTATCTATCTATCTATCTATCTATCTATCTATCTATCATCCATCCATCCATCCATCCATCCATCCATCCATCCATCCATCCATCCAGAGGTGGTATTCAGCAGGTTCTGACCAGTTCTGGAGAACCGGTAGCAGAAATTTTGAATAGTTTGGAGAACTGGCAAATACCACCACTAACTGGAGATTTTACAGTATCCTTCCCTTGCCACGCCCACCAAGCCACACCCATAGAACCGGTAGTAAAAAAATTTGAATCCCACCATTGCATCCATCCATCTAATAACTAAGGCATGCACAGAAGAACTGCTTCTGTAACAAAATTGGAAGAAAGCAACTGAGTCTACTTTGCAAGAACAACTTGAATGTCACTTGAGAGACAGACAAATACTCCCTAGCCAGCTGCTCATAATAAAGGGTGGTCATCTTCCCCAATGGATTTCTAGCCTCCATGTATTGTAGATGTTTGTGTAAAACATACTGTATATGCAGAAGTATTTTTAGGCTGCTCCAGAATAGCACAGCTACGGGGGGAGGGGGGAGGAAAAAGTGAAATATATTTTGCTAATAAAATGACTTCCTCATGAAACTGATTCAACTTCTGTATCTTCCCAAAGAATGTACATTATTTTACAACTGAAATTTAAAAATAAATACTGAATTGAATTTCATCATTCTGGGAAATCCTTTTGCCAAGACTTCCCATTTCTCATTAGGTTAATATTGCAGAAGAAAGAAAGAAAGAAAGAAAGAAAGAAAGAAAGAAAGAAAGAAAGAAAGAAAGAAAGAAAGAAAGAAAGAAAGAAAGAAAGAAGAAGGAAGGAAGGAAGGAAGGAAGGAAGGAAGGAAGGAAGGAAGGAAGGAAGGAAGGAAGGAAAGAAAGAAAGAAAGAAAGAAAGAAAGAAAGAAAGAAAGAAAGAAAGAAAGAAAGAAAGAAAGAGGGGGAGAGAGAACATAGAGTCTCATGGAATTTCATTTTGGTTTGGTTCTGTAAGTTTATGGTTTATATTTTGCTTTTCTGTGTTTTTTAATTGCATAGAATTGTTCTGGAGTAAGATGGCCTCAAGACTGATCAATAAATTAAAGTTTAAATTTAAGATTTTCAGTTCTTAGAAGTTGTCTGATTCTGGGCCGTTTCCTCCTTAATAAATAGGAATAAAGTATCATTTAAATGGATTTGATAATTACGTGAAAAACTGCCTAATTCAGTGGTGGCATTCAATTTTTTTTTACTACCGGTTCTGTGGGCATGGCTTGGTGGGCGTGGCTTGGTGGGCGTGGCTTGGTGGGCGTGGTGTGGCTTGGTGGGCATGGCGTGGCTTGGTGGATGTGACATGGCTTGGTGGGCATGGTGTGGCTTGGTGGGTGTGGCTGGGGAAGGATACTGTAAAATCTCCATTGCCTCCCCACCCCACTAACCTGCTTTCCAGCTCCGTTCTCCTGTGCAGGGCAACAAAAGAAGATCCAGCTGATCAGCTGGTACACAGGAGGCAGAGAATAGATCGGGGCAGAGCCAACCAGAGGTGATATTTACTGATTCTCCGAACTACTTAAAATTTCCACTACCGGTTCTCCAGAACCTGTCAGAACTGGATGAATACCACCTCTGGCCTAATTCATAAGCAAAGATACTCCTAGCACTGATAATATTGGAAGAAATATCCATCTGGTTCATTCCAAACCAGAAGAAAGGCACTGGAGACAAAATGGAGGTTAGAGGCTGATTGGAAAGAGGGTCTCTCTCTCTCTCACACACACACATACATACCTTCTCTTGGGTTTTGAACTTGAGCTTCCTGTTCCTATTCAAGAACATGTATAATATTGGTTGTTGTCAGACTCTCATGGGGCCATGTGGGGTCATGTTTGTCTGAGTCAAGTTTGGTTGAAGTTTGCTGGATGATGCAATGTCCTTAGGAGATTGTGCAATGTAGTGAGCTCTGCTGCTAGATAATCCTATTATGTCCTGCAGGGACATGTCTTAATCCCATCACCCTGGAGCTGAAGGTCTTTTGTCTTGTAGATAGACTGGCCCAGTCCTGCTGGGGCTATTAACAAATGTGGGAACTGCTTTCCAAGAGCATGCGTCTCCTTTACAGAATTATAATATGCTGCCTTTTTAATATCTTTCAAATTAATTCATTCTTCTAGGAGGGGTGACTTCCCTCATTAGATAATTATTTTCCTATTCATGAAAAAAAATAGACCATGTGTTTTCACTCAGATCAAGTTTTGGAAACTACAACTGAAGAGCAGTTCCTGTTAACTTCATTCAGAACTATACTGGTCAGAAATCTTTGAGAACTGCCTCTGCTTTTCCTGAAATGAACAGATTCACTTGCAATGGTCAATTCTACTGAAAAGCAGTACTGTGAAAAGTAGAAGTTTTCTTTTTTTCTTTTTTTTAGGAATGCTGCTGCATCAGAAGACAAGCTGGGGTGATAATATTCATCTTTTTGCAACTTTTTGCAAACTTAGCAAAGTTCTGACTGGTGAATTCTGTGAGTTGAAGTCCACACATCTTAAAGTTGCCAAGGTTGAGAAAGAGATAGAGTGGTAAAGGTGAGGCTTTCTTTAATCAGTGATAGCCAATCTGTGACACTTTTGTCAAAGGTGACACACCACAGCGTTTTGGGTGGCAAGCCAGCATTCATCAATACCCAACAACAACTATTTTCGAAAACATACCCTGTTCTTGTGTGATTTTTTTTTCAGAGGCTGAAGAGGCCGTGCAAGAATGGGGTGTGTCTCCATGTAGTCATGTACTAGGTCAGGGGTTGGATTCAATTTTTTTAACAACCAGTTCTGTGGGCGTGGCTTAGATGGTGGGCATGGCTTGGTAGTCATGTGACTGGGTGGACATGGCTTGATAGTCATGTTATTGGCTGGATGTGGCCAACTCAATATCACTCACATCGAGGCACGCATCTCCTCGCCTGGCCTCTCATGGCTATGAGGATGCTGCAACAGTCGTAAGGGTGAAAAATGGTCATCAGTCACTTTTTTCAGTGCCATTGTAACTTTGAATGGTCACTCCACACAAGCAAAGTACCAGCAAAGGAGGGGGAAAAAACTCCAGAGAAGTTCCTGAGACAGGAAGTCTAGTCCTGCCAAGAATGTAATAAGGGTTAACAAAGAGGCAGTTTCTCTAAGCAACACCAGAATATTTCCTTCCTGCCTTCCTTACAGGATTAGGCCAGTAATTTCTTCTAACAACCAGTTCTCCAAACTGCTTAGAATGTTAACAACCGGTTCTAGCGAATAGGTGCGAACTGGTAGAATCCCACCCCTGTATCAGGTGAGAAGAAGGCATACTTTTGCACAGTTTTTAGAGGCTGCAGAGGCCATTCACTGAAGCTATTTCAAGAACAAAAACTTTGTACGACCCAGCGCAGCCTCAGCTAAACCATAGGGGCCTGTCCACAGAAAGAGAACATAGCTTGAAGCTAAGTGGCTTGTGGCAGATCCTGAGAGTGCACCATTGCCTAAGCCTCGGTGAAAGCAGTTGTGCTAGGGCTTGTGAGAAGTTTTATATCAAAATATATCTTACTCTTTATACCATTTCCATCTTCCCTTAAAACATTAATAGAACCCACGATGGGCTGAGAATCAGTGTCTCCACTAGATAACTGACAGTCAAGCTGAAGCTAATCTTTCCATTCCCTACTATCCTGTCAGAGCTGAAGAAGCTTCTTGGATGAGAAGCGAAACATCTTCAAAAGAAAAACAAGAAAGCCCAGTTGCCTCCTGAAAAAAACAACCAACATTGGGACAACCATGACCTCGATGACTAAGAATCTATACAGACTTTAAGCTGAAGCTAAGTTAATCAAATAAAAATAGCAAACGGAGGGAAATCTTTTACTCAATCTTCCTCAAACCTCCAAATAGCTTATTCAGACCTAATCCACATATCAAAAGAGAAGGTCTTGAATACAATAGAGTTAATTAAATTACCGTATTTTCCGGCGTATAAGACGACCGGCGTATAAGACGACCCCCTAATTTTATAAAACATAGGTTTAGGCCTATATTCGCTGTATAAGACTACCTCCCCACTTCCGAGGCAACACCAGTTCTTTTTTAATTAAAAAGCCTGCTTGGATTGGCTGAGTTAGAGAGGCGGTCCGAGCAGCCTTGCAGTGATTGGTGCAGGATCGAGTTGTAAATTCGTTTGCATGCATAAAAAGCCTGCTTGGATTGGCTGAGTTAGAGAGGCGGTCCGAGAAGCCTTGCAGTGTTTGGTGCAGGATCGAGTTGGAAAATTATACTCGGCATATAAGACGACCCCCGATTTTTGGTTGACTTTTTTTCGTTTCAAAAGTAGTCTTATACGCCAGAAAATACAGTAGGTCTTCCAGCAGAACTGCATGTTTACAACAGTAAACATCACAGATGACAACTCTACACACACACACACCTCAAATGTCACCCTAGAATCAGCATGTAAACACTTCCACACCCAGGACAAGCTCCCCTGTATAACTGGGTCACTGTACCCCATTTTTCTGTAGCTGCCCCTACTGTTTGCTTTCAGGAATAAATATTTCTTCTTTCCTCACAGTTGTCTGGATCTGATTTTTATTTATTCTTGTGCAACCCTAGCTCGAGCTGGAACCCCAAATTATTCTTCTAACAGGCTGAAGTTGAGGCTTGGGCCTTGACTTCAGGCCTAGCCTCTGGACTGTTGTCAAGGGCCACTTTTTAGACTGGCACAGATGGGGGAATAGAGAATTGTTTCTCTTTTATTCAAGGAATGGGGTGACATTCCAGGAGAACTGAGGCATTTTCCACATTTTTGACACGCTGAGCTCAAAAAGTTTCATCACCATTGCTTTATATGTCTCTTTAACAGCCTGCATATAGACTTGTATCACATCCAAAGTTTGGGTTTCTCTTAAAGCTTTCAAACCTTAGATTTTGCTTGATTTGTTATAAATAAAAACAGGTGTTTCAGACTAGAAAGAAATTCCTATTAATTTATTCTGATTGATGATTCTCCTTATATTGGCTTCATTGGCTAATTACTATGGTTCCAACAATGTTTTCAAAGTGCTAAATTGATACAAGGTCACCTTTAAATCCAATATTAATGTAAATGTTACTTTGAAAATTCTTATTCAATTTTATATAGCTGGTAAATCTCTTTTGTGTTCTCATTCTCTCTTTTAAATACCTGCTAAAATGAAATGAATAAAATAACTCAAATTGTAGGTTTCCTTTTTTAAAAAAAGTTGAAGTAAGTTGGCATATTTAGTGTCCCCGGGAAATGGCAGTACAGTTTCATTTCCAAGGGGTTTGTAACCCCCATCAAAATCTAAAGCCTACAACTTAACCCAAACAGGTTCTTTGAGCAAAACTAGCCATGCTCCATTTAGATCCAAATAATCACAATCTTCTTTTCATGTTGGAAATGCATAGGTGGACAACACACAAACACACACACACACACACACACTGATCCCAGGGGAAAGAAACAGGTAATTTCCTGTGACTTTTTAATGATCTCTTGAAAAGGAATTGAAAATTTTAAACAAAATGGGGGTATTTGAAGAAGGAATAATAAATAGGAAACTTACTTTTTCAAAGACAACATCACAATTTTAATCTAAGCTGTTTCTCATGAGGTGATGGAAGGAAAGGAAGTGAAATATCATATAACTATATTTAACCTTTTGGAGAAATATATAAATTTATTGTACTATAATCTCCATAATTGCTACCTTAATGGATTAGCACACTCAATGGGAAAGAAAAAAAGAAACAATTTAAAGTTATTAGACTAACTAAAATGCAGGTTTGGTTCCCTCCCCTAAAAAAATTACTCACATGTTTTGCCCATGTTTTCTTTGAAATGTTACCTTAGTAAAATTGTTTATATTATTTAACTCTGGTAGCAATTACATCACTGGCATTTTTAAGGTTTACTCTACTAGAAAATAAACTCTTAGAAGTAAGAAGCAGAACATTTTTCAGTCTTGGAGTGGCATGTAATAGGTAGTCCTTGTTTAGTGACCACAATTGAGACCAGCAGGTATCATTTCAAAGTATCATGATCACTAAGGCGAACATCATGAGCTTACAACCACTTTTTCCTTTTGATCTTTAAGGGAAAAGAAACGTGACATGATTTATGATGTTACTTCTACCTTCTCTATTAACCCTGCTTGTTGCAAGCAAGTTGTGAAACACCACAAATGGCGAATTGCATGGCTGTGGGACACTGAAGGTTGTAAATGCGTGCTGGTTGCGAAGCACCCAAATGGCAATCATGTGACTGTAGGATGTTTGACAATTATAAATGCAAAGCTATTTTTTTACACAGTTGTAACTTTGAATGGTCGCTAAACGAGGCAGCCGGTAAGCCTGGACTGCTTGTACACATCATGTTCTGAAAACTGGCTTGGATCGGAATAAAAAAAAAATTGGAGAAGCCAGGATAAAAACTAATTTCTGTTAACTTTTATTTTAATGAATAACAATTGTATTAATAAAATGAACACAGTTGTTCACCTTGGTTGGATAAGTTCTCTTTTGATCCCGTAAACAATCATCACCACTTGGTGGAAATTTGGAGACATCTTCCGGAATGCTTTCAGGATTGCATGTTGTCCTGGGGCAGGAGTGTCAAACATAAGGCCCATGGGCCGGATCCAGCTCGCAGAGTGCTTAGATCTGGCCCATGGGCCTGTCCTGGAAATAGCAAAGGACCAGCCTGCAGTGCCCCTGCCACTAAAAGCTCTGTTTTCACTGGCAGAGGGTTGAAGAAGGCTATTGTGGCCGGAAATGGAGCTTCAATGAGTGGCATTGAGCTGGCCACACTCACTCTGACCTATGTCACTCCAGCCCCCCACCTGAGGTCAAATTCAATTTTTTAATTACCAGCTATTATTATTATTGTTGTTGTTGTTGTTGTTGTTGTTGTTGTTGTTGTTGGCGTGGCAGGGGAAGGATACTATCAAATCTCCAGTCAGAAGTGGTATTCGCCAGTTCTCCGAACTACTCAAAATTTCCGCTACCGGTTCTCCAGAACTGGTCAGAACATGCTGAATACCGCCTCTACTGATGTGGCCCTCAATGAAATCGAGTTTGACACCCCTGCTTTGGGGTCTTGGTTGGACTTCCCCTTAGAGAAGAAGCTCTCCCTTGGAAGGCCCTGAAATGCCTTACAGTTATTAATTTTGTCTGTGGCCAGCCATGGCACCTCCTGAACCTGTTGCTTATTGGATTATATTCAGGATTCTGTCATTTTCCACTATCAGCAAAAGAGGAGGTAATTATTTACTGCTCTATTTTGCAGAAAAAAATTATTCATTAACTACTACCTATTAAAGCAGCTTTCACTACAATGCTCCAACAAAGGCAGAAGTTTATGAACCCCCAGTCTCAGCAGTATAAACCGTCTATTCCCAGGCAAACTGATTTAAGATCCACATAAATCATGGGAAAATGAAAGCAGAATGTTCACAGCATGTTCTCCTGAAGAGTTAACATTTTCAAGTAATGAGCATTCTTAAAAGTCACAACATCAACATAAAACAGTGCAAAGCAGCTGCTGAAATGCTGCACATCAATTTGATGTAGAATCAACCACCAAACAATAGCGGGTGGGTGGCATAGAGAATAATTTTGGAACTGCAATACAAGGAAGTCAAAGGCATGAGATCTCTGTTCAGTTCTTCACTGATATATTCCACCAGCTCCACCTTGTGGATATTGGTTCTCTTTGCAATGAAATACCCGCTAACATCTTCCCTATTGAAAATTAGGAAACACAAAATAGTGTGAAACTGATTAGAGAATTGTTTTGTTCCGTGGACTCATTTGTGGTAGTCTGTCAAAACCATATAGCATTAGAAATCTCCATAACCCATATATACTACTAAAGCTCTCAATCCTGTAACTTTTAAATGGACTAAATTATGTATCCTAGGACAATTTTGGAATTAAGGTAGCCACGTTGGCTAATTTACAGAATGCATCAAAAATCTTGGACCCGTGACTCCCGTGGATTTGAAATTTAGCAAAATTTTATAAAACAGTTTATGACCTAAACATGATCCTAAAAGTTTATGACCTAATGCAAAAAAAAATGTCGTGGGCTGATTTTTTGGCTGGCTGTTCAACATGAGCTATTTTCAAAGCAGATACATCTCTTAATGAAGGCAGTACATTAAAAGCTCTGCCATTGTTGAAGACCCCGAGTAAGGAAATATCTCTGAAAAGATGAACCAAGGGATTAGGGCTGTAGATGATTAATTTGCAACTTTCAAGGAAAATATGATATAATCAGTTTTCCCCAAATTTCCAGTTATGTTGGACTTCATCTTTCAGTAGAAAAGGTTGTAATGTAATGGGAGTAATGTAAACTCTAATTCTGAATATCCAAATGCATTTAGTATTGCCCCCAAAATAAACCATGGACGACAAACTTTTCTTGATCAGTAATAGATGCCTAAATTCTCATCATATATTACCCAAGAAGTATCAACATTCCTCTTTTATTTATATAAAATGTATTTTCATGTATGATGATTTTCAATCCCTGAAAAACTAAAAAACTACTATCATCTAAACAGCATAATGCATGCTTGTGTGTGTATGTGCGTATGTGCACACACAAGTGTACATGTACATATGTGTGCACATGTGCATAAAATCTCTTTATTGCCATAAATATTATTTGCCTAGAGAAGAAATTTAAACTTGTAAATTTAATTTATAAAGCCACATCTTGGGTCCACTGAAATAAGAGTATTTTACAAGGGTCAGTCCTAATATCAGGAAGTGAGCAGTTTTCATATAAATGAAACCACAAACATCTGCATTCAACAAACTTAACGGTCTCCCTTAAAAAAGAGAATAATAAGGAAATTTACAGATCATACCAAAACCACTCCATGTCATTCTCAGTGCTTTATATATGGTTGGCAGTGACTCATTATCAAAAGAACTGAAGAAATTCGAAATATCTTTCAAATTACAACTGTTTCCGTTAAAAATACACATTAGGAATTGCAGATCAGTTTCAAAATCCAGATCTGGTAGCATGTATTACTTGTGCAAAATTGATATATTTTGACACAGCTAGAAATCCATAGTTCTGCTACATTAAAAAAATATTTCCCACCTTTTGGATGCTCTTATTTTCAAAGATCTTACCTTGGTAGCAATTCTAAGTTGCCTTACTTGTTTTTAAAGAAGGCATACTGAGCTATTAAGCTTATTAACACATGCTCATTGTTGAACTGGGGACAGATTGGATTAACTGCATTGTTGTATATTTCCTATAATCATATCCTAGAATACTAAAAAGTGCTGTGTAAAAGCTTCAATTGACCAAAGCCATAATGGGCGATGAAAGCTAGTATCTATGGGCTTATCTAGTGCATGACCATTGCATGTACTGTAGAAGATTGCAAACTTGTCATATAGGAAGAGAAATTGGAGTGAGGGGTAGATAACATTATGAAGGAAAGGTTAATATGTACATCAGACAGTATGAGCTGGTCTCATCTAGATAGTAGTAGGAGCATATAATAAGTTGGCTCCACAGGCTGGTGATAAATAAATGTTATACTCCAGTGTGTGGTGATAACAGAAGAACTAGAGATGAATTTGGGGGAAATTATGCAAGATTCTGAATGAATGTAATACATGGTGGTTGTGTTATTTCATTAGGTGACAGACATAGATGAATGCGAATGAGATGTGAATGTGCAGAAAAAGAGATTGAGCCATTCTGAGACCCAAGAATGAGTAAGAACGCTATATGTGTGCTGTAGGTATCTGCTTAGAAAAATGTATGCTATAAATATAAGTTTCAAAAAGAGTGAGTAACTGTGAAAAACAGTGACCTGCTATTGTGGGTATTTATATCTGTTGTATCTAAAAAGTGAAAATGGCTGTGTGTGGGAGCATGCATCTTCTTTATTTATTTTTATTTATTAATTAAATTTATATACAACCCATATCACCGATAAGGCAACTCTGAGTAGCTTCACCCCTTGTTACAAGGAGGTGTCAGTTGGACACAGCACTCTCCTTTATTGTTGCAGGGTATATAATAACAGAAACCTTGAAAGCCTGTCAGTTTCTTTCTGTTGTCTCTTTATACCATATAGAATTAAGATGGAATTATTTTATGTATTCTTTCTTACATATATTTATTCAAGAATGAGATCTTCATTGCTGTCTCTTTTATTTGTCAACGACGTTAGCTTTCTTTTATTTTCACTGTAGTAGTGGGATTCAATTTTTTTTATGACTGGTTCTGTGGGCATGACTTGGTGGGCATGGCTTGGTTTGGTGGGCATGGCAGAGGAAGGATACTGCAAAATCCCTGTTCCCTCCCCGTCCCACTAACCTGCTTTCCAGCTCCATTCTCCTGTGCAGAGCAACAAAAGAAGATCCAGCAGATCAGCTGGGACTCGGAAGGCAGAGAATAGATGAGCCATTCAGAGGTAGGATTTGCCGGTTCTCTGAACTACTCAACATTTCCACTGCCGGTTCTCCAGAACTGGTCAGAACCTAATGAACACCCACCTCTGTTTCACTTCTCTCCAAGGGAGTTAAGCATGTCAGAAGAAATGAAAAAGTTGACTCGGCTCCTTAAGAAATGAGGGTTTAAACGAGAAGAATTTTAGCCCATTCAATGAGGGCAAGCACAGCTCTTCTGTAAAGTGGTTGTTATATGAAGGATTCTAAGGCACAAATCAACTTTATTTTTGTCTGTTATGCCTTGAACAACTTTTCATTCCATTTTTCCAGCTAATATGAAATGATCCATGCCCAAATTCTTCAAAGTTTTTCCATTTGTTTTTCTAGAATAGTATATTTGTCCCATGTTTCAGCCTTCATAAAAAACTTTTATCCCCTGATACGCAGACATTTTATTATTTCAACAAAATGAACAACATAGCGATTTGGATGCATGCTTTTGACTTTAAATAATGTGATATATCAAGTAGCTGACAGCTTTCTCTCTAATGTATGTGTGGGTTGTGCATTACTTATTCTTGTTCTTACCCTCCCTAGAGTCAAACCAACTTCTGGTATCTTCTAGGATGTTTTTCAGTTTCCCAATCTAACTTATTATCGTGGAAATTTCTTTCAGTCCAGTTTTATTCAAATAAAATCAAGCTTAATCCCAGTTGATTTCCTCCTCCCCAAATCATCTAAATTCAACTGACATATCATCACCTATTGCAACACATACACACACACATTGTTGTTGACTCTAATTTCTCTATAACCATTTCTCCAATAGATATAGGTAATCCTTGTTTAGAAACTACATTTGGCACCAGCAACTCACTAGTTAAGTGAAGCAGTCATTAAGTGAAACATCAGCCTTACAATTTTGTGAGCATTGGTTGCAAACTTCCTATTTCATCACCAGTGTAACTGCAGTCACTAAATGAGGCAGTCATGAAATGAGGACTACCTGTATATACATACATGCATGTCCAATATCATATAGAAAGGTAAAGGTTCCCCTCGCACATGTGTGCTTGCCGTTTCCGGCTCTAGGGGGCAATGCTCATCTTGGTTACAAAACCAAAGAGCCAGTGCTGTCCGAAGACGTCTCCATGGTCATGTGGCCGGCAAGACTGAATGCTGAAGGTGCATGGAACACTGTCTCCTTCCCACCAAAGTGGTCCCTATTTTTCTATTTGCATTTTTACATGCTGTCCAATTGCTAGATTGGCAGAAGCTGGGAATAGTAACGGGAGCTCACTCCATTACACGGTGCTAGGGATTCGAACTGCAGAACTGTTGACCTTTCTGATTGACAAGCTCAGTGTCTTAGCCATTGAGTCACAGTGTCCCTCAGTGTCATACATACATAAGGGTAAAACTAAAATGCAGCCCTTTGGAAATGATTTTAATCAGATTTAGGAGAAATGAGTTTCTTTGCTTGGGAGCTTTTGTGATGCACTGTAATGAAACTTTCTATGGTCTTACAGCGTAGACAATTTAAATGTGAAATAGAAGAAAATATTGTACAAGTAGTTCTTGCTTAGCAACTGCCCTGTTCAGTGTTCTCTTACAGTGGTGATGAAAAAACAAACAATTCTTGCATTTACAACTTTTGTAGATCTGTAAAGCAAAGGAAAGCTGAAGGAAGATTATAATCACGGTAGCAGTTTCTCTTAGCAATGAACCAACTTAACAACCAAGTTGATGGTCCCAACTGTTAATACTGGCAGATCAAAATCAACAAAAATATATCGCCAACTAAGTGCACATTTCAAAAACAAATACACAGGTTTGAAGACTGAAAAGTCCAGTTTGGGCATATTAATGGAAAAGTGGGTGAGCAGAAAATGTTTAAGCTGGCGGCAACAAAATAAATGAGCAATACTAGCCAAAGTTCTTTTGGAAAGCAGTAGCTGACATATCATTACTGCAATTTTTCCTGCTGGAGTAGGGTCTCTGAAGATTTAAATAAGTACAGATAGGAGAAAATAGTCTTTTAGTTAATTTTTTAGCATGTAAGAAAAGATACATTCATCAAGAGCCAAGAATCATAAGGTACAACACTTAATAATAGTCATAGGGTACAATAAGCAATCAAATCATACTAGGAAATATAAATTGTAAGGATACAAGCGACAAAGTAACAGTCATACAGTCACAAATGGAAGGGGATGGGTGATAAGGAGTGATGAGAAGATTAACAGTAATAGTACTGCAGACTTTGTAAATAGTTGGATAGTGTTGAAGGAATTATTTGTTTAGCAGAGTGATGGTGTTTGGGGAAAAAACTGTCCTTGTGTTTAGTTGTTCTGGTGTACAGTGCTCTATAGCATTGTTTTGAGGGAAGGACTTGAAACAGTTTATGTCCGGGATGTGAGGGGTCTGTAAATATTTTCACAGCCCTCTTTTTGACTCTTGCAGTATACAGGTCCTCGATTGAAGGCAGGTTGGTAGTAATTGTTTTTTCCGCAGTCCTAATTACTCTATGAAGTCTGTGTCTGTCTTGTTGGGTTGCAGAACCAAACCAGACAGTTATAGAGATGGAGATGACAGACTCAATAATTCCTTTGTAGAATGTATCAGCAGCTCCAGTTTGAGCTTTCTGAGTTGGTGCAGAAAGAACATTCTTTGTTGTGCTTTTTTGATGACGTTTTTGAGGTTAGGTATCCATTTTACATCTTGCGATATGATAGAACCTAGAAATTTGAAGGTCTCTACAATTGATACTGTGTTGTCTAGTATTGTAAGAGGTAGTACTATGGGAAGGTTTCTTTTAAAGTCTACCACCATTTCAATGGTTTTAAATCTCCCGTCTGTATGTGGATTCATCATTGTCTTGAATGAGACCAATCACTGTTATATCATCTGCAAACTTCAGTATTTTAATAGATGGATCATTTGAAATGCAGTCATTGGTATATAGGGAGAAGAGAAGTGGAGAAAGCACACAGCCTTGGGAGGCCCCTGTGCTAATTATACAGGTATCAGATGTAATTCTGCCTAGCTTCACCTGCTGCTTCCTGTCTGTTAGGAATGAGTCTCTAGCCAAATTCTGGTTGTATGATCTTAGAGGATTTGGAGGCCACAAAAAGGGGCTGCAAATTTTGCTTTTGCCTAATGTTGCCAACCAACAGATGAAAAGATGGACTTCTTTGGTAATGAGGGCCTTTCTGTTTTCAAAAATGGGTGAAAGAGGGAAAGGACACAGTATTTTGCCTCACTCCTCCAGACCTGATCCTGAGGAATTTATGTTCAATGTCACTTTGATAAGGCCATATTGTCTTTCTTAGATAAACTAAAGCAGCCAGATAGCTAAACAGAATAGCACAACAGTAACAACAAAGCAACAGCCATATTGGTGTCATTTCTTTCCTGGAATGCCAACTAGGTTTGCTTGGAAATACTGTAATAAACAAAAAAGGCAGCAAATTGCTCCATACAACAAGTATCTGAGACTTTAAAAAGGACAACTCCCAATTGCCTCGTTTCTAGTTACATGCAGAACAATGTTTTTTTTAAACTCTCCTTTTAGAGTATTTTCTTTAAAAAAAAATTGAAGGTGTCTACTAGTATAATGCATTCTTTATTTGCTTGTTTCCTTTTTATACTATATTATTCTCTAAGGACTCAAAGTGGTGTCCATTAAAACCACTAAGCAGCAAAACACTACACCAACAACATAAGGCAAACTTAATTTATCCTGAAACCATCAACCATATTGTTTATTTCATTATAATTATGAATCCTAAGGCCATTTAACAACGAGTGACTGTGAGCAGAACTTTATGATGTGGGAACGGATTCAGTGGTACACAATATGAAGCTGTGCAAAAACCCTCCTAGCCATGATAGCTACTTGTTCTTTGAGCAGGAGTTGTGAATTTAGGACAGGGGTGTCAAACTCTTGGCCTGTGGGCTGGATGTGTCATGCACTGGCCACACCTATGCCTGGTTTAGTGAAGGAGGGAAAAGTCACAATACGTCATGTGACAACGCAAGTTTGACACCCCTGGTTTAGGAGGAACCCAAGTTGTACACCAGATCTGGTTGGGGGCAGAGGACCCCCAGATGGAGATGTGGGGAAGGAAAGAAGTAATTGAACCAGGATAGAAAGGAAGGAGAAAGAAGCCTTGTTTAAAAGTTTTAAAAGTGTTATATTCACCAAGCTATGAATAGAGGGGTATGTTATGAAACTCATTCAAAAAACAGAACTAATTCTTTCAGTAGACAAAATAACAGCAGCCACAAGCCATAGAAGGAGAGAGAAAGTAAGCCGTCTCTGACAGAGCTAATTCTACCACTATCATTTATTTAATTTATATCCTACCTTTCCATTCAGGAAGCCAAGGTAAGGCTCAGTTAAAGTGCCTTCCTTCTATTTCTGACTCACCACAACAACCCTGTGAGGCAGGTTGGACAGAGAGAGAATCCAACCAACCTCTGAGGATAAATGCTCATCCATCTATCAACGCATTATGTACTTCCTTCTGTTCCCTTGAGGTAGGAGTGTTGCCCATTGTATGAGAGCCAATTTGGTACAAAGGTGCTAAGGTGCTAACTTAGAAACCAGGAGAGTTGTGAGTTCTAGTCCCACCTTAGCCATGAAAGCCAGGTGGGTGACCCTGACCCAGTCACTCTGAGCCCAGTCCACCTCACTGGGTTGCTGAGGAGAAAATAGGAGAAGGAAAGAGTATGTTGACCACTTTGAGTTACTTATAAATAAAAGAGAAACAAAATAATAAAATAAATAAAAAATAAAATAAATTCCCTCACAGCCCATCCTTATAATGCTGTGTCTGATGCTCTATCAATTTGCCCCTCTCTCCCTGCACCAACACTGAGATTGTGCATAAGAGTGTGTGTGAAACAGAATGCACATTTTTCCTGAAAGAAAACCAAACACCCAGAATATATATGCATACAGGCTGTTTGGGGAAAGAAGCCTCTGAAGGGATCAGTACTATATTTGAAATTCTTACCTGGCTGTTGTGCAAAACATGGTTATACTGACATCTAGTGGATATCAAATTAGCTTTTTCAAACATTCTTCCTCTGCCCCCAGTGTACAATTGTTCTGAAAAGGTGTATAAGGCAGGAACTCAACTGTTTAGAAGAGAAACCTCTAAAGTGACTTTCTGGCTTCCTACGCAAACTGAAATAGCTTTGGCAGAACAAGAAACAATGGTTGGGAACCAATCAAAGAGAGAAGCAATCTGGAAGTAAGGAGAACGTTCTTAACAGTGAGGGCAATTAACCAGTGGAACAGCTTGTCTCCAAAAATTGTGGGCACTCCATTACTGGAGGTTTTTAAGAAGAGACTGAGACAGTCACTTGTTTGAAATGCTTGAGCAGGGGGCTGGACTAGAAGATCTCCAAGGTCCCTTCCAGCTCTATTGTATTCTAAATTCTAAACTTTGGTGTGGTCATGAAGCCCAGATGGAGAGTAGACGCTGACACAGCCAGAGTCATCAAGGTGGCTCTAAGCATTCTTTGCCTATCAAAAGTGAAATTAGGTCTTGTAGCAATAAGTGTTTTTTGACTCCTTAGGGGAGTCTGTAAATTTGCAGAAGATTGCTAATTTGTTAAATAGGAAGCAAAAGGAAAAAAAAGAAGGGAACAAACGCCCTGATAGAAATCCCCCTTTATGATTTCAAGGTCCCCCTTTATAATTTCAAGCTCTATCCTGCCATGCTGACTGGAGGATTCTGGGAGTTGAAGTCCAGGAGATACCTGGGAAGAAATACATTGTCTGCAAGGAGGTGAGAGTGGGGCCTGATGTCCGGCTAGTAAAAGCCCTGCTTCAGAATTGGGAGCCATTTTATAAGTTTCCTCTGTTTAATATTGGGAGATTCTGATCAATATTGTATTATATAAACAGGCTGTTGGAATTTTAAAAGGCAAGATTACTGTGTTTGTGTAAGATGAGGCCTGTGGGGGCTAGCCAGAAATAGATCATTGGCCATCTGGCTATTAGTGCCAGGATGGTTTTGGGAGGAAGATATTTTTCCAGATATTTTGTGGGGGAAGAACGGCTCTCCGCACACCTACTGCATCACCATCAGTGAATTGCAAACTGCAGTGTTACTTGAAGCAAGCTTGCATTCTGTGATGATATCTTTAACACCAACACCATTAAACCACATCATCTTCCTCTTACAGGCCCTTGGAAAGGACTTGATAGCCGGATAAAAATGCCAAATCCAGTCTAAACATCTGGCTGACTGTGGAACCAGTCATAATAACATGCTAGGTCAAATCTTCTTTTTTTTACCTTAATACACAAGGCTACAGAACCTGCAAGGACGTATCCTCGTAGCACTGTTCCCATCTTCAACTTTCAATAAAAATGTTTGCCAGAATCTATAAAATGAGTTAATAATATCCCACTGCTCTGCACATAAATCATCTCCCAGCATTTGGGCAATTGAGTGCAAAGTCATAGGAAGAATTGTGATACACACTTGTAATATTTAATATGCAGTTGAATTAAATATTAATATGGTAAAATTTAAATAACTTTGATCGTGTTTAACTATCTGTATCTTGTCTTTCAGCAGAAAAGCTCCCATAGTAGCTATTAAGTTTCCCTATATTGAAATTACTGTTGCTTTGCATATAACTTCCTTCTTCTTTCTGGTATACCTTTAGGTACTGGATTTGTGACTATACACCAATATCTTAGGCTTGCTTTTATATAGCAGGGATGTATATAGATATCTCATGAGGTGGAAAAAACCTTCATTCCGGCATCCAGAAATAAGCTGGAAATTTTGTTTGTTTTCTTGTTTTTAACCTGTAAACCTGCTGTGGTGAATGGTATAGGCATAGAACATCTACAGAAATTGTCTCTATAAATTGTTCCCCCATCTGTAAGCAGAAAATGACCCAATTCGGAGATTGTTCACCCCGTTCCTCTTTGAGAATCGGAGCGGATGTCAGTGCCCTTTACTCTATGGCTGTCTTTCAGATAACAGAATAAAAGAGTTGGAAGGGACCTTGGAGGTCTTCTAGTCCAACCCCCCTGCTGAAGCAGGAGACCCTATACCATTCCAGACAAATGGCTGTCCATTCTCTTGTCAAAAGTGGTCCACAACTTCTGAAGGCAAGCCGTTCCACTGGTTAATTTCTCCTTAGTTCTAGGTTGCTTCTCTCCTTGATTAATTTCCACCCATTGCTTCTTGTCTTTCTTTCTGGTGCTCTGGAAAATAGGTTGACCCCCTCTTCTTCGTGGTAGCCCCTTAGATATTGGAGCACTGCTATCATGTCACCCATGATCCTTCTTTTCACTAGACAAGCCCAATTCTTGCAACCGTTCTTCATGTTTTAAGCCTCCAGCCCCCTAATCATCTTTGTTGCTCTTTTCTATACTCTTTCCTGAGTCTCTACATCCTTTTTATGATCAAAGGATGGAGAAGTCAAAAAAGGAGAAGACAAATGGAAAGAAGCAATGATCTGCATCCCTTTGATAGGGACAGCTTGGCAACGTTGTTGTGCAATTTGCAAAAGCAATTCAGACTCACCGACATTTGATCTCCCAAGATCTCCTCTTCAGGATTATGTGAGTACAGCGTAAACGGAAAGACAGAATCAGTTGCTTTAATGCAACACCTAGGGCTTGAATTGGGCTTTCTGCTCTCATTGACAAGTCTAGAAATGCTGATTTATGCAGCAGTATGTTTTTATGGTAGTATTTGGGAGTGTCAGTCCTTCAAAGTAGGTCAGTCTAGGCATACAGCTTAATATGATATAAAGCTACAATAACAGAATCTTGCAGGTCCGAATATATTTCCTCCCCCTTTTCCTTTATTTTCATGTGTACCAGAGAAGGTCCTACCTGAAATATATTCTGTTACAATTTTGCCCCACATTCAAGTTTATCTGACTGTTGCCTTCTTCCTGTCTCTCATGATTATTCTCTCCTCCCACTACTTTGAATGAAGGCTTGTTTTGTTTTGCCTGGCTGCTCAAGAAAGAGCTGTTGGCACCACACACATTGCAACTGTGCAAATTCTTACCAGATAGAGGTATTAGTTTGTGCTGTCTGTTGCCCTTTACAACTTCCCTGAGTTGCTAGGGAACTTTAGTGTGAACACAACCAAGTTGTCAGAGAACCTGGCTGAAGGAGAACCAGCTAAATATGAGCCAGCAGTGTGCAGCAGAGCTAATGCAATCCTAAATTGTATTAACAGAGGGATACAAGCAAGATCAAGGGAAGTACTAATACCACTTTATAAAGCCTTAGTAAGACCACACCTAGAGTACTGCATCCAGTTTTGTTCACATTATAAAAAAGATGTTGAAACTCTAGAAAAAGTACAGAGAAGAGCAACCAGGATGATTAGGGGACTGGAGGCTAAAACATACAATGAATGGTTACAGGAACTGGGCTTGGCTAGTCTACTAAAGAGTAGAACCAGGGGAGACGTGATACTGGTCTTCCAATATTTGAGGGGCTGCCATAGGGAGGAAGGGGTCAAGCTATTTTCTAAAGTGCCTGTAGGCCAGACAAGGAATAATGGATGGAAACTGAACAAGGAGAGATTTAACCTGGAAATAAGGAGAAACTTTCTGACAGTGAGAACAATCAACCAATGGAACAGCTTGCCCTCGGAAGTTGTGGGAGCACCATCACTTGAGATTTTCAAGAAGAGATTGGACTGCCATTTGTTGAAATGGTGTAGGGTCTCCCGCTTGGGTGGGGGGTTGGACTAGATGACCTACAAGGTCCCTTCCAACTCTGATTATCTGTTACAAAGGGGGGAAAAGGGAGGGGGAAGTAGATAGACAGGCTAACAATCAAAAACAAAGTTTTCTTGTGGGAACCAAGGTCATCCTAACAGGTAGCAGTTGAAGGAAGTGAGGAGTGACCTAGCAGCCTGCCAGCTACTTACATTGGACAATGTGATCAGTGACATTTGGGGAAGGAACTATTTGTTCTTTTAATTAGGCTAAAACCTGTGGGAACTTTTAGAGTTGGTTTTCACTGGCTGCGCCAATATGATATATCCAATAAGCATGTTCTTTTGAGGAATCTACCTGCCTTGGAGTTCTGCTTTTGGTGAATGTGTTACTCGGAATGCTGATGCAAGTGTAGGGATAGTGGCACACAATTTCTCTGAGTAGGTTCCATTTTTGTTTCTATTTTTTTTCTATTAGTTTCATTTTGTATATGTTGCATTCAAAGGGTTATTCTGATCTACAGCAATAATAGATATTTGATTAATTGGAAGCAAAGTTGGGAATCCTTCCTTTCAATGAACGATACAATTCCTCTCGTGCCCGAGGAACAATTGTTCACTAGGAGAGGGTGTTCGTGGCATGGAAATGAAATTGAAGTTGGTTATCGCTACCCAGTTTGTATTCAAGCAACCTTCAAAATGGTTCAGTTGAAAAGATATACTAAAGGATATATTCTGCTACACCTCAAGTTGAACATAGTTCTCAGCATCACATAATTCTCTAATGGCAATGCCTTCAAACTAAACCATTCCAATTTATTATTAGTTTTGTATGAGAGTATGGTCAGCAAATGCATATTATAAGCATTAAAACTCTGATGTAGTAGGTTCCCTTTTCAGCCCACACCCAAATCATATACGCATATATCCAGGAAACAGTCATGGATATGAGGGACGAAAAGTTTGTCCTGCCGAAAGCTCTTTGTATAGACATGACGTCACCAAACACAAGTGTTATGTAACAATTTTGGAGAAAATGAGGAAAAGTTCATCTGATGGCTATTTGGACATGATCTCAATGCTGTTGGGTTGGTTTTTTGTTTATATAATATAGTTGTTTACCATTGACTTTTACTGGTATATTTTTTAGCCTTCTTAATCTAGTATCTTAAGAATTTCTTGCTGGCTTGTTACTGATTTCCCAATCAGCTCTAATCCTGATTATATTTTTCAGCCCAAGCCACTGCTGGTTAGGTATTCAGACTTTTGAGGTCTTGGCAAAAATTGGTTGAAAATCCTGAGACATTTTGGGCAACTTCCAAATTACACATCATCATTTTGGGCAACCTCCAAATTACACCAGATTATATCCTGGAGACTCTACCTGATGTGATAGAAAAAGCATTTTATATAAATAGGACATTGCCACTTATAGCAGTAAGGTAAAGGTAAATGTTCCCCTTCCACATACATGCTAGTCGTTTTCGGCTCTAGGGGATGGGGCTCATCTCCATTACAAAGACGAAGAAGAGCCAGCGTTGTCCGAAGACGTCTCTGTGGTCATGTGGCTGGCATGACTAAAGTATTTTTCTTCTTGCATTTTTACATGCTTTCGAACTGCTAGATTGGCAGAAGCTGGGACAAGCAACAGGAACTCACTCCCTTATGCGGTGCTAGGATTCGAACTACAGAACTGCCGACCTTTCTGATCGACAAGCATATTGTCTTCGCCACTGAGCCACCGCATGTCTTTACTTATAGCAGTACAGGCCTTTAAACAGATAAGAATAGCTGAAATAGTTTTTTTAAAAAAACCAAATAAACAGAGAAAAGGCACACATTCTTATTTCACAACTAATTGATTTATTTAACAATACAAATGTCTTTCTACTGCTTGGTGTAAGCAGAGAAAAGCTGAGAAACAAAATTAAGTTCTTTTTAAAGTTTAAATGTGTACACAACCCCATTCCCCCCAACTTCTTACTTCAGTAAATATAAAATTTACAGACAGAAAAAGCAACATGAAGAAGGAACAAGGTGTTGACAAACTGATGACAGGAAGGAAATTTTAGAATTAGTTATATAATCTTAGTAAAGAAAGTTAATGGGCAATATTGAGAAGGCATCCCATTTATATTTCAAATTTTCTACAGTCTGACACTTTAGCGTATTAAAAAAATGAGACAAGGTGTTAATTATGCTATATATTATATGATATAAATATTTGAAAGCTTTGCAGGGCCCATATTTAATATAATGTTAAATATACGTTTTGCCACTTTTTGTAAATTTATGGGATATGCAATATACCAATGCATTTTATCTTTTCACTAGGAACCAGCAAGATCTTTAGAGTCTCTACTTGGGGTGTACTTGCCAGGTAACAGGTCATACAGTCTTGTCCTAATTTATAAGACAAATGTACCAAATTCATATGCCTCATAATCGCCACTCATTTCAGTGGGAATGGAAGATGACTAACGAAGATGCCCTAATATTTTCCCATGTATACCTTCTGTTATCTCCTTACACAACTAGCTGTAGGAATTGTTCTCCCGGAAGAAATGCTAAAGATGAGTTGAGTTTATGTTGCAGAGACCAATTGGGAGTCTTGACTGAACACTTCTCTACTTACACCTCCTCACACAAGAAGGCCCATGAATCAAGAATGTTGATGATAACACAAGGTTAAAATGTTTTCTTTTGTTGAAATTTCTGGTGGAAGAAGCTGTTTTGGGAATGGGGCAGAGGATAAAGTAGCCTCTCTCTAACATTTGTGGCAGGACAGCCCCGAAATACCTTGGACGCCTCTGTGAGAACTAGCCTATAATACCAAACAAAATATAGGTTAAACACATTGCCTTTATCGATTGCCTACTGAGAAGACTGCTGTACTGAACAGGCATTTTATTTTGGGTGTTTATTTCAGATCTGAAATAGGTCCTGGGTTGTTAATAAACCCTTAAAATTCCAAGTGAAAATGACATTTAGCTGGGAGGTAAACAGGATAGTTTGTCATTTGAGCTGTATTGCAGTGGATGCAGGTATGTCTCAAATGATATTGCTCTAGGTGTCATATTCTGAAACCATAGGTCTTATAGATGAACCTCTCACAACTTGAAGCCTCTACAATTTGTTAATACTCTGCATAATGAAAAAAAAATGTTGAACTCCAGCCAGAAATATACAAAAAGTACAAAAATGCTTGACAGAAGTGCTTCAACAGCACCCCTCCACCATGCACAATAGTTTAGTTGAGTTTGAACCTAGAAGCCTGAAACATAAATAGTAAGGAATATCTGTCACATAAACACAAATCATCTTTCTGGATGACTAGTTTGCACTGTTTGGTGTTTGGACTACATAAATAAAGGCCTATGGTGGTCATGCAATGGGAAAAGGAATGCTAATATTTAACGTGTGCTGTGGACTAAGCTACCCATGTAATGCACACAACCTTATTTTGCTGGGTAGGGCAGCCTATCAACCCTGGCGGTGAGCAGATTGTGATGAAAATCTCATGTAAATGTAATGTTTCCATCAAGCTCTCCTAAGTGTGCAGTCTACCTATTAGTCTACGTATCTGGAAAGGATACTATGTGTAACCCTCGCTCAGGCATTTGAACATTATGCATGACTATTTGGGGATCCCATTCATTTCACATGGAAAGATGTGGAGAAAGGCCTACATCACTATCTTGTGCTGAAAGTTACTGAATTTTCTTTAAAAATTCTTTATTTCTAAGTCAATATTGATTCATATTCTGCTGACCTCATTGAGTAAAACACTCTCTTGAAGTTTAATGACACTGTTTATGACACACACAGAGATGTGAATAACCAATCATGCAACCGTACTGTTTTGGAAGAAGGGTTTACCATAATTCAGAAGCCTATCTCTAAAGCACTGGAGCAGTGGACGTCTTCTACAAATTAGAAAATATGGGCAAAATCCTCAAAATTTTGGAATTATAAAGATGACCCTATTTATAGTAAATTATATAAATAGGTGGGAGATTATGTGAAATCCAATAAAATTTCGGTAATTTGCTCCTTCATCCTGGAGAATGCATAAAATAATAAGATTACCCTGCCTGCCATCAACTATACTCACAGTGGCCTTATCAGCTATACACTCACTGGTCAAGAATCAACTGACTAATTAAGAATCAACTGACACCAGAGCACATGTCATGTTTCCATCAGCTCCTTGGCATCCAACAGAGAGAATTGCACAGTGTCACAGTTCTTAACATCTTCAGGTTCTGATCAGATGCAGAAGTGCAGAAAAGTTTGTTTCAAGCAACTGGAGGTTGTCAGGTTGTTTACAAGTCAACAGGTTGCTACACTTGGCAAATTGTGGTCCGCCCTATTTGCCCACTGTGTCAGAGCTTTTTGTGCTGCAACGGAGAACAATTAGGCATCAAGTGCAGCTCAACAATACTATTCCTCTGTCAAGGAAAAACGGGAGTCGATCTAAACATGAGAATAAATTTGTTGCCTAAGTTGTGTTTTATGTTTTTCAACTGATAAATATTGGTCCAGGAGATTGCAGAAGAGACTGCAAGACTAGTGACTTAATCTTGCCCATCACTGTGGTCCTAAAGGAAACTGTATTCCTCTCCCCAAACTATAATAGCAACTGTGAACATTGTGGTTGGACCTCATGACTACCAGGAATAAAGTGAGGGAGGACAAGGTCAATGGAGTTTCTTGATTGGTCCTAATTTTGCTTTGCCATCATTACATCCTTGAACTTTAACATTCTACAGATTTAGTGGAAACATTCCTCTGTCCTTTCTGCCGGAGAACAGATGTTCATGTGATGGATGCTATAACATGAATTTTACAGGAGTGATGATGATCCTACTACCTACCACCACCATACTGGTTAGTATTTCAAGGCAGCAATTGGGAGGAGAGGAGAAATAGTGATGGAAGGTATCATCCTTTTAAAGCCTTACTGGTATTCTAGCTTATCTGTTTGTACACATCTATGGTTGTAAATGCCAGGTTTAGCATTGTAAAGTTCTGCCTTAAGAAACATTGTTGGAGGCAAACTACAAGTCTCATGATGTTCCAGGCCTTCTGAGTGGGGCCTTCTTTGCCTTATTTTAGGTTTCCACAAGGATCTGTATATAAACAGTCCCACTGGCTCTGCCCACATTTTAGTTTCAAATATGAAAACAGAGAAGCTCTTCCTTGGGGAACATGTTTATTGTGTTTGAGATGATACACTGGATGCTCTCTGAGCTACAAGGTGGGTGGTGATGAGAGGGGACAAGGATAAAAGAAATCCTTTTCGTTACAAACTGACAAAGGTAAAAGTCTTAAACATTTTTCACAACAGCATGTACCACATATCGGAAATAGATCTGGGCTTAATACAAATGACGTAATTCCTAGTAATCTACAGCTACCTTTAATAACTTCATACAGATAATGAATTAGGCTAAAATGCACTATTATATTTGGTTGACTTCAGGAACAGTATCCTTAGTTACATCACAAAATACATTTTGATATCCCAAAGAAGCAAGACTTGCAAGTAGGCATTTTAAACATAACTAATCTACAGCTACAAAGTTCTACTCTTGACAGCATTTACCTTTTGGGGAAGGGGAGGAGGGAGAGAAAGCAGTATTCCAATCTTCAAAAGGATAAAAGCAGAGAGTAGAATCAGTATAACATATACACAGAAGTCCGTATTGTAAAGGCTATAAAGTTTGGTTGCACACTGCAAAGCTGCATCCCCGCACCTTCACACTGCGCCAAGTAGTCAACATCGCTTATGTTGCGTATCTCTTGGTCCACTGTCTGGCTATCCTGTCATGTTCTGCTCTGTTGGTCAGGTACTGAGTGGCTATGCTTCCCACCAGAGGATCAGCTGCAATAATTCGGCAAGGGAGACAACAGGAGAGAGAAAGAGAGAGAGAGAGAGAGAGGGAGAGGGAGAGAGAAAGAAAGAAAGGAAGGAAGGAAGGAAGGGGACACATTAGCAGTCGTGCCCCAGTAAGCAAAGTAATGAGCAAAGTTTCAACAATTCATTTCACACATTTGCCAATTAGATATGGAAAAGTACTCAACGCCAGTACCACTTACTGTTTCATAATTAATTAATCAATTCAAATGTATAAGGCAGGGGTGTCAAACTCAAGACCTGTGGGCCGGTGCTTAGATCTGGCCCACAGGACCGCCCTGGAAACAGCAGGGACTGGCCTGTGGTGCCTCTGCCAGTGAAAACGGAGCTTGGGAAGACAGCCCTCCCGAGTTCCGTTTTTGCTAGCAGTGGATTGCAGGAAGCCGTTGCAGCTGAAAACGGAGCTCGGGAGCTTTTTTTTCACTGGCACAGCGCTTGGGCTGCCACAGGCACCATGACACAACTGACGTCGAGCTGGCCCTGCCCACTCTGCCCACCCCAGCCTCCTGAGGTCAAACACAACCCTGATGCGGCCCGCAATGAAATAGAGTTTGACACCCCTGGTATAAGGCCACCCAATCCACAATTCTGAACAATATATTTATTTATTTATTTATTTATTTATTTATTTATTTATTTATTTATTTATTTATTTATTTATTTATTTATTTATTTATTTATTTATTTATTTATTTATTTATTATTTACATTTATATGCCGCCCTTCTCCGGAGACTCAGGGCGGCTTACAGTCTTTAGAGCACCATGTTAAGTGCTCGGCAATAGCCTTCATTCCATTGTATATGCCTGCTTATTACTAAGGCTTTTAGGCCCCCCCAAGCGGCATTTTTTTACAAAGTCAGCTTATTGCCCCCAACAATCTTGGGTCCTCAATTTACCTACCCCGAGAGGATGGAAGACTGAGTCAACCTTGAGCTTGATGGGATTTAAGCCTGCACTAATTGCAGGCAGCTTGCACTACGTGCTAGATGATTAACAGCCTGCATCACCAAGGCCAAGTATACAAATTAAAAACACAACCCAAAATAAGAAGTTAATTTATTTATAAAAAAAGTAAAAGGACTATAACCAGTAGAAATCGATAAACATTTAACACAGTCTCATTCAACCCATCTAAGCCAGAGCATGGATAAAAGTCAGGTCTTCAAGGCTAGTTTATAGGTTAGCAGGGTTGAACCGTTCAAAGCTCTGGAGGAATACCATTCCAGAAGGCAGATGGTATGAAAGGAAAGGTATGCCTTTTCCATCCCATCAGAAGAAATGGTTTAACCGAATGCACCCAAACCATGCTTTTTTTTTTTTTTGCCATATCTTAAGAGGATTAGCGGAAACAAAGGTAAAAATGTAGTCTCTCAGATAACTAGCCCTTATACCATGAAGGGCTTTTTAGGCGACAACCTGTGCATATAATACTATAAATGATATAGATGTATAGTATGAGCAAATTGCAGCATCTCAGTCCCCCCCCCCAAAAAAAAGCAATTTGGATTCAGAATCTGCATAACAGGATTTTCCATTGTTCACCATTCCCGAACAAGACGTGTCATTGATGAGCAGGTGTGGCAACTGAAGAAGTGAGTAGCAGTGTTGTGGAACCTTCTTTCTCCAGGGCTGGTTCCAACGGATGAGGAGGAGGTAAGGAGATCTAGCCACAGACTTTTTTTGTGTGGGGTCCTGCAGGGCTCTGTACTCTCCCTCTATTTAGCATCTATATGAAGCTGCTGGGTGAGGTCATTCCCCGGAATTGGGTGAGGCATCACTAGTACTGTTTATAGCCGTTCAGCCTTGGTAATTTCCTGAGCAAACTAGATACACCCTACCTGGAGCTATCCTCGAATGTCACTTGGAAGCTACAACTGAATTTCAGAATTCAACAATGTAAGCAGCTGCAAGGGTACCTTGCTCATGTACACCACTGTTTTGTGAGTTGCACCAGCTCCTAATGCACATCTTAGATGGAACTCAAAGTGCTATTTGTCATGTATACAATCTACTTGGGACTAATATATATGTAGGACTGGCTCTTTCTAGGTTGGTCTATTCCTCTAGATCCTAAAGATGTACTTTAGGTCCTATATATTAAGCCTTAATATTGTAGGCATTAGTGGAGACTCAACCCTGCTGGCCTTTTGGAGGTTACTGAAGACTTGGGTGTTCCTCTGGGCAAGGGGTTTGGAGATTACATGAGCCCATCATTGCAAGTTCTTATCATCAGAGCTCAGTTTGTCTTCAGCTGCCATTATTTTTCTAATTTTGATTAGGTTCTGTTTCATGTGCTTCTAACCCTATGTGCGCTGCCCAGAGCTGCAATTGAGAGATGGTATACAAATTGATACAATAAATAAATGAAAAACCAAGTGGTAGCAGTTTGTATTAGCTAAGCTACAGATGCAGGCCAACCTTCTATTGCAGTCTTTTTTTTTTTCCTGATAAGAGACTGGCATACTGGAACTAACTACAAAAGGCCGAGACAGCGTATGTAGACAGTATATTCAAGACTCATTGTGCTACTGAAGGTCAGGGAACTCTCCTTGTACATGGAAACTTAGCTTGGCCAAGCCATGTTTTCTGTTTAAACATGCGTGCTATGCGTGTTTAAACAATGGAATGGAACCAAGGGTCTATCACTGCCATTTGAATCAATCTAAAACAGTATCTCTTGAGTTGGTGCTATTACTCTTTGGAAGACACTGGAAGACTTTCAACCTTCAGGAAAAAAAATGAATTATGGTCCAAAAACATCTGAAGAAAATCAGTCTGGGAACATTCGTGTATCATAACCTTTCTATTGCAAAGCATAGGAGGCATTTAAAGGGTGAAAAATAATCAGAAGAAAAAGAGGCTTTTATTCATAAGCTGTTCTATATGTGCAAATCAAACAAGCCTCTTTTCAATGTGGGTTTATCTCAGTGGTGGGTTTCATTTTTTTTTTAAACTACCTGTTCTGTGGGCGTGGCTTGGTGAGTGTGGCAGGGGAAGGATACTGTAAAATCTCCAGTCAGAGGCGGTATTTGCCAGTTCTCCGAACTACTCAAAATTTCCACTACCAGTTCTCTAGAACTGGTCAGAACCTGCTGAATACCACCTCTGTGCACAATAGATCCCATGAAATTTTATGAGCTGCTCATTTTAGATATACCACCTCTGGTTTATCTCACAGGTTTAAAAACTATACAATTGCCAGTTTGTGCCCCGTTTTCAGACATGGCAAAAATGAGAAATTTTTGTTGTTGACAAAAGTGAGGGAAGCAGCCTCCTCTGGCTGTGCCTATTGTGGAATTAATAACGCTTAGTTTCATTAAATCAGGGGGAGGGGAAAGTGAAAGAGAAGGATTGCCTTACCAGGATTGCAGTCTGTCAAGAGGGAGCAAATAGACAGCAAAACCTTTGAAATAGTCAAAGCAGGACTCCAATTGTCTTTCAGGATATCCAGACAGATGACTCCCTGACTGTTGATGTTGCAGTGGTAGATTCTAGTACGGAAAGTAACCTACAGGTAAAAGAGCAACAGAAGGGGGGGGGGGGGGGAGAGATCATCACACGCTTTTCAGGCATAGTTTGTTGCTAGCCTTTTGAAACCTGTCTTGAATGATTCTCCCTCAGTGGGAAGATTTTTCTGTCGAGACCTTTCATTTTGGGGGAGGAAAAATTGTTTGTTTCTGATGTTTGTTTCTGCCTCCTCTGAAAAGAGGTCTCCCCTCTCTTCTTTTTTGTTAAGCAGCTGCCTTATTCACTGCTATATACTGTATGTCTCAAAGCTAAAACCTTTATTGTGTTTTTGTTTTGTTTTGACAAGCCTCCAGCATTTTTAATGCTTTTTGGAAAAAAAACCAAAACAAAAAAACAGCCGACACATGCAAACATTTCCGTGCCCTTGAGAAATAGTGGTTTCATCTGTTTCCTTGGGGCGGACAAGCGACACTGCAAGTCCCAAGACTTGTGTACTTGCATACCAAGTTGGAATGCAAAGTACAAAAGGGCAGAGTTTGTATCAGGATTTCATCGTAATTCTGCTTGTCACAGTTTAAAGGAGCCTGTGGAGTATTTCCACTGTGTGCATGTGGAAAATGGCATTTAGATACCCAGCTTTCATTTAAAATGCGGGAACGTGAGATTCAAAGTGAGGCACTGCAGGTCTTTTCACTAGTTTTGCTGCCCAAACTGGATGATGATGCTAGTTTGAGAAATCTGAAGAGCACCAGATTCAGAGAACAAAGCTCCTCTGGAACATGGGAGCCATCATGATACAGATGTCATGATTCCCCTCAATTAACCTTGGGGCTCTTGTTCTTGATTCATCTATATGTAACCTGACCGCTTTTATAAATAAGATCA
The DNA here is from genome assembly GCA_023653725.1 of Bungarus multicinctus. Classification (NCBI taxonomy): domain Eukaryota; kingdom Metazoa; phylum Chordata; class Lepidosauria; order Squamata; family Elapidae; genus Bungarus; species Bungarus multicinctus. The sequence continues at coordinate 14,424,400 of CM042838.1, forward strand.
TCATTGGATCATCTCCAACTGTTGGCATTTACCTTGATGAGTTTTCCAACCCAGTAGGAGTATGCTCATAGAGCATGATAGGTACATTTTGAATATTGCAAAAGCAATCTTCAATGGTATCAGCTTCCACAGAAAACCAAATCTTGACTCAGGCTGCTTTCCTGAGGCTACTAACACTCATAAAAGTAGACTTATTCAAAATCTTTGTCAGGTCAGTATACTCTACATAGACCACCATCAAGATGGTCTCAAGTTCAATCTCTGACACTTCTGTCAAACTCACGGCGTCACCATGCAATGTATTGGGCAGTGGCGAAATGCGCACTCACAGAACCGGTTGTTAAACCGTTTGCAGCCCACCACTGGCATTGGGACTTCTCCCCCATTGCTAAACCAGGCATGGGCATGACCAGTGCGTGACACACTCGGCCCATGGGCCAAAAGTTTGACAGCCCTAACTTATTTTGGTGAGGGGGAAAGCCTTCTCTGATAAGTGACAGTAGGCAGTAAGGCCTAGATGTATTAAGAGCCGGCTCTGTTAACTAGGAACATATCTTTCTATAGAAGATGTATGACTGAAATTGGTTACCCTTATGTTTTGAACTATATAATGTGGTAGTTTTGAGAAATATAGTTCTTAGCTATAGGAGAATAAAATTTGGAATAGATCCCTTCCCCTTAGTTAAATCTTTTATATGGCTTAGCTTAGTGTGGCACTCACATTTTAAGCCCTATGCTGCAGTATGGTGGGTTTCAAAGTAGTTTATTACCGGTTCAATGGGTGTGGCTTGGTGGGCGCGCTTTGCGTGTGCATGTACACACTTTGTGTGCCAAACGCGCACTTTGCACGGGCGCAGAGGCTTTCCTACTCACCTCCTGCAATCCTGCACTCTCCCTGTAGCTTCAATAGCTGACGTGAGGCAATCTGCTGTGCCGCGCAAAGCAGCTGCGCTTCAAAAGGTTAGTATGGGAGCCTGGGTGGGCGGGAGGGCCCAACAGCAGCTCCTCAGAGAAAACCGGTTCGGTCTCTGCTGATCTTCGGCGCTATCGGTACACCAGAACCAGGCCGAACCGGTGGAATAGCAGCACAGCACTGCTCTACTGAATCTGAATTAGGAAACTCTGGTGTAATGTCATTCAATAATCAAGGACACTACACCAGGACCCGACTTAATGTAAATTAGAAATCAAGCACTAAATGATGTGGGGAAAAAAGGAAGAAAAAGGGGAAGCATTCCACCCTAAAACTTTTGCCATTAAATTCTGTGGTTTGGGATAGAATCCTCAGTGCACTCAGTTCTGTGTCATGTGCAAAACTGATGCATGTTCAGATTCCATTCATGTCATGCATAAACCCCTGAAGAGGACAGGACCTGCTGAATCTTGGTGATTCCTTCTCTACAAAGATTCAGCTCTATGCATCTCTAAGTCTACCCCATTTTCCTGGAACTTACAAGTGGGAAAAGAGGGAAATATCTGACTTTGCGTTTGAGTCTTTTACAGATTTATGCCAAATGACAAGCCTTTGTGAAATTGACAGCAGATGCATATTGAGATAATACTATGGAAATTGATGTAGCTTCCCCACTACCTTTTAAAAAAAAATTAGAAAAAAAGAAATTAAATCTTAATTTGGGGGGGCATGACTAGAATAATCTTTTGATCCTACCTAGAATATTTATTTATTAACATATTTATATACCACCCCTCTCCCGAAGGACTCAGGGCGGTGTACAGCCAATTATAAAACATTCCACAATTATACAAGTTAAAAGAAGATTAAACATCCTAAGGCTGCCTTTAAAATTGTACCCAACCCCAATAAATTAATAAAAACCCCAAATATTAAAATCCCGAAATTTAAAACCCAAAATTCTAAAATTGCTCTAAAACTCCCACTTAAGTCCAGGCCAGCCTGCTCAAAGCGCCAGGTTTTCAGTGCACGTAAAATTGCTCTCAGGTCGGTGTTGTTACGTAACTCCGGAGGCAGACCATTCCAGAGGGTGGGAGCCGCCACAGAGAAGGCCCTATTCCTTGGGGTCACCAGGCGGCACATAGATGCTGTCGGTACCCGAAGGAGGCCCTCCCTGTGGGAGCGCACCGGTCGGTGGGAGACTACCGGCAGAATGCGGTCCTGCAGATAGCCTGGTCCAATGCCATGGATCGCTTTAAAGGTCAAAACCAGAACCTTAAAGCGAACCCAGAAGGCCACCGGCAACCAATGCAGCTTGCGCAGGAGAGGCGTCACATGGGAGTTTCTTGACGCCCCCATAACCACCCGCGCAGCCGCATTCTGTACCAGTTGAAGCCTCTGGGTGCTCCCCGCAGGGAGCCCCATGTAGAGAGCGTTACAATAATCCTGGCGGGAGGTGACAAGGGCATGAGTGACCGTGTGTAAGGTGTCCCGATCCAGAAAGGGCCGCAACTGGCGAATCAGGCGAACCTGAAAGCTCCCCTGGAGACGGCCGTAATATGATCTTCTAAAGACAGCCGTGCATCCAGAAGGACGCCCAAATTGCGAGCCCTCTCTGTGGGGGCTAAGATCTCTCCCCCAATAGCCAGCGACGGAGTCAGCTGACTATATCGGGGAGCCGGAAACCACAGCCACTCAGTTTTGGAAGGGTTGAGCCGGAGCCTGTTCCCGCCCATCCAAATCCGCACGGCGGATTACTTATTAGACAAGCGAAGAGACAAAAAAAGAGAAGAGATTGGGGTGGATGGGCCTTAGCTTCTTGATTTCTGTTGCGGGTATACAACAGATTAACTAACTTGGTGAATCTAACATTTAATCTCCTTATTCAATAGCAGAATGTGAATCTTCTTCATCAAACATCTGATGCAAAGCTGCAATCTTTAAACAAACATTCATACTGGCATTAAACCACTATATTGTGTCAGCAAGTATGGGAAATCTTGGCTTATGCTTCTCACAATGTTAAGAACTACCGTAGATTTGACATAACTTTTTTTAAAAAAATATATTTTTCAGGAAGCAGGATTAAAACAAACCAAAAAAGGGCTCTTTACACTTAAAAAAAATTACAATTGATTCTATTGCTGATTCTACTTGCACTGTCGCTAAATGCCACATTCCACCCAATGTGGCAATTTTGAGGTGTTTTAATTCATTTACACTGTTGTTATTGCTCAGGGCACTTGAATTCAACATCAGTCAAAGTGCTAGTGAAATGTGGTCAACTGTTTATATTTAATATCCTTTTTAGTTAAATTTCCAATGATTTCAGGTGCTTTTCCAGGTGTATCTCTGCTATACAGGTGCATTTCTTAGGCTGAAAAGAAAAGTGTGAGGCTGAGGAAATTGGATCTACTTCAAGATCCAAACTAAGAGGGAGCAAGGACACAGGTTTTTCCCACTAACCAAAAAATATAATGTTTAATTACTGAATTATATTAAGATTTTAAGCAAATCTCTCCTTTTAGTTTTCTCTTTTTTTGTAGTGGTTATACTTGTATATCCATGTTGTATATGAGTAACCGAGCTTCTTTCAATTTCTGGATTTACATTTCAGCTAGCATGGACAAGTAACATATCCTTTTCTGATCTTTTCTTTTTTTAAATGTTATTCCCTGCTCCCAATCCCTGGCCAATAGGGAAAAGTTGTGAAAATCTCCCTTGTTTCCCAACCAATAGGAAAAGGGCAAATCCTGCTGCCTCCAGTTAAACGCATCACGTCATCCTCAGAGATGTACTATAGCAGGGGTCGCCAGGGCATTGGACCTCAGGGACCACCAAACTCATAATTTTAAATCTCAGGGACCACTAACTAGTTCAGTGGGCGTGGCCTAATTTGTGGGTGTGGCTTGATGGTCATGTGACTGGCTGGGCATGGCTTCTATGTAAATATTGTAAATATTTATATAAATATTGAATTTTTTATTAAAAAAGAGCAACTTTTACCCAAAATCAGGCAAAGCAGGCAGGCAGATTGAGTTGCTCACAGAATCACAGATTCATTCAGAAATCTATCTGCCATCGGCTAGCTCAGTCTGTCACATAAAATTTGCTTGCAAGCAAACTCATAAAATTTGCTTGCAAGCAAACTCACAAAATTAACTCACAACACACCATGTATGTAAATATTGAATTTTTTTTTTAAAAAGAGCAACTTTTACCCAAAATCAAGCAAAGCAGGCAGGCAGATTTGAGTTGCTCACAGAATCATTCAGTGATCTATCTATCTGCCATCGGCTAGCTCAGTCTCTCAAATTTGCTTGCCTTGAGTCTGCACTGAATAATAGAACCTTAAGGGAGGTTCGGCTGTGCTTAAAAGCAGAGCCGAAGATCTAAAAACTAGCTAGAAAGCAAGAAATCCAACCATTTCCTGCTTCCTAGCTAATCTAAATCTCCTGGCACAGCAGAACAAATGATGGTCGGAAAAAGAAAAAATAGCAATTTAGCAGGCAAGTTTGCCGGGTAAGGAGTAAGTGGGCAGGTGGGGGAGTTCCCGTGAGCCATGTGGGTGGCACAGCCTTGTGTTTCTCTGCAGCCTGGATTAATTGCTTTTGGGAGGTGCTCTGGGGGTGAGATTTCTCTGCAGCCCACCAAAATTTTCTCACGGCCCACCAGTTGGCGACCGCTGTACTATAGCATATGACTTGGCTGAATGTTACAGTCATGTATATATTTAATAAAGATAATCTTTCAACATTATCAAAATCAGGAAAAAAATCCACAATTTGCACGTACAAAATTTAAATGGTGAATGCTAGTTTGGAGGAACAAGGAAGTTTGGGGGGGGGGAGTAAGTGAAAACGCAATATTAGAATAAAAGAAGGATGGCATCAGAAAGATGAAATGGTTATTTCTTCCCTTTTCTCAATAGCCTCATCTCAACTGCAGCAGATACCTCCTAGCAAACTGCCTTGAGAGGGATAATAATCTAATGTAAGTCTTGAGCCATATGTGAAGAAAAGTGCCTTGTACCTAAAAAAAACAGTTGTTGAATGTTATCTTGTACTGTTGAATGTTATCTTGTACTGTTACTACCAAGAGTAGGTTGATGCTACTGCTATATCTGTGTACTTTGAGCAATGAGGCATTATATTCATTTGATTAAAGTAGGGCAAAATATTTTATGACTTTTTGGAACGTTTTTCCACATAAATACAGAAGTAACAGAAATTATTCTGTCCAAATCCTATTCTTCTGTCCAACTGATAGCAGCAGAAAAACAGAGTCTGGAATGGAAATTTCTGATGTCCTAATATTCTCAGAAGGGGCGTCGGTACTTACCTGACACGCCCTTTCCCTGTGAGCTATGAAGACCATCCATTGATTGGGGATGATGCTTCTGTCGCTCTTCTGATAGGCTGGGCTTTAATTGAGAGGACACTCCTCTTTCTCCTCCATGGGACTCCTCCCTAGCATCCCCAGTTTTGGCGAACTCAAAGTGATGAAATATTTCTTCTCCTTCATCCTTTCTAATACTTGGCCGGAATAGCATCCCACCAGACGAATAAGGGTGGGGATGGATGCTCTTCACAGCTCACAGAGAAAGGGCGTGTCAGGTAAGTACCAACGCCCTTTCTCCAGATGAGCTTTTCAGAGCATCCATTGTTTGGGACATACCAAAGCTTGGTGTGTCCTACGGGAGGGCTTCCGTCTGGTTCAGATTCCCCTTTTTCTTGGTCCCTACGGACCCTTTGTAATACTCTCCTGTCAGAGGCAGCCTCCGTAGAGGCAAAGACATCATTCTAATACTTTCTAAATAAAAGGCGATGGTGAAGTCCATATTGTTGCCTTGTAAATTTCCTCTAATGGCGCTTGTGGCCCATGTTGTCAACATCGCAGCGCTCCAGGTCGAATGAGCAGTGATGCCCCTGGGTACAGGAAGAGACTGTGTCTCGTAGGACTTGGTAATTGTGCTCTCAGCCACCTACTGGTCATTAAGGAAGAGGTCTTGCACCCAATGATGGGTGATTGAAAAGAAACAAAGAGAACCTCCGTTTCCTAACACACATCGTGCGGTTGAAATATATGCAGAGAGCTCACCTTACATCTAGACTGTGCCATTGTCGTGCCAGATTTTATGTCAGTTTCAGACAAACGTATGGGAATATCAGTTCCTATGGTCTGTGGAAACCCAAATTTATCTATGGGTGAAAGATGGATCTGGATTAAGGACCACTCTGTCTGTGTGAAAAATACAAAGCTTCTGTCTAACTGACCAGGCTACTAGATCCAAGATGCAACTTGCCCATGTAATGGCAACCAAGAGAACCACCTTGTACGTTAGGAATGGAGACTCGTGGTCTACAGGGGCTAAAAGGGCATTTTCTTGAGTGCGGTAAGGACCTTGTTGAGGTCCCATGTGTGATATCAATGCACTACAGGAAGCCGTAAATTTGTAGCCCCGTGCAAAAAACTTGCATATGTGTGGGTGATGAGAAATGGACTGCAAGCCTCTCCAGGTGATGACCAATGCTAAGGCCTCCCCTTTTGCCTGTTTATATGAACAAGATAATAACAAAATGTTAATTAAGTAACACTGCTGTCTAACAGGTGTTCCCCTGAGATGGACAGCTGGATCAGTCAGAACCTTCATAAGAACCTTGGGCAGATGACAACCTGAAGGACAGTGCAATGTATTCAAAACGTTGAGTATTATAACAAAAACTAAGAGGTTTGCTATGTGAGGATCTAATTGGAATGTGGGGATAGGCCTCCATTAAGTCAATGGAAGGTAGAAAGTCGCCCCTTCTGAAGCTCAGAGGTATGAAGTTCAGTTATACTCATCTTAAGCCTCCTATAAACTAGGGGCCGATTAAGTCATTTTAAAACTAAAATTGCCCCTGCTGATCCGGTGCCCCAGGTCGGGTTGCCTGTATCTCCAATAAATGAACAATAACTGTCTCCATCATGCTCCCTTTAACAGGATCCCCGGAGAGAGGAAAAGTAATGCAAAGGTTCCGGGGAGAGAATGGAAATTCTATAGCCAGGCCTAATCTGGTATTTCTAACCCAGAAATCATAGGTAGAGGAATCCCATCTGTCTGTGAAAGGCTTGAGCCTTCCACCAACAGGGGCACAGTCGTGAGGCCTATGTTGTGCCTCGGAGACCTCTATTTCATGTTCCTCAAGAGATACTTTTGGTCTGCCCTCTCCTTTGGTATCTATCTCCAAATCGGAAACTGTTCAACTGTTGGTGATTCATACGTCCAGACAGTCCCTAGAGTCTGGAGAGAAAAGTCCCTGGTAGAAGGAATGAAAAAAACCCTCCAAAAAGCTGGGAAGGACTATTTTGGGGTTTATGAAAAGAAGGAACTTGTTTTCTGCTTCTAGTCTCTATCAAAGATGGGTCAAGGGCACCACCAACCAAATTATCTCCCGATATTGGGGAGGAAGCAAGCTTCCATTAATTGTGTGATATCTGCTTGCCAATGTGTGAGCCATAGTAGTAGGCGAGCAGTAACCTGAGATGCCCTGGCTCAAGCAGATAATTTAATAGAGTTTTGCGGTGTCCTTTTGCGCCCTGATATTAGAATTTGAGATAATCTCCCTCAAATGGCGGAGCTACCTGAGAGACGATCTAGTAAAAAAAATTAAAAAGGATGAGGCCGTCGCCGCTCTTATGATCAAATTGACATGCCCTACATGGAGACAACTTGACCCTGTATATCTTTTAACTTGAGAGCCTCTTCTGCTTCTGTTGGAATTGCAGAGGAGGAGGATAATTGCCATTATTGTTTTATCTACTACTGTGGTGATGAGAAATTTAGCAGAATCAGAAAACCAAATTAAATTTTTTCTATCATATCCTGTAAAAAGGGAATACGCCACTGAAGAGACCCCTTGTTTCTGGATGAGGTCTGAGGACCTCTGCGGGACAATTATGACTTCCTCTTGCATTATTGGTTGGGAGAAGATTAAATCGTCTGAGCCCCTTTACAGTAACGATTGTTGGGCCACGGGGAATGGAATATCAAGGCGGGCAGTAGTTTTTGCCTTGAAACAACAAGAGACTTGGAAAAAAAATCTGAGGGCGAAACAGACCTGAAGGTCGGTAGACTGGCTTGATGCCTTCAATGTCTGACATGCCCCCCACTTTTTAGGGGATCCGCCTCTGACAGATTTTGGTCCCTCTCATGAGTAAACCCTTCCTCAACCTGTTCCATCTGGTCTCTAGTTCTCCCGCATCCTGTGCATCATGTGAATGTGTAACTTGGATTATATAATATTCCTCTGAAGGAGGTACCTGCTGGTAATGAAGGTCCGTTCTGCATAGTAACTGAATCGAGTGAGAATCGAGGTCAGATTGTGGAGGCTGCCTAGCCATCAACTTCTGTTGTACTCCGGCTGCAATGCCCCTTCAAGTTGCCATGTCCCTCCAGGCTTTCGATTTGTCAGGGATATCCCCTGGGAGGTATTCTGGAGTGGCCCCGCAACTGTCTGTCAAGCAAGTAGCGTTGCTGAAGGCCTGGATTGAACTGGTCCTTCTGAGTCTCTCCTGGATGGTGTTGAGAGATCCAGGGATGGAGACAAAGTGAAATATGGAACGCTTCACAAATTTGTGTGTCCTTGCGCAGAGACCATGCTAATCTTCTCTGTATCGTTCCATTTTTAGTATATGTGCTGCCAAGTGAGCACTCTGGAACTGGGACTGGCCTGGCTGGGGAAGAAGACTGAGACTTCTGTTCAACCTCCCTCATGCATTTTTTTTTTTAATATGCTTATCTAACGCATTTTGGCGTCACTTGGCATCCTTTTCTGCAGCCTTAGAAGTCTCTCTAGGACATTCTGACCTACCTTGAGTTGTTCTATTGTCCTCTGGGGGTATTTTTGGTTGCACTTGAAGATTCTGACCTAAAGCCCATGAGGCGAGATATCTATATCTATATATCTATATGTGTATGCGATATTAATGGACCGTGACTGGTCCAGAAGCCTGCTGTGAACAAAGGCAGGGAATCCTCTTGATATTTGCTTCCCCCCCACTTTTTGTTTTGGTAAATTCAATTTGTTATTATATTATTATTCATATTAATATTAATATCAATATTATGTTATTATTGGTAATATTTTTATTATATCTGTGCACAGCTACTAACATAAATTGTTGTGCTGTTACCAAACTCATAATTAGGTGACTGAATATGGAATCAAATTGTGAAGCCAAATAGAGAACACCTTTCAGGACCTGTATTGTGATTGGGTGATCCTGCAGTCACTGGCCCTCAACAGCTTCCTGCCCAGGCGGACACAAGCCTTGGTGCTAGCTGCTACTGTGCTGCTATATTCTCTGAGGGCTGCCAACTTAAAATGGAAGCCCAATAGTCAACTTCAGAAAGAGGTCTGCAATCGGTGTAAATGTCCCCTGGACCCTCACGGAGAGATCCTTGTGAGGGGAAGTGGCCTCTCAACAGATAATGCCATGGAATTCTTATAAACAAAATATGCTGGCGTTGTTTTAGTCTTCAAGATGTAGATCAACCATCACCTCTTATTGTAAGCCTATGCGAATCTAACTAGAATTTAAGAATTTGAGAGGAGAATTCTTGAGTCCTCTGGCTCCACCTGATCAATAGCCCTTGCTCCTTCTATATACCCTGTGAGGATATATCTGAAACTACAGAATCTCCTGTGGAGAGATACCTGAGGGTAAGGGTGCTCTGTCCTGCTTAATGACCGGAGTTATAGGGAATTCCAATCAGAAGGAGCGCTCTGTTGTTGGCCAGAGCAGTATGCTGCACCCCTGCAGAGATACCTTGGTGTATCACTAATTGCATCCACGGTCTGATCTTTGCGGGGATCTTTTCCAATAAGTCATCATCTTGACAGGATCCGGCTGCTGTTGGAGCAATGTGGCCACATAGGCCCTTCGTGTCACTTTTACTGATCTAGATGGGCTACCTGATCTTGTGCAGCTGCACTGCGTCTGGATTACATAAACAGATCCAAGGGTGGTTGCAGAGAGGGATTGGAACCAAAGTAGGCCTGGTGGAGATGAGGTTTGAGAATTTTCTTCAGCCTCCCACATGAACCTCTTCATGTGCTATTCTAGTACCTTATGGCGCTTGTTAGCGTCTTTTTCTGCTGCTTAGGAGGTACCCTTAGAATGCTTCAATTTGTTTCGAGAATTTAACATGGCTCTTGAGCTACTGCCGCTTGTCATTGTGACCGCTTATTAAATTTTAGTGTTAATGAGGCTGAAACGTTGGGCGGTTGGCGCGCCCAGGGGCCTGAACCAGCAATGGCCAGGGAACCCTAAAACAATGCTCCCCAGTTTTGTATAATGTTATGTAAGAATATTGTATTCTTATTCTTGTTCCTATTATTATTATTGTTATTATTATTTTGTTATTAATATTATTTCCGAATTAGCCAAATTTGGAACACCTCATAGGCCTAGAAAGGAGGAATTGTTGAAATAAGACGTAGGCCTACAACAGCTTTCTGCACAGGCGGACACAGGCCTTGGTGCTCGCTGTGGTGCTGCTGTTTAATTCTGTGAGGGCATAAGCCAACAGTTTCCTCCTTAATGAATAAGGGTCCAAAATAGAATAATTATATCTGAATATCTACCTACCTATCTATCTACACATATGTATTAGGGTGATTTACCCCTGGGTTCTAGGAAGGAGACCCCTGCTTGGGGGAAAAAAAGCCTCACACAGTTCCAGAAATAAGATGCAGATCACTGCCACATGGTTAGTGAGTCTGCAATGGCCAGCTGTTATCTCTTTAGGCGCGTAATGAGTTAAATCGGCTCAGCAGCACTTCTGCGCCTTGTGGGGAGTTGATAAAAAGGCACGGTGGGGCAGATGGGTGCTGATGCCCCCACCCCAGACAGTGTTCCCAGGGGAGAGAGAGAAGCCTCGGACACTTTTAAAATGGAGCTCTCCCGTCGGGCATGGGCGGCGGCGATCTCAGCGGCTCAGCTTGAAAAGGTTGTAATGGTACGGGCTAAGAAATGTGAGTTGTTAGTCATGCGGCTGAGGCGTTATCACCTCCAATCGTCCTGGGGACGAGGAGATCATTATCTGAAACTACGATGAGCTACCTCAGCTCGAGTTATATGCCATAGGGAGCTGCTTGACTCATTGAAACTAAAAGCCTTAAAGGATTTGTTTAGAGTTTAAAAGCAAACCTTTTTGTTGTCTCTTTTTGAAGCCTTTGCTATTCCGGCCAAGGGAAAGGAAATTAAGCTGCCTATATCCACGAAGGCTGAGCAAAAACTGGGGATGCTAGGGAGGAGTCCCGTGGAGGAGGAGCAGCGTCCCCTCAATTAAAGCCCAGCCTAGACAGAAGCATCATCCCCAATCAATGGATGCTCTGAACAGCTCATCTGGAGAAAATGCCCAACTCTGAAAGTCCCCAGTGAATACTGCAGCACCATGAAGGCAAGATAACGTGGGCTCTTTTGTTTGGCCTCACAGAGTCCCAGTTAGCTAGGGGATCCTGTGTTATGCATCATGTTGGAAATGCTTCATCCACTTGTTGCTTTTCCTGAATTAAAATGGAAGACAGTTGAAAATATAAAGATACAGAGACTGCATAACCTTACCTTTGGTGGTTTAAACGGATAATCAGATGAAAATGTGATATCCAGAAAAAATACACCACCTTCGTACACAGAACCTGGAGGACCTAGGATAGTAGATCTCCATTCATAGATGTTATCGCCTTTAGGCCCAGCACTATTAAAATAAGCAAGAGGGAGAAAGAGAGAATGAAAAAAATGAACTTTATGACCTTTTACGATCATTATTCTTGTGAATGGCCTCTGTTGTTTATATATGGCTTGGTGCTTCTTGGTATGAAAAAACTTGTCCATTATCACTTGTGTATCTGTCAATATATTCAATACAAGGCTCATCTTTGTTTTTTGAAACAGTTAGTTGTATAGGCTTTTGTTTGTTGGCCTCTGTGGGCGCATGGGCCATATATAACTGCCTTAAAGCACAAAGGCTACCTAATTCAAGGCATATGAAAAGCATCATCCATCCCCCATATTTATAGCCTGTTTTTTGTACAAGGAATTCAGGATGGCGTACATGTTTATTCTTGCAAACTCATTAAATAGATCAGCATAACACGCCAAGAAAGCTTCATAGAGGAGAGGATATGAACCCAAGTCTCTCCAGCAATATTACAACATATCATGCTGTATACCTAGATATAGAACGAAGCTTTTCAGAAAGTTTATATAAGGAATTTTTTTTAAAGTTAAGCTTTTATTATCACTTCCATATACTGCTGGCAGTAATGAATATAGAATCCTAAAGTTTCTGGGTATCTATTCCCTGGTCTAAGAAAAATAAATGGAATGACTTTTCTATGATAAGGTAACCTTTATTTCTTGATCTAATACACATACAGTTTTACATGCAATCAGTTGCAAGTAATTTTCTGAGCTCCTACTACCTCACGGGTGTCAAACTTGATCACATCACGTGATGTATCGCAACGTTTTTTTGCCTTTGCGGAGATGGAGTGGGCGTGGCCTGCAAGTGATGCATCCGGCCTACAGGCCACCAGTCTGACATCCTTGTACTATCTAGTGTTCCCCACTTAGTCTAATAGAATTCCCTACTGGGCCTGGGTCTTCTGAACTGCAACCCCAAATATCCAGAGACCCATCAAACTGGGGAAGATTCCACTACAAATATTTCTCAAAGCTCCTAAAAGTTGTTCACTCATTTCCTGAGAAGTGTTGAAGCCTGAAATTTGCCGGTTCTCAAAATGACTCATACTTTGCCAACTTTGCCAAAAAATTTTGGTTTTTAAAAATACAGACTGACATTTTGGTGTCCAATATTTATACTGTTCCAGGCACACACTTATGTAAGAAGGGAGGAAGTGGGATAAGGAATTATTAAAAGAAAACAGAAGAAGAAAACCATTGTTCAAATAAACTTCCTCTTCAAAGGGCAGTTTATGCAGAAGAATTACAATTTATAAGTATGACCATGAAGGAACTGAAAAGGCTACAAATACAAATTTAGATTAACCCTATTTAAGAGCTTCTGCCCTTTTATAAAGCCGGAATGTCTTGTTTATCTTCATTCCTTCCTATTCTACACTTCTCAGAAAAAAATTCTGGCAAATGTTTCACAACCCCCCCCCCCACTTTCTTAAAAAAAAAAATGTCCAATTCAAATACTAATCTTGAATGGAAATCTCAAAAGAGGTGTTTGTTGTTATTATTTAAAATATAGGACTACGTCTACTTCCACAGCTATACTTCTCCTTGCTCTCTTATCCCCTATAAGCTTCTACCTAACCATCCATTTGCTCTACAGAAGTACTGGGATACAGCGCAGGGGTGCAAGATACGAACGCTTCTTCCTTCTGGAAGCGACCAAATAGAATAAAAAATGGGAAGTAGAAAAAACAGCCCAGAGAAAGATAATGGAAGTTCATTTCCCTATCAGAGCAAAATAATTACAAGCTTATGTCTTTGTAAGACATTAGGAACAGAGGCATCCACCATGGAGATGATAGATATCAAGAAAGTAAAACTGGAATCACAACTGTGCAATTAAAATCTCATCCCTTTTTTACATATGTTTGTACCTGCAACATGTATAAAAAGGGGGGTGGGCTGAGGTTTGATTGCACAGTCATGGCTGCTTATACACTTATACACAGACATACCCTGCACCGACCCTTCATTATAAATTGAGCTTAGCTAATTTACAGCTCCTCTTTTATACTTCTCAGTAATATTGTTTGAGAAAAAAGTTATTTTATAGAAAGGGGATTTGAGTTTTTCAGTTGCTGAAAGGTTGTAGCTAAACTAGTTGTACACTAAGAGTAAGCTAGAGGGTGGGAAAATGACTGGATTACTGCACGCAAACACACACACACACACACACAGAGCAACACTGAAAATGGGACAAGACGTACAGAACTCTTCCCTCAGAGGAGACATAGGTCCATAGCAATAAATTCTAAAATATAGAGCTGTTGTGTTATTCTGTACCCATGATTTGACCAGTTTGAGATGATAACAGTCCAACGTATATCTAGTAATATTTCAGATCGTTACATTTTTCCTTTTAATCACTACCTCTTTTACAATACAAATGATGTGAACAAAAATTAGGAAAATTCTGACTGAGAGGAAGCAATATGGCAGACGTCTATATAACTGATAGCATTCACAGATCAATGCGCCGCCATAAAATTTCTTTTTTTTTAACAGAAACAATACAAAAAGTAGGAGCAATACAGAAAATATTTAAAATTCCCGCACAGGTCATTGGGTTTTCCTAATTAACTCCTGGCATCCATTAAGCATATAGCTATTAATTAGCATTAGGCTTGGAAGTTAAATTTCTCTGGAACAATTCAATTTTGGCACAGGTTTCCTTAATGGCTCTTTTATAGCTTAATGCAGGGGTTTGTGCTCCTATATCATCTGTCAGTTGCCTATCCTTCAAACACCTCTAATAGCTGGATGCAATTCAGTCAGTTTAATGAAACACAGAATTGACTTAGCAACATATTTCAGCCAAATTAATCAGTCACAATTAAGGTTACTGCCTTAAGCTGTGTGCCAAACTACCTGCTAATCACTCAGGTCAGAACAAGGGCATCTATCAATTAAATAGTCAATCATCT